>CM060390.1:144516337-145116337 GCA_030545235.1 Helianthus tuberosus
TTTTTGAGTTTTCCTTCAATTTGTATGTTTAGTATGTTAAGATTATTTGTACAAGAACTTTACCTTAATTAAATAATTATAATAAGGTAACAAAAGAATCATACATAGGCAGCTTGCGCCACATAAAACAATTTCAAATCCTCATTTTCTAGTTTCTACAGCATGCCTTAAACAGCTTGCGCCACATAAAACAATTTCGTAGTCTCGTGTCCTACTGTCACAACCGTGGCATTCTTCACCGACGTTCTTGTCTCCATACAAGTGAACAAAATGGGATTGTAGAATGCCGTCATCGACACGTTGTGGAAACGAGACTTACTCTCTTGGCACAGTCCAGTCTTCCTCAACGTTTCTGGCAATTTGCCTTTGAAATCGCCGTTTATTTGATCAATTGGCTTCCTTCTTGTGTGTCATCCACCAAGTCTCCCTTTGAACACGATTTTAAACGCAAACCTGATTATTCCTTCCTTCGAGTTTTTGGATGTCAATGTTTCCCTTATCATTATCCGAATAACCACCACAAAACCGAGTTTTGCTCTACCCCGTGTGTCTTCCTTGGTTATATCCCTGTTCACCACGGTTACCGTTGTTTCGACCCTTGCACCGAACGGGTATATATTGTCTGGCATGTTCGCTTCAACGAACATGTTTTTCCCTACCATAAAGACCCATCTACCGAATCAACATCCTCACACACCAACACACCATACATCTCTGTTTTTCCAAACCCACCACCAGGTTATCCCACCAAACCACCCCGCTCCCGTCCACCCTCTACTACTACCATCGATCAAATTCAGCCTACTACTACCGAACCCACTTCCATAGCTTATCATGATCCCACTTCCTCTCCGTCACCCATTGCCGAAACAATCTTACATTCCCAGAACAGTCCTACGACCGACCCAGCACCACAACACAACCCATTCCAACCCACCACCACGCGCTCGCCCCTCCAACCTTCAGCCTAACCCCAAACCTACCATCCGCTATAATCCTGCTGCTTACACTACCACCAACACTCACACTTTACCTGTTGAGCCTACCTCGTTTACCGTTGCCAACAAATCTTCAGAGTGGTGTCAAGCCATGGCTGAAGAGTTGACTGCACTACATATTAATGGGATGTGGTCATTAGTTCTTCATGTTAGGAATACTAATATTGTTGATTGCAGATGAGTTTACATGTTGAAAACAGATCCAAATGGGAAGATTAGTCGTTACAAAGCTCGACTAGTGGCTAATGGTTTCACCAACAACCTGGTGTGGATTATCATGAAACATTCAGTCCAGTAGTAATTAAACCTACTACTATTCGCACTGTTTTGTCTATTGTTGTTATGAATAAGTGGTCACTTCGCCAATTGGACGTTCAAAATGCTTTCTTGCATGGTGATCTTCAAGAAACAGTGTATATGAAACAACCTCCTGGTTTTGTTGATCCCACCAAACCTGATCATGTGTGCCTATTACACAAGTCCTTATATGGGCTCAAGTGAGCTCCACGTGCCTGGTTTACTCGATTGTCCATGGCACTTCAGCAGCTTGGTTTTTACAGGTCCAAGACTGACCCGTCACTCTTTATTCTTAACTCAAATGGCACTATTATCTATGTCCTTGTGTATGTGGATGATATTATAATCACAGGAAATCAACCTCAAGCTGTTGCTGATATCATTCAACGTCTCAGCTCTTTATTTGCTATCAAGAATCTTGGACAATTGCATTATTTTTTGGGAATTGAAGTTCTACATCATAGTCCTGATCTTATCCTGTCTCAACGCAAATATATTCTGGATATTCTTCAACGAGCAGGTCTCTCTGATTGCAAACCGGTTGCTTCTCCTATGAGTACTTCTGATGTTTTGCTTCTTGATGATAGTCCCCTCCTTGATGACCCGTCTAAATATCGGCAAACTGTAGGTGCGCTTCAGTATGCCACTTTGTCCAGACTGGATATTGCTTTTACAGTTAACAAAGTTTGTTAATTTATGCATGCACCTACTAAAAACCATTGGGCTGCGGTCAAACGCATTCTACGTTACCTAAAAGGAACCACTCAACTTGGTTTAATATTCCATCATGATTCAGGTTGTCATCTACAAGCCTTTTCTGATTCAAAATGGCCCAATCTTCAGGCTTTCTCCGATTCAGATTGGGCTGATTGCCCTATCGATCGTCGGTCCATGGGGGGATATGCTATTTACTTGGGCTCCAGTCTTGTTTCATGGGCTGCTAGAAAGCAACGCACCGTCTCTCGATCTTCTACAGAATCAGAGTATAAGGCTATCGCTGATACTGTGGCAGAACTGATCTGGTTAAGATCCCTTCTTCGTGAACTTGGTATGGTTGATAAACCACCGACACTTTGGTGTGACAACCTTGGTGCGACCTATCTTTCTGCAAATCCAATTTTTCATGCACGAACAAAGCATGTTGAAAGTCGATTATCATTTTGTTCGTGAACAAGTTGCTCGTACGATGTTGAAGGTTAACTTTACTTCTACTGATGATCAAATAGCTGATATCTTTACAAAGCCATTGTCCAAACAGAGATTCTTATCATTACGGTCCAAGTTGCAGGTCGTTCCCCGCCCTCAACTTGCGGGGGAATGTTAAACTAAGTTATTGGTTTGTCAATTTATTTATTGTTCAAGGTATTCAATTATAATTAGTATTATCTATATATAGGACCTTTGTAATCTTCTTTATTCAATAATACAATTTTATGTTCTAATTTTCTCAACCACTAGTTCAAAAGAACCGGTTCAATCTTACATACCTGTAAAAAGTTAATTAAAATATATTATTTGCATCTAGAGATCAAACAATCATAAATATGATGGCAACAGGTGGAATCAGAGCATTTGCAGCTGAAGATGGGCCAATTTTCACTTGTAAATTGACACTATCTATGTGCATATACCTTAACAAAAAGCACTAATGATAAAAGGGTGCATAACATCAAGATAGTCATGGTTACGTGATATGGAGTTGATCCAAGGATTGGCACTCGTATTATGAGCAACTAGATAAAAGAAAGTGAACTAGATAATAACCTGGCTTAAAATTGACCAAAATTTCTTGATTTTAGCTCATTCCATTTTCTTGTTTTTGTAAGAACGTGTGAATCTAGGGGAACTAAGCCGGTTATATTCGCGGGTTGGCCGTTCCAACCAGATACAATACCGAAATCATGTCAGACATATGAACCCAAACACGACATAAATATCTGTGGGTTGACAAAAATACAGATTTTTTTTTTATTTTGTATGTTGTTTACATATTAATATTATAGATTATAGATTAAGAGTAACTTTTATTATACTAGTAACTAGTAAGGGGTCGTTTGACAACATCTGAATGGTTAAGTGCTAACCAGTAAGAGGTCTGAACCATTAAAAGCAAATATAATGTTTAACCGTTCAGAGGAAAATGTCTAACCAATCCAGATTAGAGGTCTTAACCGTTCAGACTTAGGGGTCGTTTGTTTACCTCTTAATGGGGATCTTAATGGTTCGGACCTCTTACTGGTTCAACACTTAATGGTTCAGACTGTTTGTTTCATGAGCAAATGTCTGTATAGTATTGAGGGCGATCTCGCAATTAAATTTGTTTCCAAGTTATATCAATTAACATCCATGGTACTGTCAGACCCGACTTGTGGAAATGTTACTCCTTGACCAGGTGGTAACAAATTTTGTATACAAAACCTCAACATACTCATGATAATTGTATTCTTACAAATACTCAATAACTGTTTAATATGCATTTAATTGTATGAGGTTTTGTAAAAACAACTAACAGAAAGTTTACAAAAAGCGGATCAACTCACATTGCTGTCTTAGATTTTCTGTAAGGATTTCCTGGTGACAATCTATAATTTACACAAATGCACACACGTTAGTATAATAACCCATTTTAACATTAGTAATACCCTCCCCGAGACGGCATTCCAACAACTACGTCGGGCAGAACCACGACAGCCGTTACGGAACCCTAGATCAATTGGGCAGTGTATCTAATACGTATCCAGGGGTTATAATACTTACAACGGAGCAGAACTTCACTATTTAGGGGGGTATAATACCCGATTATAATGCCTACTTCGTAATATTGAGAGAAAGAAAGAAACTTTTGGACGAAATCGACTGAAGGCCGATCAAATCAATTTATAGGGATGAAACCCAACTTTCTCGCGGCCCGCGTAAGAGTAGCCTAAGGGCTACGCGGCACGCGTCAAACTCAGTCAACGGCGTAGCTTGGCTGGGTCATCAGGTAGGCTCTCCGGGTGTTGGGCCACGTGGCGGCCCAGGGTCGTGCCAGGTTTTAAGTTGACGCGGCCCGCGTAAGGGTTAAGGGTCCTTTACGCGGCCCGCCTAAACCCCAAAACCAGATTTTTAATTATTTTGATAATATTTAGGGTATTCGGGGCCCGTTTTCACGTATGGGGTGTATTTTAGGACGTATTGGGATATTTTAAAATATATTAGGGTGCAGGAAATAATTCGAGGGTGTCGGTTTTCTTGAGGATTGTTATACAAATAGCATGGATACACAAGTTAAAACTAGCATACATACATAAATAACCTAAATATAACAAATAACATGTTTGATGGATTGAGTGGTTGAATACGTTTTTTTGTGTGTATTGTGAATTTTATTAGTTGATACATGTTGCACGCAAAAATGCTTTAAAGCGTAAAAAGGGGTCGACTATACTCACAGTGGTTGCGTACGGGGATTCTTGTAAATAAGCGCACGAGTAAAGATTGGGGAAACCGAATGAGTGGGAAATATTATCCGAGCAGTGAAGATGTCTTAGATTCCCGACTTAAACTCCCGTGTCGCCGCTGAAGCGACTTTTGTTGTCGGAGAGAGGACCTGCCACATAGACCACCGTCGCACCTCTCTATCTCACTCTCCGACGTCTCTCCCTCCCCGTCTACCATCGCCGATGTGCGCCACCACCATGGTGGTGGCCGACCGTCAATCGACCAGAGATGGAGCTTGTGGGGCTTGAGTGATGAGTCTGAAGAAGAAGAACAGAGGGGTGAGGGGGTTGTGTTGCCAGAATGACCCTTCGTCGGACAGCCGGCCGGAATCGGCGCCGGTCGCCGGAGGTGCGAGAGGGAGCCGAGGTGTGTGCGGCTGTTAATGTCTGATGTAGGGGTTTTAGAGAATGAATGGAACTATCATATAAACTTGTTTATATACCTAAGTTTACTAAGTGGGCTTTGGCCTAGTGGCCACAAGCCCGTTACTAATGTTTTCATCGGCCCGATCACATCTCCGAGGTTTGTCTTCGAACCCGGGCGTCGTAAAAATGTCGTAAAATAAAATTTTAGATTTAAAAATATGTAAAATAGTACCGGTAGTCGTTGTTGTCGCGTTTGACGTCGGTTGCGTTAAAAACGCGTAACGCGCGTAGCTTGTCATTTTTATCCGTTTTTCGTTCTTGTTTCGAATGTGGTTCTAAAAATAGAAACCGAACACCAATGTCAAAAAAAACATGAAATTATGGAAATACGAGGCATTACAATTATAGTGAAGTTTTATAAAAAGAAACTAGATTATGTTGATGTGGGTGGGAGTTTCCTATAAAGTCTATTTTTCCTACAAAGTGTAAAAAGTCATAAAACACCATAATGTCAACTATAAAACACAATTAAAACCCAAAAATAACAAAGTGAAGAATACTAAAACACCATATTTTTGGGTTTTGTGTTGTGTTTTGGATGATAAGGCTTTGATTATCGAATGACTAACATTAGTGTGTTTTATGTTGATTATCATGTTGTGTTTTAAATTCATAGTTCTACGATGGTGTGTTTGAAGTTTTTATGGACTGATAGGGTTTGGATATTGTGTTTTAGTGATCTTCACTCTATTATTTGTGGGTTTTGAGTGTGTTTTATGGCTGAAATTGTGGTGTTTTATGACTTTGTACACTTTGTAGGAAAAATAGACTTTGTAGCCGAAACTCACCCATATTGATGTTATTGTTATATGAATTATTTTAATTTTAAATTAAGTTTCTTTCCTCCTTGAAAGGTGTTTCCAGCCCTATCATGTCTACTCTTATAAACCATTTTAGTAACCTAAAAACTCCTTCTTGCTAGTGACTTCTGTAACCAAAAACACAAATTGAATATATAATTTTTTTTTTCAAATTGGAGGCCTTTAGAGGAATGGTGGCCTAAAGCAAGGGCTTTAGTTGGCTGACCTTTCAGCCGGTTCTAGGTTATATATTTTTTTTGAACGGCAAAAGGAATTTCATTCAAAAAATGGACATAACTAGAAAGAAGCTAGGCCATGCCAACACACGATACATCAACAAGAGATTTTAAGAATTAAATTTACACCATTCGTCCCACACGATACATGTTAACCTCTCCCTATAGTTAATCAAAAAAAAACTAGTACTTTTGATCTCTTTTTAAGTTGTTTACCTGGCATCTTTGATTGTTGAAGACAACATCGATTCTAGCTTGCCAAATGCACCAACAAGCAGGGGCGTACCTACTCTATTCACCCGCATGGGGAGGGGGGGGGGGGGGGGGGGGTTGTAATTGCTATCATAATTACATTATTTACTTCATGAATTTATTAAAAACCTATGTGAGCCTATAATTGCTATCATAATCCAATATTTATGATGTCATGCTTGGTAACGGTTTTCTTATATTATTATTACAATTGATTTTTTGGGTTTCCTAGCCACGGTCCCTCATTCGTTTTGTTCCCCTTCTAGCACTCATCCCGTTGCTCTTTAAGAATTGATTTTGTTTATGCCAAACTCGAAATGTTCAAGACTGTTTTCTTGTAAAATGTGTGACTAACAACTATAATTGTACAAACTTTACAAAAAAGGTACGCCTCAATGCTTGCAATTGAGGGCTCTACATCAGAAGACGATCAACAATGGCTCACATATTGGGTTTTATACTCGTTCATTACCCTCTTCGAGCTTTCCTTTTGGAAAGTTCTCCAATGGTAATTCAATCAGTTTTACCTACATATATTAGTAACTATCAAGCAACTTGTAATATCAAACTTATTTGTATGGCACCCGTGATAAGGGATGAGCAAATGGTACCGTGTAGCAGTACCGAATTTCCCAAAATAAAAGATTTTCAAACTCAATCCGGTACCGACTTTTGGCGTTTTCTGTATCAGTACGGTGCCGATTTTTACCTTCACGTACCGATAATGAACAGGACAGTACCTGTATTTTCCCAGTATTGGTTGACACCAAGCTTATCCAACTGAGAAAGTAAAGAAAATAATAATTATTAGAGTTAATTGCCATTTTCGTCCCTGAGGTTTGGGCACATTTGCCATTTTCGTTCAAAATGACACTTTGGTACCATTTTGCCCCTCACGTTTGGCCATTTTTGCCATTTTCATCCAAATCTCTAACCTAGTTAAAAAGTTCTGTTAAATGAGAATTTTTTTAATTTAATTTTTTATATTTACTCTATAAAATATAATAAACAATTATGTTGTTTTTAAATAAATAAATAAAATATATGTATATATATAAAAATACACACAGATCACCATCTCCATCTCTCTCTCTCTTCTCTCTCTCTTCTCTGTCTTCTCTCTCATCTCCTATAACCGCCACCACCGTTCCCCACCACCTCCACCTCCACCACCATTCCCCACCGTTACCCACTTCATCTTCAACATTACCCCCACCACCACCACCATCAAATCGCATACGGAGACCACCACCACCACCACTATCAAATCGCTGGTCAAACGATACGGAGACCACCACCACCACTATCACCCCACCACCACCATCAAATCGCATACGGAGACCACCACCACCACCATCAGATCTGAATCTCAGGTAATGTGATTCTTCAACAAACAACAATCTTTAAACAAAAAACAACCAAATATCAATGACGGTCTCTAGATCTGTATCTCTTTCTCTCTAATCTGGGTAGCGGTGTTGGTTGGGGTGATAGTAGAGGTGGGGTGATGGTGGTGCCAATGGTTGTGCTGCAGTTGTTGTTGTTTGGGTAATGGCGGAGGCGATGGTGGAGGTGGGGTGATGGTGGTGCCAATAGTTGTTGTGGCAGCGGTGGTGGCTGTTGGGGTGAAGTTAGAGATGGTGGTTGTTGGGGTGATGGTGGAGGTGGCGGAGCTGGTGGCTTGCGGAGCTGATGTAAAGGGATTTGGGTTTTATTGGATTTTGACTGAATTTGATTAGTTGGAGATGATGTTGAAAAGGTATCGACGGAATCATCGCTGGAGAGAGGTGATTTAGGTGGGAATCGAGGGTTTTGGGAGCTTCGAGGGATGCAGTGGCTGACGGATTTGGGGGTGTTGCCCTGTTGTTCGTCTGCTGATGATGTTCTTCGTCTGCTGATGATGTTGCCCTGTTCTTTTAGTTTCTGATTCGTCTACTACTGATAATGTGTTTGTATAATGAGAGATTAGAGAGTGCAGTATGTATGTATGTGTTGTGATATATTACAAGTTACCTCCTTATTATTAACAAATTTCAAAAATACCCCAATTTGACGTTATAAAGTAACTAGGTTAGGCATTTGGATGAAAATGGCAAAAATGGCCAAACGTGGAGGGCTAAATAATACCAAATTGTCATTTTGGACGAAAATGGCAAATGTGCCCAAACCTTAGGGGCGAAAATGGCAATTAACTCTAACTATTATTATTATATTAGTATATTAATATAATATAATAAAACAACTGTTCATTTCAATTGTATTTTTAATATATAGTAAAGTAATAACTAGTTGTTGTGAATGGCACCAAATGCCCTTTTATTTTTTACAAAGTGATTAATGTTTTATATTTACATGAGAATTGATTGTTTTGTAAAAAAAAAAAAAAAAAAAAAAAAAAAGGCTTCCATTTTGGCCCTACTTGAAGCTTTTGTTTTGTATGTGGTTGGTGCTACTCGGGATCAATGGGGCAACTTATGTATATGCAAATAAAATGTCTTATTTCTAAAACGCAATGGCCTAAAAATACAAAAGAAATTCTTCTTTCTAAAACGCAATGGACTGAAAACACAAAAAAAATGTGTTTTACCTAAAACGCAATGTACTAAAAACATTTCAAAATGTGTTTTTCTAAAACGCAATGGACCAAAAAAACACATAAAAATGTCTTTTTTTTTCTAAAACGCAATGGCCTAAAAACACAAAATAAAGTGTTCTCTCTAAAACGCAATGGCCTAAAAACACAAAAGAAAGTGTTATCTCTAAAACGCAATGGACTAAAAACACATAAAAATGTGTTTTACCTAAAACGCAATGGACTAAAAACACTTCAAAATGTGTTTTTCTAAAACGCATTGAACCAGTGTATATTTTGTCTGTGAATTGTCTGAACCAGGAAGTAGGAGATCAAAAACTGTCTACGAATTTTTGTTTTTTGGGGGTTTAACTGCCTAATGGCAGTTATCTCAGTTTTTAAGATAAAACTACCAAATAAAACTGCCATTGTCTTAATATTTCAAAATGAGGCAATTTCCAGAAAATTAAATTTTCTGATGCAGTTTTATAAAAGCATTTAATCAAAAAAAAAAAAAAAAAAATCCAGGCTGACATGGTAGCTCGACCCCAACCAGGGGCTCTGCCCCTTGGACCCTGCTCCCAGGGGCGCTGCCCCCGGACCCCGCCAAGATTACTTTGTAAAACGCAATGACTCAATTCAAAAACTCAGATCGTAAAAATGCAATTAAAAAAATTCTTACATAGATCGAAGCCGATTTCTTCAACGATTAACGAAATTTGAATGTTAGAAACACTTATCGTACGAATCGAGTGATTCGCTTCAAAATCACATAAAAAAATGAGATATTGTATAAAATTAAATTGGGTTTCTTCAAAAAAGTTGAAGAACATGTTGATTGGTTGTTTGAATCATAGATTGGTGACGAAAATCGCACTATAATGTAGTGATTATTGAGATAGAAAGTGAAGAAAAGGTTGAAGATGGTGGGTTTTGAAGTTACAGAGAAAGGAAGAGAGAAGATTAGATAAAATTGACTAAAATACCCTTTCTCTTTATTTTACATTTTGCCACATGTCATAATCTTATTGTTTCATATACTTCCTATCCAAAATAAACTTTCTATTTAATCCTCATCTTAGTTTCAAATATTAAAAATTAAATATCTTAATATAAAAAGGAAACGTGCCACAATTTATATATTATACATATAACAAATATTATATTCCATACGGGTGTAAGGAGTGGTTAAACATTTAGAGTGGCAAACTAAAAAATCAACCAATGAGAGTGTGCCATGTCAAAGTGGTATACTATGCTCAAAAGTGTTGGCAATGGTTAGACACTTGGTGAAGTGGTAAACTATTAAAAAAAATGTGTGATTGGTTGTGATTGGAGAGAGGGTGGGGAATTCGGTGAGTGTTTACCGAAAGGGGGAGAGAGAGTGATTGAGAAAATGGTGGGTCCCAACCCCTTTTAACCAATCACAATTTTTTTATTTTTTAACTTACTCAAACACCCTAGGGTGATTGACTATACCCCCTGATTGAGTGCAAAATGGGGAGTGAAATGGAGAGTTGACATGACATAATATTATTGGGTAGGATTTCACTCAAACACCCTAAGATGTTTGACTATACCCTCCACCCTAAAGCTTGAGTGCTTGATCACCAAGACTGATGTGGTCATGTGTTGAATATACCCAGCTGAACCATCGTCTCCTCCACTCTCCACACCTCCACCAGCCGCTCGCTGCTACTGTCCAGACGTTACCTGGTTCGACTTGAAGCGGTCCGTTTTCAAGATAACGGATTAGATATTCCAAATCCTGCATTCCTCATTGCTGTTTTGTTCATCTGTTATGAAACTATTAAGGATTTGTCGTTTCTTCTTTGCCATATTTCTAGTTCTCATGTTATCTTGCTACTCACCCACTACTCAGCAGAGTTTGGCAAATCTTTCCACTACATGGACTGCTACAGAAGATTTCTGGTCTGACCCACCCATGCTCGTTAGACAAACCAATGTAGCTAAATTCTCCTTAGCCTTCTCCTGTGATGTATCAAATTTTACCTCTCACTACTTTTCCATATTCATTACTGGAATCGATGCTGAATCCGACGCGAAATCTAAAATAGTTTGGTCAGCCAACCGAAACCATCCTGTTGGGGATAATGCGATACTGAATTTCACTGCAGCCGGAGAATTGGTCCTGACGGATGTAGATGGAAGCATAGTATGGACTACTAACACTGTAGGAAAATCGGTTGCTGGCATGAACCTAACCGAAACCGGAAATCTTGTGTTGTTCGATCACCAAAGCTCCGTAGTTTGGCAATCTTTTGATCACCCAACAGACTGTTTGTTACCAGAACAAAAGCTGTTTCAAGGTCAGAAACTGAAATCTGGTGTTTCCTTATACAATGTGTCGGAAGGTATGTTTTCTCTTCAAGTCACGGATGAGGGTTTGGTTGCTTATGTTAAAACAAACCCGCCTCAAGCCTATTTCAGTGTGATTCTAGCCAGCTATCCTACAGAAAAGGGAAGAAGACACATCCGTTTCATGAATGGGAGATTGTCATTCTTCATGCATTCTTTCGAGCCAAGTGTTCCTGATGGTGGGATTGACATACCTGAAGCATCATCTGCTGCTCAGTATATGACAGTCATGTCAGATGGGCATTTGCAAGTGTTTGAATGGCATTTAAAAGAGTGGAACGTGATAAAAGATCTTATGATTGAGCAATGTAGCTATCCTTTGGCTTGTGGAAGAAATGCCATTTGCTCGACTAGTCAACAATGTAGTTGTCCAGGACCAGAATATTTTAGACATGTGAATGATCGCCAACTCAGCCTGGGTTGCTCTGAAATTACTCCTCTCACATGTAATTCTACACAAGATCAACATTTTATCACACTTCAGAATGTCACCTACTTCACCCTTAATTATGACATGGAGGGGGTGAATATGGAGACTTGCAAACAGGCATGTCTAAAAAATTGCTCATGCAAAGCAGCTTTTTTTACATATTATTCAAATGTTTCAGATGGAGAATGTTTTTTACATTCAGAGCTATTTACAATGAAGACTATTGTTCCATTTTCTTTTAATGCTTCAGTTTTCATTAAAGTCCAGAAAGTTGGATCACCTCCTTCTTCTCATGACTCTCATCAAGTTGCAACAGTTGTAGGCTCCACAATTGGAAGCATCATGCTTCTGCTTGGTGTGTCCATTGGGTTTTGTTAGGATCGAACGCTCACACGAACACAAACACGACACCGAAAGCAATAAACGAACACGGGGATTTAACATGGTTCGGTCGCTACATTGCAACCTACGTCCACAGGGGTAACTAGGATGTATTTATTCAGTGATGTTCAAAGGTACATATAGATACGAGTACAAGAGATCTATTTATACACTACAATCTTCAATATGAACCATCAGTAGTGCGATCCACATAAAGTGGAAGACATCATTATTGTGATCCAAGGTGGAAGACAACATCATTGTGATCCACCGAAAGTAGAAGAGAACATATCTTTAACAATCTTCCACTTGGTGTCTTCAGATTACGAACTGCATCATCTCTTCTGTACTCCTGTAAATAAGATACCCTTTGATCTTAGCTCCTTCCTAGTTACCCTGGCCTTCTCATCAGTTAACCTGAAGGCCCGTTGAAGCTCCCGTTAGCTCCAACACATCAGTCATGGCTAAGTCTGCCCCTGACCCTTTCTCTGTTCCTATCGGCTCCCACTGACACGAACTGCCCGATCCTGGAACATCCTGAGAACAAACACTTTCCGAATAAAGCAGATAATCAACTGGAGAGACTTTGACAGCTGGAATACTGGTTCTCTTAACCCATTGTCATCTGGTAACTCTGACTGAAGCACAACCCGTGCTCCCACTGCCACGAATGCCCCTGACTGGTTTTACTGAACCTTTTCTAGCACGTTCATCCTGAATCTGATCTGTGACTCTGGGTTTGCCATCTGCAAAGCAAACCTTCTTCTGCCCACGAGATTCTGTGAACCGGATCTTGGTTTTCTTCTGAACTGGGACGGTTACTCCCTCAGACGGTAAACTGACCATATACAGCGAACCCCGTTTCTTTCCTCGAGCTACGACTAGATTTCCCTTTATAACCTTCCACTGCCCATTCCTGAACTTAACCTCGTACCCCTGTTCATCCAACTGCCCAACAGAAATCAGTTGTTTCTTCAGACTTGGAATTACCCGGACATCCTTCAAAGTCCATGAACCGAATGGAGTCTTCAGATCTAAGTCACCCATGCTCGTCACTTCAAGAACCTCATCGTTCGCCAGTCTTACCTTACCAAAATCACCTTCTTTCAGATTTCACAGTGCTTCACTGATGTGGGTAGCGTGAAATGAAGCACCCGAATCCATAACCCAGGAATCCACACTGCTCTCCACACTACAGATCAAAACATCATCATCTGAGTGGTCTACTGCAGCGTTAACTTCTTTCTTCTCATTTGGACATTGATTCCTAAAATGCCCAGCCTCTTTACAGTTCCAGCAGGTCACATCACTTCGAGCCCTAGACTGACTCCTCTTTCTGCTCCTATTGCCACTACTTCTGTTATTCTTCCTTCCTCTGCCGACATGCATTAAATCACCACCCGATGATTCACCTAAATTTCTTCTTCTGACGTCTTCGCCCAGAATAAGATCTCGCATCTTCGCAAACGTGAACTTACTCGTATCTGAAGAGCTCGAAACTGCAGTTACGGTTCCGGACCAACTATCGGGTAACGAGGACAATAACAATAGGGCTTGGACCTCATCATCAAACTTGATGTTAACAGACACCAAACGAGACAAGATCGAGTTTAGATTATTGATGTGCGTTGTAACTGAATCACCTTCCCTCATCCTAGTATTCACAAGCTCTCGAATAAGATAAACCTTGTTCGCTGCAGAAGGCTTCTCATACATGTTCGATAATGCTGCCATCATTCCTCTTGCCGAGGTCTCCTTCTAGATATTAAATGCAACATTCTCCGATAGAGAAAGCATTATCACTGCTATGGCTTTCTTATCCATCCTATCCCAATCTGCTTGTGGCATTTTTTCTGGCTTTTCATCCTCGAGCACTACATCTAAGCCTTTCTGACAAAGTAGTGCTTCAACCTGCATCTTCCACCAACCAAACTTCTTCCCGTCAAACTTTTCAATTTGCACCTTTCCGTCTTCTGCCATGTTAAAACACGACTAAACGAAACCGAAATCGAAATAAAAACCGAAAATCACACTGAAACAAGTAGCACCTGATCACTGGTCTACGGTTCTGTTTCTCTGATCTTCAAACAAACGGTTAAACACCTGCTGGTCAAACCGGTAAAAGAACTGATCTTGACAACCTTTTCCACCACCAAACATATAATTTTTTTTCTTGAACATGCGCACAAAAAAACCTTTTCTCACTATGTCCTTTTTTTTTCTTGTTTCTTAATGGCTGTCTACACAAAGAAAACTCCAACAATCATTTTCTCTTTGCGATTGTTGACTATTGCTACCAACGAACAAAAAAACTTCGAACAATCAACATCAGTTCTTCACCCTTTTCTTTGGCGAACGGAAGAACAGCGAACAGCGGCGGAACTGCCGGCTGTTCTGGCGGCGGAGGCGGTGGCGGTTCTGGCGGCGGTCTCTGATCGGAACCGGACGGCTTCGGAATCACGGCTGTGATTCACCTGAGTGACGACGGTTCTGATCGGAACTCCAGTACAGGTCAGTATCTTCTCTTTCCTATACACCTCCTTCTCTGTTCGTGTGAGTCGATCAAGAGCCCTGAGCTCTGATACCAGTTGTTAGGATCGAACGCTCACACGAACACAAACACGACACCGAAAGCAATAAACGAACACGGGGATTTAACGTGGTTCGGTCGCTACACTGCAACCTACGTCCACAGGGGTAACTAGGATGTATTTATTCAGTGATGTTCAGAGGTACATATAGATACGAGTACAAGAGATCTATTTATACACTACAATCTTCAATATGAACCATCAGTAGTGCGATCCACATAAAGTGGAAGACATCATTATTGTGATCCAAGGTGGAAGACAACATCATTGTGATCCACCGAAAGTAGAAGACAACATATCTTTAACAGGTTTATTATGTATGTAGTCCACAGGCGAAAAAGAGATGCTGAAATGGAGGAAGACTATTTAGATCAAGTTCCAGGAATGCCGACTCGGTTTTCTTATGAAGAACTGAAAACCGTCACAGATAACTTTAGTAAAAAGTTTGGTGAAGGAGGTTTTGGGTCGGTGTTCGAAGGGACTCTCGGAGATGGAACCAAGATTGCAGTGAAATGTCTTGAAGGTCTTGCGCATGTTAAAAAATCATTTCTAGCTGAAGTTCAATCCATTGGCAGCATTCACCATGTGAATCTAGTTAAACTTCTAGGATTTTGTGCATGGAAATCTCAACGGCTTCTTGTGTATGACTTCATGAGTAATGGGTCATTAGATAAGTGGATCTACCTTGGAGTTCGAGAGCACATATTGGAATGGGAATGCAGAAAGAAAATAATTCTTGATATAGCCAAAGGTTTAGCCTATCTCCATGAAGATTGTAGGCAGAAAATTGTGCATCTTGATATTAAACCTCAAAACATACTTCTAGACAACGATTTCAATGCCGAAGTATCCGATTTTGGATTATCTAAGCTCATTGACAAAAATCAAACTGAAGTGATGACTACCATAAAAGGAACCCCTGGATATCTTGCTCCAGAATGGCGGAGCTCAGTTATCACTGAAAAAGTGGATGTATACAGCTTTGGGATCGTTCTCTTGGAGATCTTATGTGGTAGGAAAGTTTTCGATAGATCTCAGCCAGAAGAATGCGGGCACTTGCTCTATGTCTTTGAGAAAAGTTGGGAGCAAGGAACATTGTTAGATATGGTTGACAGACAAAGTGAAGATATGCGGGTACATAGTACAGAAGTGGTGGAGATGATGAAAATGGCTGCATGGTGTTTACAAACAAATTTTAAGAGAAGGCCTTCAATGTCATCGGTGGTTAAGGTGTTAGAAGGATGAATGGGTGTCGAATCGAAATTGGATTACAACTTCATTGATCCAATAATTCAGGAAACAGAAGATGGAGACGGGGAATATTTCACACAATTGTCTACATCTCTTCTCTGGGGGCCAAGATAGGTAGCCATGAGGTTCTTGTGGATCATTTCTATTTCTATGTAGTTTTTTTTATCTTTTGTTCAAATAAAAATTTAGTTAGACATTGGTATCCATCTCTTATTTTTCATTCAAAGATCACATGATGGTTTAGCCACACCTCATCTATGATCAACCAGAAATTAGGTGACCCGCAGAGTGAACTACTCTTGCTTCGATCCTGTATGGGCATTGCCAAACTTTTCTTTGGCTTGAGGACATGCCAACCTGTACACATGGAGGATGCAGCGTTGTTCTTTGACAAAGGTTTGCGTGAGGCGATTGAGGAATTGGTGGTTTGTGGAGGTCCTTTCTTTGGAGACCTCCGGTGGCGACTTGCTTCTTTACCTATTAGGTTTGGAGGTTTGGGGTTGTATTCGGCTGTAGAGGCTTCATCCTACGCTTTTGTGGCCTCGAGGGCCCAATCGTGGGTGCTACAGGACCACATCTTAAGAGACAGTGGCATATGCGGTATGGATTATGATTATGTTTGTGCTTTGGCTTGTCTTCGTGATACGATTCCAAGCTTTGACTTCAGCGGTTTCACTAATAAGGACACCGCCCCCCTAAAGCCCAACATGCATTGGCGAGTGCTCTTTTTAGTAAAATTGTTCACGAAATCGAAGTGCAGTTTGACTTGACCGTTAGACAAAAAGCCGTTTTCGAGTGTCTCCGAGCACCACATGCACAAGATTTTCTTCTTGCTATACCTATAGATGGGTTAGGCCAGCATATGTCGCCGGTGGAGTACCGTACTATCCTTAAGTATCGCCTCACGATTCCTTTATTCCCAGTTGATGAGGTATGCCCAGTTTGTCATAAGGCGTGTTTGGATTCTTTTGGTGAGCATACTGTTCATTGTAGAGAGCTCTCGGGGTTCAAATACCGATATGATTTGGTTAGGGATGTCCTTTTTGACATATTCAGGTGCGCTGGTATTTCTGCTAAGAAAGAGGCTCCCATTAATTTCTTAACAGACCCGTTGGAAGGGAGATCTACCCTTCGACCAGCCGACATTCTGGTCTTTGGATGGGTAGGGGGAAAACACGCCTGTGTGGATTTAACAGGGGTTTCCCTGCTTGTGGGCTTAGGGAGTAGTGCTTTCACAGTGGGCCAGGCTGCTTTAAAGGCTGCTTCGGGTAAAGTGATCAAGCATGAGAAAGCGTGCATTGACAACCAGCACGTGTTTATCCCATTTGCTTTTGATACTTTTGGTTTTCTGGCGCCAGAGGCTGTGGACCTACTTAGTCGAGTTCAAAGGGTCATGCATAGTAATGTTATGACCCCGAGATCTATGAACGTAGTTTTTAAAAGACTTAGTTTTGCTATTCAAAAAGGTGTAGCGGCGCAACTTGTTGCCCGTTTACCAATTATCTCGATGTAAATTCTTCGATTAAAAAAAAAGATCTAACTAGTATTATACTCTTCTAGAAACCAAAGAAGATGTTGAGTTGGTCAACAAAGATGATATATCGGTTTTAGATGAATCTGTGGGTCAATTTGACCCGACAGTTGGAATCTTGAACGCGAATGAAGTGATTTGACCAATACGCTATTCTCCAAATGAGTAATTTATTTGGCACATGATTGTCACATTAGGACTGCTAGTTTGTAGAATAAATCTGGAATTGTGATCACTATATATTGTATACTATTAATATCCCCCTCAAGATAAATGTTGGTAGTTAGCTTAATATTTTTCGTTTAATATAGTTCCGTGTGATTGGATATGCGCGTGTGGTACGAAACTGGGGCTCGTCTCACGTGTAATTCTACACAAGATCAATATATTATGGCACCCAAGAATGTCAAATGGTTTACCTCGACTGCCAGGGTGAATATGGAGACTTCCAAACAAGCTTGTCTAAACAGTTGCTGATTGGAAAGCTGCCTTTTTTCTTTTTCATTTTTACTCCCATGTTTCAGGTTAAGAATGTTATTTACCTTCTGAGCTCTTTACAATGATTAGTCAAGAACTCAAGAATGTTCTCAAGCAACCTAAAGATAACAGGTGTTTCGTGAGATCAGAATTAGTTGCAAATATTTAAGGTCCTAACTGAATCCAAACTTCATAGCCGAACGCTAGATAAAGAGTAAATTGCCATTTTAGTCCCTGAGTTTTGTCCAAATTTGCCACTTTAGTCCAAATAGTTTTTTTTTTTGCATCTGGGTCCCTGACTTTTACATTTTGTTACCATTTTAATCATTTTGTCTAACTCCATCCAAAAACCCAGTTTGTAACAGGGGGTATTTTAGGGATTTCCTTAAAAAATATTTTCAGTTGCCATTTTGATCCAATTCCAAAAATTCAAAAAAATTCCAAAAAATCAAAAAAATTCAAAAAAATCTAAAAATCAAAAAAATTCTAAAAAATCATAAAAATTCTAAAAAATTCAAAAAAAATCTAAAAATCAAAAAAATTCTAAAAAATCAAAAAAATTCTAAAAAATCCAAAAATCATTAAATGTTTCGACCCGTACCGTTTCGAACCGAACCGTTTCGACCCGTACCGTTTCGACCCGTACCGTATCGAACCGAACCGTTTCGAACCCGTACCGTATCGAACCGAACCGTTTCGACCCGTACCGTTTCGAACCAAGAACCGTTTCGATTCGAGCAGAACCGTTTCGACGCGAACCATTTCGACGCGAACCGTTTTGACGCGAAGCGTTTCGACCCGTACCGTTTCGAACCGTACCGTTTCGACGCGAACCGTTTCGAACCGAACCGTTTCGACCCGTACCGTATCGAACCGAACCGTTTCGACCCGTACCGTTTCGACCCGTACCGTTTCGAACCAGAACCGTTTCGAGCCGAACCGTTTCGACGCGAACCGTTTCGACGCGAACCGTTTCGACGCGAACCGTTTTGACGTGAACCGTTTTGACGCGAACCGTTCGGTTCGAAACGGTACGGGTTGAAACGGTACGCGTCGAAACGGTTCAGCTCGAAACGGTTCGGGTCGAAACGGTACGGGTCGAAACGGTTCGCGTCGAAACGGTTCGCGTCGAAACGGTTCGCGTCGAAACGACACGGTTCGATACGGCACGGTTCGAAACGGTACGGTTCGGAACGGTACGGGTCGAAACGGTTCGGCTTGAAACGGTTCGGCTTCGAAACGGTTCGGCTTCGAAACGGTTCAGCTCGAAACGGTTCAGCTCGAAACGGTTCGGTTCGATACGGCACGGTTCGGTTCGAAACGGTTCGGGTCGAAACGGTACGGGTCGAAACCGTTCGCGTCGAAACGGTTCAGCTCGAAACGGTTCGGGTTCGAAACGGTTCGCGCCGAAACGGATTTTTTGGATTTTTTAGAATTTTTTGGAATTTTTTTGATTTTTTGGAATTGGATCAAAATGGCAATTGAAAACATTTAAAATGAAAATCCCCAAAATACCCCTAGTTAAAGATGGAGTTTTTGGATGGAGTTAGTGTATGTGATCAAAATGACAAAAAATGTAAAAGTCAGGGACCCATATGCAAAAAAAAAAACTATTTGGACTAAAGTGGCAAATTTGGACAAAACTCAGGGACTAAAATGGCAATTTACTCCTAGATAAATAATAATGTTAGTGGTCAAATCTCAAAACTACAAATTGAGATAATATAGGAAATTAAGACCGTGGGGTATGGAGCGGGGGGTTTGGGCGTGGGTTGGGGGAAAACGCCCAAGCCACCATCCCGGGTGGGCTTGGGTTGGGGCGTGGCCCTTGGGGCTTGGGTTTCAAGCCGGGCGCGGGGTGGGTCTAGCAAGGTGACATGGCGGGCTGTGAATGGCCAAACCAAACTAGCCGTTGGGTGCTATTTAAAAAAAAAATTCCTTTATAAATACCTTACCATATTTATCATTTTTCTCACACAATATCAAACACATAAAACACAATCTTGCCATGAGTTCTTCAAGTTATACTGAATCGTCATCATCATCTGACGATGGTGCGGAAATATTTCTACAAACGATCACGACGGTGGTGAAAGCTATCGTGGAAAACGAAGAGGAGGAGGAAGAGACTCAACAGCCTAAACGCAGGAGAAGGTACATCGCTCGTGAACGGCTCACCGCTAACGATGTGTTGGTAAGCGATTACTTCTCAGCGGAACCAAAGTATGATGAAAAAATGTTTAGGCGTCGTTTTCGTATGAGTAGAAACTTATTTTTAAGGATATCTAGAGATCTTGAGGAGAAGTATGTTTATTTCCAACAAAAACCCGATGTAGTCGGGCAATTAGGATTTAGTACGTGGCAAAAGGTCACGGCCGCACTTAGGCAATTAGCGTACGGTAATAGTTCGGACATTATGGATGACTATTTAAAAATGTCTGCACGTGTAGCTAGAGAAAGTCTTCACAACATTTGTTCGTGTATTCTAGAACTTTATAGGAAAAGATATTTGAGAAAGCGCTCGTTCAGTGACATGCAACAATTATTGGAACATCACGCAGATTATCATGGGCTACCCGAGATGCTAGGTAGTTTAGATTGTATGAAATGGGCTTGGGAACTTTGTCCTACCCAATGGCAAGGCGCTCACACGAGTGGATTTCACGGGAGTCCAGCCATCATGCTTGAAGCGGTTGCGTCCCAAGATCTTTGGATATGGCATGCGCTCTTCGGTATGCCAGGTTCACATAATGATATTACCATCATAAACCACTCGCCCCTTTTCAATGATCGGGTAAATGGTATAGGACCCAAAGGAACTTTCTTTGTAAACGGGGTTGAGTACGTGTATGGGTACTACCTAGTTGATGGGATTTACCCAGTGTGGGGGGTTTTCGTAAAATCGTTCACAAAACACGGTACCACAGATCCAAAGAGATTAAAGTTTAACAGGGTCCAGATGGCTGCACGTAAAGACGTCGAGCGAGCATTCGGTGTTTTGAAGAAAATGTAGGTCCCGTTTTTCCGGTGGATCCGATACGAAAACCTATCCTTGTCTATCACAAACACAGTAACGGGTGCGGAATCCCCGTGACGGTGCAAACTAAACAAAGTGTATAAAACACACGCGTAACCAAAGATTCAATATCTATTGATTAGGGATGAGTACAACCCAAACATATACAAACAATGTTTACAGACTCTCACTAAGTCTCACAGCTCTCTCATACTCATCAGTTTCACACAGAAACTATGAGGGGTATTTATACTAAACAGACACAAACTATGACGAAACGCAACGATGCCACGACGAAACACTAAAGTCGACAAAACACTTTCTGTTTCGTCGACATACATATTAATCCTAATTCTTGTTTCGTCAATTGTAGTGGCCCAAAACAAAGTCAAAGCCCAATTAGAAGTTACGGCCCAGAACATGATTCAGTTCAACTCTTTTCTCAAATGCAAGATAAGACAAACTTATGATATCATCATGACATCACAATACTGATGTCATGGTGATGTGTCATCGGGGCTTGGTTCTCGGCTCTCCGTGCTTCGCGTGTCGAACTCTGGGGCGCACGACGGAGGAATGTCGTGACGTCGGGCTTGAGCCGGACCTAACCGTGTCGAACCGAACCGAATCGAACCGAGCCGAATCGCGTCCACATAAAGTGTACCAACAAACTCCCCCTTAGACGCTACTCGTGAGGTTCGTCTTCCGTGTCTTTTGTGTCGGAGGATCTTTAAAGTCTTCACGTGTCGTAAGTAGAAAGTGTATCAACAAACTCCCCCTTAAAATGAACTCTCCATTGAGTCATGCTCGTGAATCTTTTGAACTTCAAATCTTTAGATCCTTGTGGTGTTGATGAGGGATCAGCGGCAACTCGATCATTTTTATCTTTTGAGTGCATTCACTTCGTGTCTTCACTTTACGGCTTGTTATCTGACATGTTCTCTTCGCCTTTAGCTGATTCTGATGTCGCATCTGCACATACAAGAAAGCTAAACACGTAATGAGAACAACCGCTTGGAATTTAGACAAATTAAACAAAGCGACACATGTGAGATCAAATCTCAATCAAACACCGACCGACAACAGTTTGAAAGTTTAGAAAATGATCAATTTTAATTCTTTAACTTTCAAAACTTGTTAACTTCGACAGTTTATGAAGGTGCAATTGTTTTCTGGCTTACAATTAGGATTTTGGGTAGGATAGACTCGAGTTCCAACATCAGTCAATCAAAAATAAACTAGAAGCAAAATCTTTTTGGATTTTATAAAGTTTATATTAAAACACACCTAAAATCTTTTTGGAATTTTTCATTTTTCAAAAGTAAAGACGGAAAACAATAAATAAATATATACAAAGATGCAGAAACGAAAGAAGTAAACAAATATTTACAGACATACTTTTTGCGAGTTTCGAGGGTAAGAGAATCATATCAGTGTACGGTCATGCCAAAACGCTCTTTTTGTTCAATTAGTTAACAATTAGATAAGCATCCTATAACAATTATCGGTATTGTTGTCCACATAAGCTCAACTTATCGGATGTAATCATGGCGAGGGGATACGTTATGGTATGATTTATACTTACCGACCGGTGTTCATCCACACATGACACATTCCCGTATCAAGGTATGCACGAGAGTTCATCTTACCGGTGAGTATACCGTTTATCATCTGTTTGACCGTATAAAAAATGTGAGAAACTCACTTATTTTAGTTTGAAAACAAGCCCTATGTGATAGAATCACTTATTGATGAGGAACTTGATTTTCAGATGCATGAAGGGCACAGGAGCAAGTCCGTGAACAGGTCAATACTTTTGTACAGCAGAGAGACGAACTTGACTCCCGGATAAATAATCTGTGATATATTATCACTTATTTTGTTTGGACATGTGATTGTTGATCGCTTATTGAGGTCGAATGCAATATGTACACGTATGTATGGTATCATGGAACATCTAGACTTCGTCTCCGTTATTTTTTGGTAAAAGATACAACCATGATACCCAGATGATAAGACAGCATAAAGACCGAATATCTCAGAACCTCGGCAATCTCTCAAACGAAATTTCGGAACTAAGACCATATGCCAATGTGCGGTTCCCACCTGGTCTTCAGTCGATTTAAGATTTATATCACCCTGCACACTTTAAAATGATTGTGAGCCTACCAATACATCTTATATAGAGCTGCTTATCGTTTTTCATTTTGCATTTCAGTTCAAAATGGTTTCGACAGACCACTGATCTACTGTCATTTTCTCTTTTTCTCGCCAGGAAACTCATTTTTGTTTTTCCAATGTTTTTGGGTTTTGAAATTTTCGATGTTTTTGTATTTTCAAATTTGGATTTACTCCCCCTAAAATCAACAAACTAAGATAAATTTAAAAACACAAAAGGTATTTACAAAAACGATTTTCCGATGTTGGTTAACTCATGTTTTACCTCAATGCCGTTTACCAAAATTAAGTTTTAATCAGAAAAGATTTATCGAATTTTGGAAAAATGAGTTGGCACGTCGGTAAGCGGTGCGGATCATGACAACATTGACGAGTTTCATAGTGAAACAATCACGTGTGAGGTGATATTTGAGATCAACGTGTCAGGCCAAAGAGTGCTGTACGAGAGGATAACAATTTATAAAGCAGCTTAAATATCGACAAGTATAGGAGAGATTAGAAATTCAAAACCGTATTCTGCAACTGCTTCGTGCATTGCAAGGAATCTGAGTGCTCTCCCAAACTGGATATCCACCCGGTGTGGACTTCAAAGTCGATTTTTGTAGCCACTGAGAAGTCTTTTCACAGCAACAAGATCATAAACCTTTGGGTTCGGCTGGTCTTCCACATTGCACCAGCGAAGGTCTTTGTCTTTCTCTTTGAGAAGTAGTGTGTGGTTGTTCAATCCACGCCAAGGCATCCGCACACCCAGTTGCTTTGTTCAACAAACACATTTTCTTCAATCACACCGCGAAGAAATGTACACTGCACGTTCATCTTGTTGAGTTTGAACTTCAGACGTGCTGCAGGTGCGTACATTTTGATTGAATCTATCCTGGGGACCCGATCAAAGCCTTTAACAACCAAACTTTGAAATGATTTTCAATTTGTCGAAGCTTTCAATCTCTTTTGACAGACAATTCTGTCTTCTTTCCTTTTTCTCTCCATCAAAGGCAACAATTTCTTTTGTCGTCGATCTTGTGCATGAACATTCCCCTATCAACAATCCGATGACTATCGATAGTTCCTCCTGGAACTTCCTGCACACTCACTCAGAGATTAAATGGAGAGGGGGACCCAAGCCTTCATAGACTTAGGTTGCCCCTGAGAATCAAGAAATGTAATTTCAATCTCTTGATGATTTGGAAATTTCACGCTTCCCCCTGAACATTCACCCGTTTTAGGTTTCCAAAACTGTTTCCGTTTACCAAATTGTGTATCATTTACAGATTTAGAAATCTCCGGTTTTAACGGTTGCGACAAAATTGGTTTCCTTTTAACAGTTTCTGGTTTTAAAGCTTTTTCGATCACCTTCACATTCTTATGTCGTTGTTTTGTTTCCTGTTCTTTAACAGTGCGTTTATCATGTTTTGGAGAAACAGGAAGACGTTGTGAGTGACCTTGTTCAGAGGGGGCTCTTTCAACAAAATTTGGTTTGGGCGAGTTTGTGCAGTCTTTAATGATGTGCCCAAACTTCCCACACTTGAAACAAGTTCTCCTTTCAACAAACTTAGGAGAATCTGTTCGACTAACAGATGTCGAACCAATAGAACCTGAGGTACTTGCTCTTTCATCACACCCATTTGTATGTTGAGTGTAATTGTTTTGACTATTACGTTTTAAAATCTTGACTTGTTGGATAAAATCGGTGTTGGATTTGTTTTCAAAAGTCTCAATTTTATCAGTACCTTTTGATGCTACAAATTTAACATCATTGCTTTTCTTCTGATAACGAGCTCTTTTTGTTTCATAGTTTGATTTAGAAACGTTAGGCCTTTGAGCTCGCTGTTGTTGCTGTTTACCCTTAAAAGCGACAGGTTGTTGCTTTGTTGGTGATTTTTGATTTCCAAATTTTCTTCTAACTTCAGCTTTTGGAATCGGATTACACTGAGTTACTGAAACTCTTGGAATCCCCTTTTCCAAAAACTTACTGGTAGTATCTTCAAACACTTTATCAATCAGAGATTGATTGACATTTTTAATTGGAAAAGCTGTGTTTGAATAAATTTTGTCATCACCGACTAAAGTGTACAACACGTTATCACTTTTAACAGTAGACACTGTTTTAGTGATAGGATCTATCTCTTGTTTAGCACCAGTTGATTGAACAGCAGGAGTAGGAGGAGCACACAGAATGTGATTCTCAAAAGGCACTTCTACTCCTTTGTTCTTCTCAAGAGATTTATCATCATCACTCACATCTGGTTCATCATCTGACGAATCATAGTCCTCAACTGTGGGAGGACTTTGATTTGAAGCACATGATGACTTTTCTTTCTGATCAGATGAGCCCTCCGATGAATTGTCCGTTTTGAACCCTAAGCCAGTTGTAACTTCCTCATAATCAAGAGGTACAGTTGGCTCAAAACGCGGCATTTCCTCCTCATCGGGCATTCTGGTATAGTTGTGTCTCAAAGGAGGTGGACACGACTTATACCCAACGCCTTTCACGTTCCCTTTCAGTTTTTGAACGTCTATGATGTGATCAAGCACATATCGGGAGTTAGAATAACTATCCAATTTGAGCTTGATCGCATCATGCTCGCATTTGGAAACGGCTAGCTCTTTCTTTGTTTCCTCAATGATATTAATGTAATTGTTAATACCAATTTGCTTATTGAAAACAGTTTTGGTCAATTCGGAAACACTTTTCTTTAAGGTTTCAATTACAGATTTAAAATCCTTTTTGTTTCTAGCTAAAGCCATATTTGCCTCTTTGCACTTTGACAGTTCAATAACCAAACTCTGATTGTGACTATGAACCGTTTCAGATTCATGTTTCAATTCAGCACATTCATGTTTCATATCAGCACAATCACTACATATGCTAGGAGTTTCAGATTTTACCTGACTTGTAGAAGCTATGACATTAGCCATAAAGGCAGTCTGAGAAGAGAAAGATCCATCTTCAGTGAGAATCTTCTCCATTTCTTCTGATGTAGCATCAGCTTTCTTGATCAAGTCAGAGTTTTGACATTTCATCTCCTTGGTATCATTCGACAAACTATCTGCTTCAAAATCCATTCCCTCCTCCACGTCCGATTCTAAACTGTAATCACTCACACCCGAGCCATCTTTATCAGTACTGCCACTATATCCTGAACTGTCATCATTTCCTGAAGATTCACCATCATTAACATTCTTGACAATTTCAGCATAAAACTCAGTTCCTCCTTGATCTCCACTTCCAAATTGTACAGACCAGGAGTCATCGGCTTTATTTGAGTTGGACGTGGATGTACTTGTTTGATTTATGAAAGGATTTTGGTTGCCTTGTTGAGGTTGAGCTTGAGATGGTTTTGGAATATAGGCACTCGGATCGAACTGAGGTTGTGTTGTGGAAACTTGAGGTTGAGGTTGGGGTTTAGGAATGGAATTCATTAAATACGCAGCCATCGAAGTCTGATGTGGAGGGGGTTGAGGTATGGTACCCGCTAAATATTTGGCCATCGAAGTCTGATGTGGCAAGGGTCGAGGTATGGAATTCGCTAAATATTCGGCCATCGACATCTGTTTTTGAGCTGGTTGTGGACCCGTACTTCAATCCTAAGGGCTAGTACAACTCATGTTTGATATATGGAAGTGAAAGACTGATCACACACTTGAAAACAGACTGTTAAAACACTTTTGCAAGTCTTCTGTTAAAATTCACAAGTATCTCGACGAAACTCTTTTGTGTTATTGACGACGAAACAGAATGGAAATCTGGTCAACGAAACAGAAGTGTAAAGTGGTCGACGAAATAGAAGCTCCTTATGCTAGGTCGACGAAACAGAATGAGATCTTGTTATGCGACGAAACAGATCTTGAATGATGTGAACGACGAAACAGAATGAGATCTGGTCCGACGAAACAGTTTGATGTAATAATGTTCGACGAAACTGAATGCTAAAATCTTGGCGACGAAACACAATTTTGATGATTCACTATTCCACTAATGTTTGTTTGAATTTCAAGTTTGAAGAAATTGATTTCAGCGATGAAACTTATATTGGACGACGTAACAGTTCTGATCGATGAAACCCTATTGCTGAGTCACTATTCCACTTTGATGTTGACTGAATGATTTTAATTAATCTTTGCTGATGACTTTGCTAAATAACGACAAAACCTCAGTTGATGACAAAACCTGATGTTGAATAATTATTACAAAACCAAAGAGATAAGATCACTGATGAGAATTTTCAAAGGGAGCCTTATCTTTCTCTCACATGCACCACACTTTTCAATTTACACCATACTATTTTATTTCAAATTCCATCATGACAATGTACACCATAGTCAACTTAACATATTATATTCCACAAACAATTTAATTCTAACAACAATCCAGATCAAACATAGATTTTATATGAAGAATATTATGAACACTTTGAAGACCATCAAGAACAGTGATGAACACGATGGGTTTTCCGGTCGCCGGAAAAATTATCGAATACAATTTTGCTTAAAACTTCAATAAAAACCAAATGCTAACATGTAGACATGCAAAATAATAATGTTTTCACTAAAACTTATAGCAAAAACAATGATTTAAACACTGATTTCCAGAAAATATAAAAATTTTTTAAGAACGAAATCTGAAAAATCACAATAACACACTTGTTTCAAAACGACAATGTTTGGTTTTAAACAAGGAAAAGAGCCAAGGCTCTGATACCACTTGTAGGTCCCGTTTTTCTCGGTGGATCCGATACGAAAACCTATCCTTGTGTATCACAAACACGGTAACGGGTGCGGAATCCCCGTGACGGTGCAAACCAAACACAGTGTAAAAAACACACGCGTAACCAAAGATTCAATATCTATTGATTAGGGATGAGTACAACCCAAACATATACAAACAATGTTTACAGACTCTCACTAAGTCTCACAGCTTTCTCATACTCATCAGTTTCACACAGAAACTATGAGGGGTATTTATACTAAACAGACACAGACTATGACGAAATGCAACGATGCCACGACGAAACACTAAAGTCGACGAAACACTTTCTGTTTGTTTCGTCGACATACATATTAATCCTAATTCTTGTTTCGTCGATTGTAGTGGCCCAAAACAAAGTCAAAGCCCAATTAGAAGTTACGGCCCAGAACATGATTCAGTTCAACTCTTTTCTCAAATGCAAGATAAGACAAACTTATGACATCATCATGACATCACAATACTGATGTCATGGTGATGTGTCATCGGGGCTTGGTTCTCGGCTCTCCGTGCTTCGCGTGTCGAACTCTGGGGCGCACGACGGAGGAATGTCGTGACGTCGGGCTTGAGCCGGACCTAACCGTGTCGAACCGAACCGAGCCGAGTCGCGTCCACATAAAGTGTACCAACAGAAAAGGTGGCGAATATTGGCAATGCCTTGTCTACTATGGGACAAGGATCATATTGGAAACGTGATGTACACATGTATCAATCTTCACAACATGATTTTGGAGGATCAAGGTAGAGCGGTCGTTACCTACTATGATGACGATGACCCCCAACCAGGTAACGTAACAGACGAAGATAAGGCGGCAAATGAATTTTTGATCTAGTCAAGGGATATACATCACAACCTTCGATCTGATTTGGTGGATCATGTTTCAACGATTCCTGGGTTCGAAACAGACCAAGATTACGAAGACGACGAAGAATGATTGTTTTTTATTTTTATTATTATGTATGTTTATGTAGTTTAAAAAAATATGTATTTTTATTATTTATGTAGTTATAAATATAGTGGAGGGTTCAAATGAGAAGAATTTTTTTGTAAGAAGAAAAAAGAAGAAGTTTCAACCAATAAGAATGCTTCATTTTACTTCATTTAATATTTGAATTTAATTTTAATATAAGGGTATATTGGTAAACTTACAAAAATCATTAATTTGTATTCTTACCCTTTAATAACTAACTAAATTAAATTTGTAACTCCTTTTCAAAATATATACTTTTTCCAAATTAAAAAAACAACTTAATTTGAAGTGTAGAATAAATTACTAGTTGTATAGGGTAAATTACGAGTTGTGTTGTATATATTTCAAGGTGTGTAGGATAAATTTCGACTGTGTAGGATAAAATTCTATAATGTGTAGGGTATATGTAGGAAAATTTTGATATGTGTAGGTTTTATAAATTATATGTAGGATAATTAATGATTAGTTGACTAATTAATTAAAGAGTTAAAAATTAATGATATGAGTTATAAATGAAATAGTATTTTACCAATATGCCTTTTCTTTTTTTTCTTCTCAAATGAATCTTCCCCTATAAATATAAATATATATATATTTAAAAAAAATGTTGATGTGGCTTGGCCACGCCAGCCAACCCACGCCCAACCCAAGCCTCACCATACCCCTTAAAACTTGGCTTTGGGTTTGTTAATATTCAACATGCACGTGTCAACTAATGCCCCAACTCATGCCCCAACCCAAGCCCACCATACCCCACGGTCTAAGGAACTACGTGTGTGCAATTCTGCTTAGGAGTGCGCAAAAATCAGGTATACCGGACTAAAACCGTAACCCCAACCCGAAATAACCCGAGACCTGACCGAATGTTTCTGCCAGGTGGTCTTCGGTTAGAGTTTCATAAGAAATTTGTATATCGGGTTGGTCTCAAGTATAGACCGAAAGGACACGGTAAACCGAACATGAAAAATAAACTGTTGCCCAATAACTTTGACCTTGTTGACCTAAATAATACGGATGATGGCTGTTTCGAAACGATCAATACAGATACAATCAGCTTCTAAACAATCAATACATGTTACGTTTATGCATAGTTTTGGATCACTGGTGTACTTTCGCATACTTACGGACCATATCCAAAATTATGACAAATTACAAGGGGACAATCCCTGTTATACTTTACTCAAATATTAAATATATAAAAATGAAAAGCGTGGCTCTATTTATACTTATATATATAATTTTATATTCCATAAAGATGCTCAGACAACACTTTTAAATTACTAAGCTTTGGCTAAAACTAGTTGTTGGTCCAACACGGTGGCTCAAATGAGTCAACTATAGCATTGGCTGAGTTGTTAAAGTACACAAGTAATTTTTAAAACCTGATCATGCTGGTCGGTGAGGCCTTTCGTTTTTCAGATTGTTCAGACTGGTTTCAACTTATGATAATAATTATATAGAAAACAAAGATAAGTTATGAACTTATGATATACTTAAATATAGATAGACAAAGAGTTAGAAGTTAGAATATAAAAATCTGAAACAAAGCTGTCAAAGAATATGTAATTAATTTATTCAAAGCTTTAGTGCTTGATCACAAAGACAGATGCTTGAATAATCCAGCTGATCCATAGTCTCCTCCATTCTTTACCAGTAGTGGAGCCATAAATTTTTTCTTATGGTGTCATTTTTATAGATATTCTGGTTTATAGTAACCCGGGGTCAAACTTTTTGGATCGGTTTAGATCTAGCCGGTCAAATCACATAATAAATGCAAATATTACAGTAAAAGTACAATGTCATTGAATAAAACAAATAATAAAATTACTAAGTTATTTGAAATATATAAAAAATGCATTTAATAGTTGCTCTGTACGCATTTTCATGTTCTGAAAACGATTCATAATGTTTTCAATGGCAACTTGAAAAAAAAAAAAACCTCTTTTTTATTGTAACAAAAAATGCACGTATCATTCAAATGATCATCAAACATCCTCTTAGGTTAAACAATTGAAACAAGACCAATTGGACATGGGGCTATAATGCTTACTGGATTAGAAAAAAAAAAAAAATTAAGCATGGACCTTTAATGATTTAAAGTATACTAATTAAATTCAAGTAACTGGGCTTAATTTTTTAAATATAAATTGTTTATTATGTAATTCTTTTAGAAGAAAACAACTGGTGTCGTTTGTAAAAAGACAGTGGTGTCGCTCGAATTTTTTCTATTATACGTTGTATTTGCTACACAAAATTCAATGGGTTGTTCAAAGTGTGGCTCCGCCACCGTTCTCCACACCTCTACCAGTCGCTCGTAGCTATAGTTCAGATCCGGTCGCCCCTGCTACTACTGTCCAGATGTCACACCCTAAAAATCCACACGTTGAGAAATACTGTGAGGCGTGGGACTGACAAGGATCTAGCCAATAATCGCGATGAACAATTTTCGTAAGTTATAAATTTTCCGATTGACACAATTAGTGTTAAAATTTGCATGTCCAAAAACACGACTTAATTTAGCAGTGGAAGTATAAAGAAAACCCATATTAATTTAAAACACAAGTTCATTAGTTATACGCTAATCATGACACTTACAAACCACACACTCTAGCTGATTGCAACGTCCGTTCTAAGTTGTATCGAGCAACCTGCAAAGCATGCAGTAGGGTGTCAACATAAAGTTGGCGAGTTCACGAGTTATCCAGTTTTACTTCCAAAAACGTAAGTTGTTTAGATAAGGTATTTATAATCACATAATGGGGAGCTACCCCATCTGTAAGCTCGCTAAACTATAAATACCGAATACTGAGACGTTGTGTTGTTTTGCCCCAAGTCAATGTCTATCATCATTGACCAAGTTTCAAGGCATACTAGTTCACGCCCAATCCCCTCGGTCACGGTGTGAGGTTTGTCAAACCTAATATATCGCTATCAACTAATATCCCGTTCGCCCCCGGCGACTAATCTGTATCGCAAAGTGGGGACTTCATGATATAGTTTTATTTAGTTTGCTAAGACATGATTTATAAATAATATTAAAACGTATTCCCCCAGGAATAGTAGTTTAAAAGTATCCTTCCCCAGGATAGTAGTTCGTCTGTGCCCCCCGGGACGCATGCTTTTAGTGTGTGTGAACTCATCTTTGCGTTGCTCGGTAGATAAAGCATTTGTCCTAAGTTGGTCAACCATGCCCTATTATGGTTACCACTTCTTAGGACGGTATATAAGTAATCACGTATTAATTACACGTATCTAACACTTATTCATCAAGTAATGTACAAGCACCAACTATTGTGTGTTATACCATCAAGTATACACATTCATAATTATCATCACAGTTAATCATCATTCAAAGGTACTGTATAAGTGTGCGGTTAAAACAAATAAAACATGGGCGTTTACTAGTGTGCGACCCACTAAGGTCGAGGCACAAGTTGAAGTGTGCGGCCTGCTTGTTAGTGTGCGACCTCTGACAAGTGTGCGGTCATGCATGTGAGATATAAGAGAGTGTGCGGTCCATCTATGGGTGTGCGGCCCACTAAGAGTGTACGGCCCAATACTTATTTTCGGCCCAATGAGACTGTGTGGCCCACTACCAAGTGTGCTGCACACGTGGGAGTGTGCGTCCACTAGGGAGTGTGCGGTCATGCTGTGCTGGGTGGGTACATTGTGTGACATGTGCTTGTACATTGTGCTTCAAGGGTCACACACTTAGGAGTGTGTGACATAGTGGTGTGCATCATGCTGTTGTACTTTATGCAGCTAACATTGTACATTTCATCAAATAGTTCCAATTAAGCAAACAATCATCTTTCATCAAACATAATCACAATTTAGTCATATATATACTAAACAAGAACATTATCAAATTCTTATTATCAAACAGAAATATTGCAAATAGATGAAGCATCACCCAAAAACGTTACTTTCGTTTATTTCGTACAGTATTACAAACATCACAAATTCATCAAATTTCCTATACCTCGTATTACACTAAATCGATCACTAATCTTATCCATCCTAAAACAATTGCCAAGTATATTCATACCAGGAATCCACAATATGCAAGAATAATAAAAGGTAATTACAATAGCATGCATTTACATTCTTATAACACTACATAGTTAACAAACTTTTATTTAAATTCTTTTATTCACCAAATCAACAAAAGTGTACAATAGTCATCAGTTAAACATCGCCAGGTACAGATGCTGGGCTTTGAGATGGTAAACACTACTACCTGGGATGATTTTAAGGAACTGATGAGAGAGGAGTACTGTCCTCGGGATGAAGTGCAAAAGTTGGAAAACGAGTATTATAACCTGAAGATGGAGGGATCCGAGATCGAGGCTTATACGAAACGGTCTCACGAGCTGGCAAACATGTGTCCTAACCTATCCCGGCCACCACCTCGTAGGATCGAGCTCTACATTAAGGGATTGGCACCATCAGTTAAGGGGTTAGTCACTGCAGCAAATCTCAATGACCTACCCCGGATTATCAGATTGGCTCACAAGATTACTGATCAGGAGGTGGAGCGTGGTTTGCTGCCACCACGTGTTGCTGCTACTACCGCTATTACTGGCACTACTGCCACCCCCATCACTGACAACAAGCGTAAGTGGAACGACACAAATAAGGCAACAAACTCGAATCAATCGCAGAAGAAGCTTGATAACAACGACAGCCGGAGCTTTAGTCAATCGTCTTCAGTTAATCATAATCAGAACCACAACCAGACTTCCGGTTACGCAGGAAAGCAGCCGAAGTGCAATAAGCGTGGTTTCCACCACTATGGCCAGTGTAGCCGGGCATGTCAAAGGTGTGACAAGCTGGGTCACATGGCGAAAGATTGTAGAGCTTCACATCCCAAGCAACAGCAGCAACAACCTCAGTAACAACAACAGAGGCAACAACCCCAGCAGAATCGGGGTAATCAGAGGGGATGCCATCAGTGCGGCAGTGAAGGGCATTTCAAGAAGGATTGCCCGCAATTGAATCAGAATGCCAATAATAAGAATGGGGTAATTTCCAGAACAACAACAACAACGCGGGAAACAACAACAATGGGAATAACGGAGGGAATGGCGCTCGCGGTAGGGCGTTCACGATTGTAGCAGGTGATGCAAGGAACGATGGCCACGTCGTGACCGGTACGTTCTCTGTAAATGGTATTATTGCTTCTGTGTTATTTGACTCTGGTGCTGACTGGAGTTATGTGTCTTTGGGGTTCAGTCGTCAGCTAGGATTGACTCCTGCGCCTCTTGTGAACAAGCATGTAGTGGAATTAGCTGATGGCAAGTCGATAGAAGCCACACATATATTCTTAGGGTGTAAAATCGATCTTCTTGGTCAAGTGTTCGACATTGACCTTCTTCCCATCACTCTTGGTAGTTTTGATATAGTCATTGGTATGGACTGGTTGTCCAAACACAGAGCAGACATACTTTGCAAGGAGAAGATCGTGCGTGTACCTCTCCCTAGCGGGGGATCATTATATGTCCAGGGTCATCGAAGCAGTGCAACCGTCAACATCATTTCATCCATGAAAGCCCAGAAATGTTTACAAAAGGGCTACCCTGCTATTCTGGCACTTCTTACTGACACCTTGTCTGAGGAAAAAAAATCGAAGACCTACGTGTTGTTCGTGAATTTCCTGACGTTTTTCCCGAAGAACTTCCAGGTTTACCTCCACATCGTCAGGTGGAATTCCAAATTGATCTTACACCAGGAGCAGCTCCGATTGCTCGCGCACCATTTCGTCTTGCACCTGGGGAGTTGCAAGAATTGTCCAATCAACTCCAAGAACTGTTGGATAAGGGCTTTATCCGACCCAGTTCTTCGACTTGGGGAGCCCCAGTGTTGTTTGTAAAGAAGAAGGACGGATCCTTTCGCATGTGTATTGATTATCGCGAACTCAACAAGGTGACGGTCAAGATTCGTTATCCCTTACCTCGCATTGACGACCTGTTCGACCAGTTGCAAGGGTGGAGCTTCTACTCGAAGATTGATCTAAGATCGGGCTATCATCAGATGAGAGTCCGAGAAGAGGATGTTCCAAAAACAGCTATTCGCATGCTTTATGGTCATTACGAGTTTCTGGTCATGCCATTCGGGTTAACCTACGCACCAGCGGTATTCATGGATCTCATGAACCGCGTATGAAAACCATACCTTGACGATTTTGTCATCATGTTCATCGATGACATTCTGATCTATTCTAAGAGCAAGGAGGACCATGAGCGGCACCTACGTCTTATCTTGGAGCTCCTAAGGAAGGAGCAGATTTACGCAAAATTATCTAAGTGTGACTTCTGGATTCGAGAAGTACAATTCCTCGGCCACATTGTTAACAAAAAGCGGATACACGTGGATCCTGCTAATATTGACTCAATCAGGATTTGGGCAGCACCAAAGAATCTGTCACCGCTCTAACACAGAAAGGTGTCGAGTATTCCTGGGGAACGAAACAGGAAGACACCTTCTAGCTTCTAAAGCAAAAGCTTTGCAGTGCACCGATTTTGTCTCTACCTGAGGGTACTAAAGATTTTGTAGTGTATTGTGATGCCTCTATTCAAGGTCTCGGTTGTGTGTTGATGCAACGCGAGAAAGTTATAGCTTACGCCTCTCGAAAGTTGAAGGTCCATGAGAAGAATTACACGACTCACGACTTAGAGTTGGGGGCCGTGGTATTTGCGCTCAAAATCTGGAAGCATTACTTGTACGGTACTAAATGCACTATTTATACCGATCACAGGAGCCTCCAGCATATTTTCGACCAGAAGGAATTGAATATGCGATAGCGTCGCTGGGCAGAACTCTTAAACGTCTACGATTGCGCAATCAAGTACCATCCAGGTAAGGCTAACGTTGTAGCTGATGCCCTTAGTCGAAAGGAAACGAAACCCAAACGTGTTCGCACCTTACAGCTCACCATTCACTCAAACCTCCCAAATCAGATCCCTTATGCACAAACTGTAGCGTTGAAAGAGGAAAACATTGAAGCAGAGTACTTAAGGTGTGAAAACTGGCACAAAACCGGTAATTTCCATACAGTTTATTATTATTATTTAATATATGCAATTATGTGCTTAAATGTCAACATTGTCTGATTATATGCTATACATGTGAATTCATGCACGTTTTATACTTCAAATAATTGGTTTATGCATTACTGTTAGCGTTGCGTCAGAAAGACTAGTAAACTCACCAGTAAGACACACTTGTCAGCAACTCTGCAGAAAACAGTCAGATAATAGAATTAGGGCCTAGGAGTAGGTTCAACATCTAAAATACATTAAAACCCAAATAGGGGTACAAGAGTTAACATATAAACTTTCTGGAAGCTAAACGATGCACTAAAAAGCACCCGAAACACACTTTAAATGCTGAATTTTACATATTTTAGCAATAATTCAGCTCTAATCAGCATTTTAACACTGAAATATCATGCAAAATTTATGTTTTATTGTCCAAAAGAACTTACAAAGTGTCGAGAACTGAAAATGTCACAAAAGGGTACATAAAGTACACTAAACGGCGCAATTTAGCACTTTAACGAACCAGTATACAACCGAACAACCGGACACTACCCGAAACATCAAAATTATACTAGAAGCATTGTTTTAATGTTTCTGAGCTAGTTATGATCCCCGAACACCATAACACCTACTAAAATATCTACTAACTAATGTAAGTAACTAATACTTGAAATTTAAACTAGATTGTAACTTAATGGTTTAAACCTATACTAGACCCCCCCCCCCCACCTATCTCACGGCCCACATGGCCTATTTGGGAGATTTTATTTGATCTTGCTTGATCTTATGAAGATTGCTTAGTAGATTTGCCATGTACTTATGAAACATATGATCCATTGGTTAATCCCTAAAGATGGTTATAAGAAGTAAATGGTGGATCAAGACTTCATTATCTTTCATACACAACTTCACATCACCCCCCCTCTCTTGCCCACTCTCGGCCGAGAACAAGGTCACACCCACCACCACCTTCACCTCATCTTCCATACATTCCATAATCATACAAGGGTGATAGAAGCTAAGTTAAGGAGTTTGGAGCTTGTGGATCTTCAAGGACCTCTTCCATTTGCTTTTATCCATCACATTTGTCACCTTCATTTTCTTGTGTTCTTCCCTAGCCCTTGTGCTAGTAGTAAGCTTCTTGTCACTTGAATTTACTTCTCATTTAGTTGGTTAAAAGATGATATGTGATGATAATCATGAAGAATACTAAAGAACACAATCAAGAAACATGAACATAATCTTGATACATGAAGTAATCTTGATGAAACTAAGTTATTTATGTTATGAATGCTTGTTGATCATTGATTTGTTTGTAAAGATGATGTTTATCATCATAGCATCTTGCTAAATCATGATTAGAAACATAGTTTAGCAAGATGAGAAATGTAAGAAGTTGTAGGATGAAAGATCATCCACCCCTAAATCATGAACTTGAAAAGAATACTTGATTTCTTGAAAAATAATAATCAAAGTGAGTTAATAATCATATTGATCTAAGATTTATGAATGGTTTTCCAAAAAGAATCAAGTTCAAAATATATTTTTAGTAGATCTTGGTTCTTACTTAAACATACACTATTTTTGGTTATAAAACAAGAGTAGAAACACTAGTGAAGCAAGAAGATTTCATAAAGAAATGTTTTTTGTAAAACATGTTTACAAGTTGTAAACACCTAAATCTTTCAAGAATGAAACTTTTAAAGAAGTAAACACACTTTAAAGGGTAACTAAACCTACTAAACACACTACCAAGTTACTACAAGTTTTATGAAAGTTCAAGTTCACGTTGTTAGGTAAATTACATAATTTTGGCACTTGGTAAGTGTTGATTTCTTTGCTGATTGTTGTTGCAAATTTGTTTTGATGATTGAAAAGAAAATAAACACATGTTTTGAAAACATGGGAAACCTCCATTTTTAGGGGAAACCACGTCAAAAATTTTATAAAATTTTGACACTTAGAAAAATATAAGTTTTGGTGAAACTTATTCCCTAAAATATCACCTAAAAATATTTATCAAGGTTTCCCTAATTTTTGTGTAAATTTCAAGTTAAGAAATGGTGATTTCTTCAAGATAAAAATTGATATTAAGTATGTATATTTTTAAGGAAAATATATATATTTATTTGTCACCAAATTTTGTGCTAAGTGTATGTAATATGTATTATATGTAATAGTGTATTAGGACTTGAAAATACACTAAATACTCCTAAGGAGTAAAAGTACAAAAAATACACATAAAACATGCATGGGCAAATACAAGAAAATATATTTATGAAAATATATTTCTTAACATATTATTTAACTTGGACAAGTTATGAACTTAAAATGTATTTTTGGACTAAAATATATAACTCGGGTGGATAACAATAATAAACACATATATATTTCAAAGCATGACAATATATATATATTTCGTACAAAGTCTTAAAAATATATTATTTTTAAGAAATATAATCCGAAAAGTAATAAGAATCAAAGTCTTGATTTTTGGTGAAAAATAAAAAATACTTATATTTATTTTTGGGAAAATAATATAAGTAAGATACATAGTTAAAAATAAATTATTTTTAACAATAAAGAACACATACATAAAAGATGGTGACTTGTACTTATGCGATACAAGTCTAGTGACTAACGTTAATAAAACACGTATAGGTCACGACGATATAAAACCAGCCGGTGAAGTTTACGGCGCAGGATACGCAAAGTTGTGAGTTCATGTCCCCCTTTTCTTTTAATTGTTTTCAGTTTTATAACTTCTTCGGGGGTGAAATACATGTTACAAATGTTACAATGTTTACAAACGGTATGATGAATACAAAACTAAGGAATGATACTATAGATCATGTGATGAATAGGGTGCCATAAGCACCATTAATCAACAATATACCTAGACTGCGGAACAAAAGGTTAGATCTAATGGTTTCGGGCAGCCACACTCTGGGCCACGTGCTACCTGGAGTGCTTTTGTGTCTCTAGTCGTGAATCGACAACTAAAATGCCTATGGTTTGGATGCTTCTTATGTCGTTACACATGTTAGTGACCTTGCAAACCACTAGCGATCTCGTATTCCTTACATTTACAGGACACAGTTTCAGATACGTCTTAACAAATCGCATACAATGTTTTCATACAAGTATTCAACATTTATTACAACAACTGCATGAACTCACACCAACATTATGTTGACGATTTTCCAAAAATCACATGTATTTCAGGTAACTAAAGTAGATGTACGCGTGGTCTCACTCCTGCTCCTGGATGTCGCTTATTTTTAGTGTAGGTCCGTTTGCGGATCGCCAGACAACTACGAGATCTTCTTTCAAATACCGTAACGAGTGCGGAATCCACGTTACGATAAAAACCGAGCGAGAGATAAATACAACACAAAGATTCAACGTTTAACGGTTGTATATTGATACCGACAGAGTATTGTTACAGAATGATATTACAATGAAAATAACAATACACTCTAAAGTTCTCTCGGTTCTCTCTGTCTCTGTTTCTGTCTCAGCTTGCTGCTTATAAAGGACCAGGGTCGACGAAACAGAAGCAGGGTCGACGAAACCTGTTGCTGGTCTTGACGAAACTTCAAAGTCGACGAAACCCTCAAAGTTTAGTCGACATGCAGGCTTGAAATTATGGGTTTCGGCCCACTAGAAGCCCAAGAACCATGCAATTACGTAATTCCTTACAATTCAGATTTGTTAAGTTTAGTCAAACTTGTGACATCATCATGATGATGTCATGGTGAGGTGTAAACGGGAATAGGTTCACGGCTCTCCGTGCTTCGCGTGTCGAACTCTGGGGCGCACGACGGAGGAATGTCGTGACGTCGGGCTTGAGCCGAACCTAACCGTGTCGAACCGAAACTAATCAAACCGAGTCGAGTCGCGTCCACATAAAGTGTACCAACAAACTCCCCCTTGGACGCTACTCGTGATGGTTCGTCTTCCATGTCGGAGGATCTTCAAAGTCTTCACGCATCGTAAGTAGAAAGTGTATCAACAAACTCCCTTTTCATTTAGGAAGTGTGTTAACAAACTCCCCCTTAAGATAAGCTCTCCTTTGAGTTATGCTGGTGAATCTTTTGATCTTCAATTCTTTAGATCCTTGTGGTCTTGAAGAGTGATTAACTGCAACCCGATCATCTTGATCTTCTGATTGCATCAACGTCGTGTCTTCACTTTACGCCTTGTCATTTGACACGTTCTCTTCACCTTTAGCTGATTCTGATGTCTTATCTGCACATACAAGAAAGCTAAACACGCAATGAGAACAACCACTTGGAATTTAGACAAATTAAACAAATGACACATATGAGATCAAATCTCAATCAAACACCGACGGACAACAGTTTGAAAGTTTAAAAATTGATCAATTTTAACTCTTTAACTTTCAAAACTTGTTAACTTCGACTGTTTATGAAGATGCAATTGTTTTCCGACTTACAATCAGGATTTTGGGTAGGATAGACTCGAGTCCCAACATCGGTCAATCAAAAATAAACTAGAAGCAAAATCTTTTTGGCTTTTATAATGTATATATTAAAACACACCTAAAATCTTTTTGGAATTTTTCATTTTTCAGATGTAAAGACGGAAAGCAATAAGTAAATATATACAAAGATGCAGAAACTAAAAGCAGTAAACAAATATTTACAGACATTATTTTTGCGAGTTTCGAGGGTAAGAGAATCATATCAGTGTACGGTCGTGTCAAAACACTCTTTTTGTTCAATTAGTTAACATTAAGATAAGCATCCTATAACAATTATCGGTATTGTTATCCACATAAGCTCAACTTATCAGATGTAATCATGGCGAGGGGATACATTAAGGTATGATTTATACTTACAGACCGGTGTTCATCCACACACGACACATTCCAGTATCAAGGTATGCATGAGAGTTCATCTTACCGGTGAGTATACCGATTATCATCTGTTTGACCGTATAAAAGAATGTGAGAAACTCACTTATTTTGATTGAAAATAAGCCCTATGTGATAGAATCACTTATTGATGAGAAACTTGATTTTCACATGCATGAGGGTACAGGAGCAAGTCCGTGAACAGGTCAGTACAATGTACAAAAGATAGACGAACTTGACTCCCGGATAAATGTGATATATTATCACTTATTTTGTGGACATGTGATCGTTGATCACTTATTGAGGTCGTATGCAGTATGTACACGTATGTATAGTATCATGGAAGATCTAGACTTCGTCTCCGTTATTTTTCGGTAAAAGATACAACCATGATACCCAGATGATAAGCAGCATAAAGACCGTATATCTCAAAACCTTGGCAATCAATCAAACGAAATTTCGGTACTAAGACCATATGCAAATGTGTGGTTCCCACCTGCTCTTCAGTCGATTTAAGATTTATATCACCCTGCACTTTAAAATGATTGTGAGCCTACCGATACATCTTATATAGAGCTGCTTATCGTTTTTCATTTTAAGTTTAGTTCGAAGAGGTTTCGACAGACCACTAACTTACTATCATTTTCTCTTTTTCTCGCCAGAAAACTCATTTTTGTTTTTCTATTGTTTTTGTGTTTTTGAATTTTTTTGATGTTTTTGGATTTTTAAAATTTGGATTTACTCCCCCTAAAATCAACAAACTATGATAAATTTTAAAAAACAAAGGTATTTATAAAAACGATTTCCCGATGTTGGTTAACTCATGTTTTACCTCAATGCCATTTACCAAAATTAAATTTTTGTCAGACATGCTTTATCGAATTTTGGAAAAATCAGTTGGCATGTCGGTAATCGGTGTGGACCATGACAACATTGACTAGTTTCATATTGAAACAATCACGTGTGAGGTGATATTCGAGATCAACATGTCTGGCCAAATAGTGCTGTACGAGATAATAATTATTCATAAAGCAACTTAAATATCGACAAGTATAAGAGGGATTAGAAATTCAAAACCGTATCCTGCAACTGATTCGTGCATTACTAGGAATCTCAGTGCTCTCCCAAACTGGATATCCACCCGGTGTGGACTTCAAAGTCGATTTTTTGTAGCTACTTCAATTAATCCGAGAAAATTCTTCACAGTAACAAGATCAGAAACCTCTTGGTCCGGCTGGTCTTCCACATTGCACCAGCGAAGGTCTTTGGCTTTTTCTTTGAAAAGTAGTGTGCGGTTGTTCAATCCACGCCAAGTCACCCGCACACCAGGTTGGTTTGTTCAACAAACACATTTTCTTCAATCACACCGCGAAGAAATGTACACTGCACGTTCATCTTGTTGATTTTGAACTTTAGACGTGCTGCAGGTACGTACATTTTGATAGAATCTATCCTGGGGACCCGATCAAAGCCTTTAACAATCAAACTTTGGAATGATTTTCATTTTGTCGAAGCTTTCAATTTCTTCATCAGACATTTCTTCTTTTCTTTTTCTCTATCCATCAAAGGCAACAACTCCTAGATGTAACAATGTTTCGGAGCCTAATGTCCCCAATCTTGTGCATGGACGCTTCACTATCAACAATCCTAAGACTATCAATAGTTCCTCCTGGAACATTCTGCACACTCACTCAGAGATTAGTTGGAGAGGGGGACCCAAGCCTTTATAGACTTGGGTCGTCCGTCATCATCGAGGATTGTGACTTCGATTTCCTGATGATTCGGAATAGATTGAGCTCCCCCTGAAACAGTTACCATTTTTGGTTTCCAAATTTGTTTCTGTTTTTCATGTTTAACATCCGATTTAATAGATTTTGTTTGGACAACCTCCGGTTTTAACGCCTTTTCAGCTTCTTTTCGTTGTTTCTTTTTCTGTTTCACTTCTCGTTTTCTAACAAGACGAGGGTCCTGTTTTGGTGAAACAGATCTTTTATGGTAACCGTTACCACGAGGGGCATCAACTTTTGCCTTTCCTTTTGTGAGATATGGACAATTTCTGACAGTGTTCCCATACTCACCACATTCAAAGCATGATCTCCGCTCAACAAACCTCGGAGTATCATACATGTAAGAGCTTGATGATGAACTTCGTGATCATGAGGTACTTGGTCCTACATCACAACTGTTTGTGTGTTGTGTGTAATTGTTTTGACTGTTTTTTTTTTTTCAAATTTTTAACTTGTTTAACAAAATCCGTGTTGGATTTGTTTTCGAAAGTTTCAATTTTATCAGTTCCTATGGATTTCACAAAGTTGATCTTCTGAACCTTTTTCTTGTAACGAGCTCCCTTTGTTTCAAATTTTGATTGAGAAACGTTAGGCTTTTGAGCTCGCCTTTCTGGTTGTTTACCCTTAGAAGCAAGAGGTTGTTGCTTTGTCGGTTGTTTTTGATTTCCAAATTGTCTTCTAACTTCAGCTTTTGGAATAGGATCACACTGAGTTACAGAAACTCTCGGGATCGCTTTTCCTAAAAACTTACTTGTAGAATCCTCAAACACTTTATCAATCAAAGATTGATTGACGTTTTTGATTGGAAAATCTTTGTCTGAATATATTTTACTATCACCGACTAAAGTGTACAACATGTTATCACTTTTAATAGTAGACATACATTCCTTGTCATCTTTGACATCCTTAACAGGATCTATCACTTGTTTGACAACTGGTTGAACAGCAGGAGTAGGAGGATCACAAAGAATGTAATTCTCAATTGGAATATCTACTCCTTTAATTTTATCAAGTGATTTATCCTGATCACTCACATCTCATTCATCATCTGATGAATCATAGTCCTCAACTGTGGGAGGATTTTGTTCCGTATCAACAGATGACTTTCCTGAACTTTCAGATGAGCCCTCCGAAGAACTGTCCGATTTGAACCCTAATCCCGTAGTAACTTCCTCATAATCAAGAGGCACACTAGGTTCAAAACGTGGCATTTCCTCCTCATCGGGGGCATTCTGGTATAGTTGTGTCTCAAAGGAGGCGGACACGACTTATACCCAACGCCTTTCACGTTCCCTTTTAGTTGTTGAGTGTCGATGATGTGATCAAGCACATATCGGGAGTTAGAATAACTCTCCAATTTGAGCTTGATTACATCGTGCTCGCATTTGGTAACGGCTAGCTCTTTCTTTGTTTCCTTAATGATATTAATGTAGTTATTAATACCAATTTGTTTGTTAAAAACAGTTTTTGTTAATTCGGAAACACTTTTCTTTAAAGTTTCGATTACTGATTTGAAATCCTTTTCATTGCGAGCTAAGGCCATGTTTGCCTCTTTGCATTTTGACAGTTTAATAACTAAACTTTGATTGTGACTATGAATCGTTTCAAATTCATGTTTTAAGTTAGCACATTCATGTTTCATATCAGCACAATCACTACATATGCTAGGAGTTTCGGATTGTACCTGACTTGTAGAAGCTGTGACATTAGACATAAAGGCAGTCTGAGAAGAGAAAGATCCATCTTCAGTGAGAATCTTCTCCATGTCATTCGATGCAGCAACAACTTTCTTGATCAAGTCAGATTTTTGACATTTCATCTCATTGGCATCATTCGACAAACTTCAGCTTTAGAATCCATTCTCTCCTTGATGTCCGATTCTGAACTGTAATCACTCACACCTGAGTTATCTTCATTAGTACTATATCATGAACTGTCATCTTTTCCTGAAGATTCACCATCATTGACATTCTTGACAATTTCAGCATAAAACGCAGTTCCTCCTTGATTTCCACCTCCACATTGTACAGACCAGTCACACCTTTCATCAGTTTGATTTGAGTTGGACGTGGATATACCTGTTTGATTTCTGAAAGGATTTTGGTTTCCCTTTTGAGGTTGGGCTTGAGGTGTAACAAATCGAGGTTGAAGTGGAGTGTAAGTAATCGATGGTGTCAAACTGAAAGGTTGAGGTTGGGCTTGTGATGGTGTTAGAATATAGGCATTTGGATCAAAAGGTCTTCCATAAGGATCTGTGGGAGGACCAGGGGGTTGTGTCAGTTTGGGTGGTGGTAGATAGGCATTTGGATCGAAAGGTCTTCCATAAGGATCTGTGGGAGGAACTTGTGCTGGTTTTGGAATATAGGCATTTGGATAAAAAACCGGAGGAGGAGCTAATTGTGGAAACGGAAACGAACTCGACATTGGATTGTTATTTGCGAGTAATTACTCGAAAAACCAACTAAAACTAGTTTGATATGATTGTAAACCTTCTGTGAAAAAAAATTACAAGTTTCTCGACGAAACTACAGGTGTTGGCGAAACCTGTTTGACAAAACAATCCACTCGACGAAACCTTTAATGATGAAAATTGATAACGGCGAAACTTGATCTCGTCTTTAACTATTTCAGCTCAAACTAACTATCCGTCCAAATTCACTTTGAAATAACTTGTGATCCAATATCATCAATTTTTTTAATGAAGCCCACCCGAAATAATATTTGCAGCCCAATCTTTGTTAAAACTAAGCTTGGTGGCCCAATAAAAATGATGAAACTCCCTGTGATGATCTTTGGCGACGAAACCTTGTATGAAGAAACCTGGTTGACGAAACTTTGTGATAATGACGAATCCTGTTATGAAGAAACTTTGTTCGACGAAACCCTTTAAATTAATAAAGCTTCGAAGAAACTATAACAATGACGAAACTGGATCGACGAAAGTTAGATAGACCACTAGTCGATGAAACTCTGATGTGTATGTGACGAAACTTGTGAATGATGTTGACCGACGAAACCTCTCTATGTGTGTGACGAAACTTGTGAATGATGTTTGGTCAACGAAACTTTGATGTATGAAGAAACCTTTATGTGACGTAACTTCTGAGATAACTCAATGATCGACGAAACCCTTATGTGAAACAATCTAGTGACGAAAACTAGGGGGTTTCGTAGCTTGTCACTCTAGTCAACAAGGGGATAAGATCACAGATAGTAGGTGAGGTTGGTGAGAGATCACAGATAGTAGGTGAGGTTTGTGAGATTTTTCAAATGAGCCTTATCCAATCGTCTGACACACTACCCAAATTTCAACTCTACAGCATGTTATCTCACCAAACAACATGATGTTTGCAATATTTTAATCAATATCTTTTTTTTAATTTACCAACAACTTAACAGTCAACTTACAAAAGATCAAAAAGTGGAAACTTTGAAGAACACACATGAACTCTATGAAGATTCTGGCCAAAGTTATCACCGGACAAAATTTTTGAAACACAATTTTGCTAAAACTTTTGATAAAAACCCACAAGAACATACAAGCATGTAATATAACAAGGTTTCCAATAAAACTTATAGCAAAACAACATAATGTCCACTGATTTTTGATGTATTTTTTCTAGAAAAATATGAAGTTTTTCAAGAATAACTCAAAACCCACTCGAAAATCACACCGGTAACTCGGTTTTCAACAAGAAATCGAGCCTTACGCTCTGATACCAATTGTAGGTCCGTTTGCGGATCGCCGGACAACTACGAGATCTTCTTTTGAATACCGTAACGAGTGCGGAATCCACATTACGATACAAACCGAGCGAGAGATAAACACAACACAAAGATTCAACGTTTAACGGTTGTGTACTAACAGAGTTTCGTTACAGAAATATATTACAATGAAACGCATAAATGAAACTCTCGATTCTCTCACTCTCTCTATCTCTCACACTTGTTTATATAAGCTGCAAAGGACGACGAAACTGAATAGTCATGGTGAAACCTCAACATCGACGAAACTTGGGTGGCCCTTGACGAAACTTCAAAGTCGACGAAACCTTGCAAGTTTCGTCAACATACATGCACAAATCATAAAGGTTCGGCCCAATGAAGGTTTCAGCCCAAGGAAATGACCCAACATGCATTCTTTACGTACAAGAATTCCATAAAATTCAGTTTGTTAAGTTTAGTCAAACTTGTGACATCATCATGACGTCATCATGATGATGTCATGGTGATGTGTCATCGGGAATAGGTTCGCGGCTCTCCGTGCTTCACGTGTCGAACTCTGGGGCGCAGACGGAGGAATGTCGTGACGTCGGGCTTGAGCCGAACCTAACCGTGTCGAACCGAAACGAATCGAACCTAGTCGAGTTGCGTCCACATAAAGTGTACCAACATTTAGTCATGTCGTGTCAAGACTCCCTTGCCTATTTTGTGGGAATTGGTTATTATACCCCATTTCGTGTGGTGATATAAGAACCAACACCTTGGTGTCTATCCTTTAAATAAACTTGTAAACTTTTCAAACAATATGCTGTCTTGTGATGTAAACATATAACTTATGTTATGTTAATGACATTTGGAGTTATTTTACGAGCATGTAGTATGTTTACCATTCGTATGCAATGAGAACCTTTCAGGATCACACCTTATGCTTCCGCCTTAGAAAGGGGTGTGACAGATTGGTATCAGAGTTGCGATTGTAGTGAACCAGGATTCCTTCTCGAGTCTAGACTACAATCTTTAGGATCCTCTCACGTAAACAATTTTTTCAAAAGTTTTCATTGCATAAAACTTTCCACGACATCCACTACCTGAAACTATTTTCAAAGAGTCAAGTAAGGACACTACGAGACTTAGGGTGCACTGGAGTAGCACTTATCTTTGACTAAGAATTACTTGCAACTATATGCAATAATTAATATATACATATACTAGAAATAGAATATCACAAGTACTCGTGTCTTCGTCTGAAAGCAGTGGCCTATCTAAAGGAAGTGACCCGATGATGAAACGAACTGTGTGGACTGTGCAAGGAATTAAGTAATTATGGATGCATACATAATTATGGAATTCAGTGCACAGAAACCACAGCAAGTCTTGTCACTTATCAAACGAGATTCCTTCAGTACAAGAATAGGTCAAACGTGAACACCCCACCCTTCCCCCAGCCTATTAAATACTCTGTTTGAGTAATGATTTAGGGTATAAAGACAAGAACCGCCGATGTGAAGAAAGATATTTTGTCCTTTACATATATTAAACTTGTACTATGGGGAGATGTAACCCTTATGCATTTTGTTTACTTCGCAAACAATTATGCAACAAGTTGCCCTGATATGTATAAAGACTCGGTGAATATCTTATGACACATCTGTATTTATCTATTTATGCATGCTTGTTGCTGTATGAATTGATTTATAAGTTTGGCGGATTGTTTGATGTCACTTATGTGGGTATATGCCTGTGTATATATACTACTACTGTCTCGTATGGCGATATGAAATAAATGTCTAACCCTGTTGTGTTATGTTCTGACAGAACATGGCACCTAGGAGAGTTGTGAACAATCAAGATTCCGATCAACCCCCTCCTCTTCTACTGCTGAGGACTGCCGAAGAACTGAACTCCCTACTGGAAGAGAGGATCTCCGCAGCTATGGCCCCAATACGAGGCGAACAGCACCGAACACAGTGGAGGACCAAGCAATGCTAGATGCAATGGACATGGAGATTCATCTGGAGGAAACACAACTCAAGGCTGTACCTTCAAGCAGCTTCTCGACTGCAAGCCGCTGAACTACGACGGCACTGGAGGTGCAGTAGCTTTTGTACGCTGGACGGAGAAGACTGATTCCACTATCCATATGAGTAAGTGTACCGTGGATCAACAAGTCACTTTTGTTACTGGGTTATTCGTTGATGAGGCTTTGACTTGGTGGAATTTGCAAGTCCAAACCCTGGGGGATGATGCAGCATATGGTATGACTTGGGAGGAGTTGAAGGAGAAAATGAGGGAGAAGTATTGCTCTCGTGCTGAACTCCAAAGGTTGGAGACTGAGGTTCCACAATCTGTCTAGGGTGATCCCCTATATGTTGACTCCCGAATTTAAGCGCGTTGAACACTACATATGGGGATTGGCTCTAGAATTTTGCAGCATGGTAACTTCGGCTAAACGTGAAATGATCACTCAGGATGTAACTCTGGTTGTCAGCCTTACTGAAGATGTTGTACGTATGAATAAGTTATCACTGAACCCTACTAAGAAGACCGAGACGCATGCTGAGTCATCCGGTGACAAGAAAAGGAAACATTCAAATCTGAATCAAGCAACCCGCAGCAACAACAAGGGTTCAAACAGCAAGAAGCGTGATACTAGCCCACCTAAGGAGGCGAAAACCTTTGCAGCGGCAAATGATACTGTAGCTAGAGGATACCAAGGCACCCTGCCTAAATGCCAGAAATGTAGGTATCATCATGAAGGAGATTGTCGCATTCCAAGATGCGAAAAATGTGGTAGGTTGGGTCATCAAACAGAATTGTTGGGGAAGAGGAAACGGAAGCGCTAATAGGAATGGAAGTGGTAATAGGAACGGGAATGGAAACCATAACGGTGCTGGTAATGGAAACGGTGGTGGAAATGGCAATGGTAATGGTAACCGATATGGTAATGGAGCTGGGCAGAACCAAGGATGCTTTGGTTGTGGAAGCAAGGATCACTTCAAGAAAGATTGCCCAAGGGAAAACAATGCTCAGGCTCGAGCATTCGTGATTGGAGAAAGGAACGCACGCGAGGACCCTAATGTGGTCACCGGTACGTTTCTCGTTAACAATCACTTTGCATCCATACTATTTGACACTGGTGCCTATTATAGCTTCATGTCTGTGGAATTTAAACGCATGCTTGGAATAGAATCTAGTAGATTAGATATTCCTTATTCCATAGAACTAGCCGATGGTAAACTTGTTGAATCGGGCAAAGTTGTTAGGGGTTGCACATTAGAACTTGGTGAGCAAATATTTAGTATCGACCTCTTACCTATTCAATTGGGTAGCTTCGATGTGGTGGTTGGAATGGACTGGCTGTCCAAGTATAAGGCGGAAGTTGTTTGCCATGAGAAAATCATTCGCATCCCCCTTGCGAATGATGAAACTCTCATCGTGCATGGAGATAAACCAGACACGCCTCTGCGCATCATCAATTGTATGAAGGCGCAGAAGAGCTTAAGGAAAGGATGTGTTGCTTTCCTGGCGCACGTTGTAGATAAGAAGGCTGAGGAGCCGAAACTCGAAGACATTCCTGTGGTGAAGGAATTCCCTGATGTTTTTCCCGAAGATCTGCCTGGATTACCTCCGCAACGACAACTCGAATTCCATATAGACTTGGTTCCAGGAGCCGCTCATGTAGCCAAGGCACCCTATCGGCTTGCACCATAAAGGATTCATAAGGCCAAGCTTCTTGCCTTAGGGAGCTCCAGTTTTGTTCGTGAAGAAGAAAGATGGTACACTGCAGATGTGTATCGATTATAGAGAACTGAATAAGCTCACTATCAAGAATCGGTACCCACTACCGAGGATTGACGACTTATTCGATCAGTTGCAAGGATCAAGCTACTATTCCAAGATCGACCTTCGATCGGGATACCATCAGTTAAGGATCCAAGAGGAAAGCGTACCAAAGACTGCATTCAGAACGCGTTATGGGCATTACGAGTTCCTTGTAATGCCATTCGGACTGACGAACGCACCAACAGTATTTATGGATCTGATGAACCGCGTTTGCAAACCATATCTCGATAAATTCGTGATTGTATTTATCGATGATATCCTAATTTACTCGCGAATGAGAGAAGAGCACAAGCAACACCTCAGGACCATTTCGGAACTATTGAAGAAAGAGAAACTTTATGCAAAGTTCTCAAAGTGTGAATTTTGGATTCGCGAAGTACAGTTCCTTGGTCACGTTGTGAACGAGAAGGGCATTCATGTAGACCCAGCCAAGATTGAAGCAATAAAGAATTGGGAAGCCCCCAAAACCCCAACTGAAGTTCGACAATTTTTGGGCTTAGCGGGCTATTACCGACGATTTATCGGGAATTTCTCCAAGATAGCTCAACCGCTGACAACCCTTACGCAGAAAGACAAGAAGTACGACTAGGGTAATAAGCAGGAAGAAGCCTTCCAACTGCTCAAAAATAAGCTATGCGATGCACCGATACTATCCTTACCCGAAGGCGCTGAAGACTTCGTGGTATACTGTGACGCTTCACGTCAAGGTTTGGGTTGCGTGCTCATGCAATGCCAAAAAGTCATCGCTTACGCTTCAAGACAGTTGAAAGTGCATGAAAGGAATTACACCATGCACGACTTGGAGCTAGGCACGGTGGTATTCTCCTTGAAGATCTGGCGACACTATTTATACGGTACTCGATGTACAATCTTCACAGATCACAAAAGCCTACAACACATATTCGAGCAGAAGGAATTAAATATGCGTCAGCGATGGTAGGTCGAGCTGCTGAACGATTATCACTATGAGATTAAGTACCATCCTAGAAAGGCAAACATTGTAGGAGACGCGTTAAGTCGAAAAGAAAGGGTTAAGACCCTAAGAGTTCGAGCATTGGAAATGACTATTCGGACGAACCTCACTGCACGCATTCATGACGCACAACAAGAAGCCCTTAAGGGGGAGAATCGTAGAGCTGAATATCTACTAGGAATGCAAAAGAATTTGGTGCTAAACAAAGAGGGAACCTTATACTTTAAGGGGCGTATTTGGGTTCCGCTCTATGGCGGTATTCGAGAAGTCATCTTTAATGAAGCTCACAAGTCGAGATACTCGATCCACCCAGGATCGAAAAAAATGTATCAAGACTTGAAGGAATACTATTGGTGGCCGAGGCTTAAAAGCGATGTTGCTATCTATGTTGGAAAGTGCCTAACCTGTGCTAAGGTTAAGGCTGAATATCAGAAACCGTCCAGACTACTGCAACAACCAGAGATACCCATGTGGAAGTGGGAGCAAATCTCGATGGACTTCATAACGAAATTACCCAGGACCCCTAGGAGGCACGATATGATATGGGTGATAGTCGATTGGTTAACAAAGTCTGCATATTTCCTACCGATCCGAGAAAAGGATAGCACTAGAAAGCTTGCTGAGTTGTACCTGAAAGAAATCATGGCACGTCATGGAGTGCCTATCTCAATTATTTCAGACAGAGATGGACGTTTTGTCTCAAGGATCTGGCAATCCTTCCAGGAAGCCTTTGGATCTCAACTAGATCTAAGCACAACCTTCCATCTGCAAACAGACGTCCAGAGCGAACGAACCATACAAACACTGGAAGATATGCTTCGCGCATGTATTATGGACCTAGGCGGTAGCTGGGATACTCACCTACCTTTAGTTGAGTTTTCCTACAATAACAGCTACCATACGAGCATAAAAGCCGCACCGTTCGAAGCTCTATATGACCGCAAGTGCCGCTCGCCATTATGTTGGGCAGACGCTGGAGACAAGCGTATGGTTGGTCCTGAACTTGTTCAAGAGACAACCGACAAAATCATGCAGATCCGAGAGCGCATTAAGGCGGCTCGAGATCGAAAAAAGAGTTATGCTGATCAAAGACGAAAACCCTTAGAATTTGAGATGGGAGACAAAGTTTTATTGAAGGTCTCACCTTGGAAAGGCGTAGTAAGATTCGAAAAACGTGGAAAAATGAATCCACGATACATCGGACCATTCAAGATCTTGAAAAGAATTGGTACCGTGGCGTACAAGTTGGAATTACCGGAAGAACTTGACGGAGTACATGATACGTTTCATGTGTCCAACCTCAAAAAGAGTCCAACCCAAGAAACAGTGATTATCCCTGTGGAAGAAGTGCATATTGACGACACACTCCAATTTACAGAACAACCCGTTGAGGTTACAGACTGGAAAGTCAACAAAACCCGGAGGAGTAGTGTCAAACTTGTCAAAGTACGTTGGAACTCTAAGCACGGACCCGAGTACACGTGGGAACGTGAAGACCAGTTTAAAGACAAGTAACCCTACCTATTCAAGAAAACTCCTGCGAGAGATAACTCAGCCTGAATTTCTGGACGAAATTCTTTTAACGGGGGGAGACTGTGACAACTGGCACAAAACCGGTAATTTCCGTACAGTTTTATTATTATTTAATATCTGCAATTATGTGCTTAAATGTCAACATTGTCTGGTTACATGCTATACATGTGAATTCATGCACGCTTTATACTTCAAATAATTGGTTTATGCACTACTTTTAGCGTTGCGTCAGAAAGACTAGTAAACTCACCGGTAAGACACACTGTGTCAGCAACTCTGAAGAAAGCAGTCAGATAATGGAATTAGGGCCTAGGAGTAGGTCCAACGTCTAAAATACAATAAAAACCCAAATAGGGGTACAAGGGTTAACATATAAACTTTCCGGAAGCTAAACTATGCACTAAAAAGCACCCGAAACACACTTTAAATGCTGAATTTTACATATTTCAGCAATAATTCAGCTCTAATCAGCATTTTAACACTGAAATATCATGCAGAATTTATGTTTTATTGTCCAAAAGAACTTACAAAGTGTTGGGAATTGAAAGTGTCACAAAAGGGTACATAAAGGACACTAAACGTCGCAATTTAGCACTTTAATGAACCAGTATACAACCGAACAACCGGACACTACCCGAAACATCAAAATTATACTAGAAGCATTGTTTTAATGTTTCTGAGCTAGTTATGATCCCCGAACACCATAACACCTACTAAAATATCTACTAACTAATGTAAGTAACTAATACTTGAAATTTAAACTAGATTGTAACTTAATGGTTTAAACCTATACCTGACCCCCCCCCCCCCCCCACAAACCTATCTCATGGCCCACATGGCCTATTTGGGAGATTTTATTTGATCTTGCTTGATCTTATGAAGATTGCTTAGTAGATTTTCCATGTACTTATGAAACATATGATCCATTGGTTAATTCCTAAAGGTGGTTATAAGAAGTAAATGGTGGATCAAGACTTCATTATCTTTCACACACAACTTCACACCACTCCCTCCCCCTCTCTTGCCCACTCTCGCCCGAAAACAAGGCCACACCCACCACCACCTTCACCTCATCTTCCATACATTATATAATCATACAAGGGTGTTAGAAGCTAAGTTAAGGCGTTTGGAGCTTGTGGATCTTTAAGGACCTCTTCCATTTGCTTTTATCCATCACATTTGTCACCTTCATCTTCTTGTGTTCTTCCCTAGCCCTTGTTCTAGTAGTAAGCTTCTTGTCACTTGAATTTACTTCTCATTTAGTTGGTTAAAAGATGATATGTGATGATAATCATGAAGAACACTAAAGAACATAATCAAGAAACATGAACATAAGCTTGATACATGAAGTAATCTTGATAAAACTAAGTTGTTTATGTTATGAATGCTTATTGATCATTGATTTGTTTGTAAAGATGATGTTGATCATCATAGCATCTTGCTAAATCATGATTAGAAACATAGTTTAGCAAGATGAGAAATGTAAGAAGTTGTAGGATGAAAGATCATCCACCCCTAAATCATGAACTTGAAAAGAATACTTGATTTCTTGAAAAATAATAATCAAAGTGAGTTAATAATCATATTGATATAAGATTTATGAATGGTTTTCCAAAAAGAACCAAGTTCAAAATATGATTTTTAGTAGATCTTGGTTCTTACTTAAACATACACTATTTTTGGTGATAAAACAAGAGTAGAAACACTTGTGAAGCAAGAAGCTTTCATAAAGATATGTTTTTGTAAAACATGTTTACAAGTTGTAAACACCTAAATCTTTCAAGAATCAAACTTTTAAAGAAGTAAACACACTTTAAAGGGTAACTAAACCTACTAAACACACTACCAAGTTACTACAAGTTTTTATGAAAGTTCAAGTTCATGTTGTTAGGTAAATTACATAATTTTGGCACTTGGTAAGTGTTGATTTCATTGTTGATTGTTGTTGTAAATTTGTTTTGATGATTGAAAAGAAAATAAGCACATGTTTTGAAAACATGGGAAACCTCCATTTTTAGAGGAAACCATGTCAAAATAGTGTATCTAGTCGTGAATCGACTAGCGATCTTGTGCTACCTGGAGTGCTTTTGTGTCTCTAGTCGTGAATCGACAACTAAAAATGCCTATGGTTTGGTTGCTTCCTATGTCGGTACACATGTTAGTGACCTTGCAAACCACTAGCGTTCTCGTATTCCTTACATTTACAGGACATAGTTTCAGATACGTCTTAACAAATCACATACAATGTTTTCATACAAGTATTCAACATTTATTACAACAACTGCATGAACTCACACCAACATTATGTTGACGATTTTCCAAAACTCACATGTATTTCCGATAACTAAAGTGGATGTATGCGTGGTCTCACTCCTGCTCCTAGATGTAGCTTATGTTTAGTCATGTCGTGTCAAGACTCCCTTGCCTATTTTGTGGGAATTGGTTATTATACCCCATTTCGTGTGGTGATACAAGAACCAATACCTTGGTGTCTATCCTTTAAATAAAGTTGTAAACTTTTCAAACAATATGCTGTCTTGTGATGTAAACATTTAACTTATGTTATGTTAAGGGCATTTGGAGTTATTTTACGAGCATGTAGTATGTTTACCATTCGTATGAAATGAGAACCTTTCAGGATCACACCTCGTGCTTCCGACTTAGAAAGGGGTGTGACATAAATGGCATGGAAAAAACGACTTGTAGAGAGATTGGATGGTATTCTACTTCATGGAGCGTGTATGGATTCCTTTGTTTGGTAACCTTAGGGAGCTTGTGATGGACGAAGCGCACAAGTCTCGATACTCTGTTCATCCGGGTTCCGATAAAATGTATCAGGATCTCAATGTTTTGTACTGGTGGCCGAAGATGAAGGCCCACATCGCGACTTATGTAAGTAAATGTTTGACTTGTTCAAGGGTCAAGGTGGAGTATCAGAAACCCTCAGGCCTACTTCAGCAACTAGAAATACCTATGTGGAAATGGGAACAAATCGCCATGGATTTTGTCACTAGGCTACCTAGAACTCAAAACGGAAATGATACCATCTGGGTGATCGTTGACCATCTCACCAAATCTGCACACTTCCTCGCAATCAAGGAAACAGACAAGTTCTCGCAGCTGGCTGCTATCTATCTAAAGGAAGTGGTTTCCAGGCATGGAGTGCCACCCTCCATTATCTCTGATCGAGATCCGCATTTCATATCTGATTTGTGGCAAGCGATGCACAAATCATTTGGCTCACGTCTTGATATAAGCACCGCCTATGTAACACCTCGGAAATTCACGTCCTATAATGTGTTGACACGTGTCATATGTTTAAAACGTGTGAAAGAATATTATAGAAGGACTAAAGTTGACAAACATGGAAAGTATGTGAATATACGTATTCTAAGTGTCAACTGTGAATAAATATAATGTACATTAACCCTACATGATGCTCATACCTTCAAACGAATGAATCATGGATCATACGAAGCTAAAAGTGAGAGATTTCAAACTACAGGGACTAAATGTGTCAACATGTTTAATTTATACCTCTGAATGACCTTTTGACAAACCCGAAGCTTTGTAACTCTTAATTATGCTCACTAGAATGCACGGTATAAATTTCATAAAGTTTCGTAATTGTATGAGAAAGTTATGATCAAATTCGTGTGCGAGGGGTTAAAGCGTAAACATTGAAAGTTAAGACTTTTCGGGTTAACCAGAAGTGTCCAGGGACTTGGCAAAGTGGGTATAAGTCCTAAAGCCCTTGTGGGTAAATAATAAGGGGTCAAATTGCAATTAATAAGCTCAATTGACCTTTCGGAAGGGCTAAGAGGTGTGATGCAACAACTCAAAAACGTTTTGTCTGATCAGAAGGGACATGCAGGCCGCGTAAGGTCCATCAACACCCTTACGCGGGCCGCGTCAGGACATCAGAAGCAGAATCAGCGAACAGGCTCCTGGAAACGCGCAGAATCGACCTTTTATCGACATTAATGCACCATGGGTGACCCCTAAACTGTTCTAGGGCACTAGGGACACTTGTGGGCAGCTTGTGGTGAGTGCTAGACCTTGGTGTCAACAATTTGTGGTAAAAATTCCACTATAAAAGGACCAAGAGTTGTAACATTGTTCTTCACACCATTCTCTGCACTTCTGATCGATTCTAGAGCTCAAGCCTGCTCTCAAGTGATCACATTTCGTGCATAGGACTTCAGTAAGTCTACTAATCCTTTCTTAATTGAGTTTTAGCTTAAAAGTCAAACCGTCGTAATTAACGGTTGACTTTAAGATTAATCACAAATGGTCCAGTGATTAGTCGAATCAAAAGTAGTTATAAGTTTGTATTTATGTGGGTAATAAACCCTTAAGAGGGTTCCCCCTGATTACCACTCTAACCAGGTCAAAAGTCGGGTCAAACTAGTTTATAAAAAGTCAACAGGATACTTAAAATGCCATTTATGCATAATTAACATTATAGATCATATACAACCTGTTGGATCATTGTTATAACTTGGTAATAAGTGTAAGAACATGTCTAAACATGTTCAACCCGACAATTTCCTGTTTAGACCCGGTTCGGAACCGAAAGTCACATAGTTTGACTTTCACTTTGACTTTCAGTTCTGACCCGTTTAGGCATGTTTTAGAAATGCCTTAGAGCTTTATTTGGACCAGGTTACATGCTAGTATAACCCTCTGTGATTATACACTATGGTTCATTAGTTAACCGATTATTACGCATGATTCCGTTAATTGCTCATATGTTGACCATTATGCCCTTATTACCTTAAAACGTGATTTTTGGAAATGTAAAAGAGTAGAAACTTTAATTATTGATATATAAACTTGTATGCAAAGTTTGACATCAGTTTGAGGTGTAGATTAAGGGTTATGCTCGTTAGCGTAAAATTAAGGCTTTATGTTAATTAAACGGCGCATTTAGCGCATTGTCTACTTAAACATACTTTTTGATATCAAATATTTTACCCACTGATGTAATATATTATTTTGGGATTTTTAAAGATTTTTAATAAATTTTAGGCTGAGCATAACTAATAGTCGTAGGCTTAATCCGGTACTTGTCGGTTTTGCCCTAACGGGCCATAAAATGAGTTTTACATATCTAAACGACTCCAAACCTTTTGCTACTGATCACACATGATAAATAAATTATTTTAAGCCTTCTGGAAATATTAAAATATCAGATTTAAGTATCAAACCCGGAAATGGCCTTTAATCGCCTTTTTAAGCGTTTTTAACGCATATTATGTACTAGAAGTATTTTAAACATACAAGGGTTGATACCTACTGATATTTGAGGCAAATTATAATATTTTAACAGTAAGCAAAGGTTGTTAAACTCAGACTTCATTTTTGAGCTTTTCGGCTTATGTGAAATTACCAAAATACCCCTACGGGGCATAGTTTGGTTATAATTGATAAATTTCACATATGTACTTTATCCTACTGTTATAACTCATTAATTTGAGTATGTTTACTGATTACATCAGACCTGTAACTCAGTTAAACACTTAAACCCTTTTACAACCTTTAAAATGACCAAACTACCCCTACGGGGCCTAGTTTGTGTTTAAACACGTTTCGGGCATAATGAAAGACATCTTACTGATGTCACAACATATTTGACGCATAATTAACTTAGGAAACCTGTATATAGCTCTCATGAATACCCGTCATGCTTATTACGCGTACGGTTCGGTTTATATAACAAGTTTACATAAATTAGCCGAAACGGGTCAAACCTTAACGGTTTTATCTCAAAATCCAGAATGTGAATAATAAACCCATATTAAACAAGTCTTCAAACTTGTCGGGTCTAAATCACATTCTATCCGGTCTTCGCTTAATAGTGCATACGAACCGTATCTTTGAAACTAGCCGGTCTAAGCTTAAGCTTAATTAAAGACCCGTTAGGATTCTAATAGGTTATTATAAAACCTTCATTCCAGATTAGGAGGACCAGTAAAAGCTATGTGCATTTTGCTTATTGTGATTTATACATTGCTCAGGTAAATACTTTTAACTTATTTTCCCTATACGGGCTTGGGTTACGGTATATAGCATACCGCTTGATCGGGCATCAAATTCTCCACCGTTGAGTGGGTAGTTGAATAAATTTGATCGGCTCGTTTAAACAGTCTTGTTACTTAAAGCCTTTGGGGGGTTAATGACCATGTCCCGGATATCCATGGCATCATTTTACGAAATGGCCACGACTTAAGCGCGGGGTGTAGGCGTACACCCGTCAGTGCACAAAAGAACATTGTGGTGTGTCTATTGATCTTTAACCCGGACTTGATCTGGGCTACTAAACGCATAAGGAACATGTAATTCGTTCATAAGATTATATATTTAAATAATTCTCCCAAGTTAAAATAAAATGTTTATGCCACGTGCATCCAAACCAATTTTCAATCATTTTCCAAAATGAGTCAGATGATTGTATTTACCAGTGTAAACTGACGTATTTTCCCAAAAAGATTAAATGCAGGCACTAAGCGAAATTGGCTGGGATTTCTCCTTAGCATCATTATAAGTCTCGCAAGCTTAAGATGCCTGAAGTCTGTTGAACTATTAATTATATTTTGTTTCCGATCCATCTGTGGATAAACATCCGAATATTGTGACATTTGACATTACAATATTAAATTCGGTTGTATTATATCTTTTAAATTGCTTCCGCTGTGCATATTAAATATTGTGTTGTTTGACTATTATGTTGCCAACCACGTCACAATAATCCCCCACCTGGCCCACCGGTGACACGTGGAAATCGGGGTGTGACAGGTTGGTATCAGAGCCAACATTGAGTGAATTAAACACTAGCCTTTTGTGTTTAATCTCAATAACACAATTGCACATTCTAAACTTTCGAGTCTAGACATATAACATAGGACAAATTCCACTTTGTTTGTGATGTCCTTTATTTTGCATATATTTTTGTTTTGTTATCTCATATTATAATGACAGGATTTGAAAATGCCGCCAAGATTCTTCCAAAGGAGGGGACGAGGCAAGGGGCCGATTACCGCCCCCAATGATAATGAAGCTGGACCATCACATTCGCGAGCTCCGTCTACTACCGAGAGTGACGACCCTCGGCAGAACAGGAGAAACTTGTTTGAACCAGCCAGACGGTCGGTCTCACATAGCTCTACACCTCCCGTCCAAAACCCTTATGGGCCACAACTGGGATATGAGCCCAATAACCCTCAACTGTCCTACATACCAGTTCAGCGATCTTTATCGCATAATTCGTTTGGTGACCCCACACCCATCTTCCGAGGCCAATTTAACCCGGCCAATTACATCCAAGAACCCGTGGGTTTTAACCCACTGGGGCCAGAAGATCACTACTCCGGAGATCACGCGGACGACATGGACGAGGATACGGACCTCGTCGAACCCGCAAGTGGTACACCGAACCATCCGATCGAAATCTCCGACGGATCTTCGTTCCACGGATCACCCTATGTTGGTCCGGATAGCTTTCAGGCGATGTTCACCAGGCATGAATGGTACTATACACCTCCTCACCATTCGTCGCCTCATCAGCAGCAGCAGCAGGAACAGGATCCCTCTGTGGATTCCAGATTCGTGGCAGTCACGCCACCGCCTCCACCGCCGCCAGTGCAGCCGGCACCTCCGCAACCGCCGAGGCGAAGGAGAACCGGTGCGCGCATGTCGTCACGAGCAGGGGATTTCCATTTCAGTTCCCCACGTCAATCCAGTGGCAATCACTATCCGCCACACCAGGAGGACCCACAAATGGGTGGACCTTCACAACCAGCTGTTCCACAGCCACCGCCGATGGGTTTTGACAACCCAATACCAGCATATACGGGTTCCATGGCATACAACCCATTTGAACCGCCAAATCACCACAATTATGGTTACGCGGAGGCCGACCCTTACATGGTAGCGGCGAACTACAACACCCAAGGACCCTATGGAGATCCATGGGGAGTAGGGTACCCAACACATGGGTACCAAATACCTCCTAGGCGTATTATCTGGACGCAATCGCAACCGCCACGGTTTTCTCCCCCAGAAAGGGAGGAAATCCTACAAAGGTTGGATGAAGTAGAGCGAGGCTTCCACCGTGACCGTAGGGAGAGACAGAGCTTCTTCCAAGGATTGGCAAGCTTGATCAAAGGGAAGAACAAGAAGGATCATTGAATCCTTCCAATTATTGTTCAGCCCCTACGTGGGCCTGTATTTGCTGTATTTGTTTAAGCCCCCGCGTGGGTATGTATGCGCGTTTTTTTTGACCCCTGCGTGGGTCTATTTTCCGTTAACCCCTGCGTAGGTATGATGTTGGTTTGTTTAAAGTCCCTGCGTAGACTAATATGTTGATTGACCCCTGCGTGGGTAATTGTTATTGAAAAGACCCGTTTAGGGCAGCGTGTAATAATATAATAAATTAATGGAATGTTGTTTTTATAAATTTCATGTTTGCCATTATGTGCATATATAAATTATAAATGAAATAAATAAATTAAAATCATTCCTTTTGAAATAATATGCCTATGTAAATTTTAAATAAGGATCTTAAAGAGTGAAACCTAGCCTTTGGGTCATTATAAGGCCGGGCCAAGATGGTAAGACCTGTTAAAAAGATTCAAATCTCTGTTAACATCTGAAAACATGTTAACACTCCTGGCAGATGTGATTCATTTGAAATCACACACGTTATTTTATTATATAAGGATCTTTCAAAGATTCTAAACCCAATTAAATGATCTCTGAATCATGGGGTAAATCATCAATTAAGATGATCATACTGGTACCATACGTGGTAATACGTCCCTACGGGCCCTGCTCATTTCCATATGAGCCAAAGGACAGAGGTAGCTATGACTCCCTGTCAGATAAGGTAATGAACTAGGTTCAAACCTTAAAAGCCTAGATTCTCTGAAATCGTAGCTTATATTTTTAAAATGTCCTTGTGACTAGGCCTATTGTGCCAATATACCTTCATGTTTTGATTCTCTGAAATCATAACTTATAAATTAAATTGTCCATGTGACTAGGCCTTTTGTGCCACAAATAAAACTGTTATTGTTTTATAATTAGGATAAGTTATATTAAAATCCTAAATAAATATGATTAATAAATTAACCAGATATGGTCTCTGTTTACCATGGTTAATGAATTACCCTAAGGGGCAATTCCATAATAAACTCCCAAATAAACTATTGTCCTTGTTTTCTGCAACAGTTCAATTGAAATGGCTAACTCAGACGAGGGTAATAGTCATCCAGTGGGGGATAACGAGAATGCCCGAATTAATTTAACGGGTGCTGAGTTGAAAGCAATAATAGACGGCGCAGTTACACAGGCATTGGAAAGGCAGTATGAAGAGTATAGTGGGACTCGTAGTAGGACCCTATCTACACAGCCTTCAAAGCCACCGTCCAAGAAGGACGACCCGAAGAAAGATGATGACCGACACTCCTCGAACCACAGTGCTCCATCTCAGTAGGTTATACTAAACAAGGGACCCCGTGACAAGGGTTGCTCTTATAAATGTTTTGTTTCCTGCAAACCCCGGGATTTCACTGGGGAGAAGGGAGCCATCGACTGTATGACATGGCTGGATGATATGGATACGGTTGTTGATATCAGCGGATGCGCTGAGCGAGACGTGGTCAAGTTTGTGTCGCAGTCTTTTAAGGGTGAAGCATTAGCATGGTGGAGATCTCTGATTCAAGCCACCGGGAAAATCCCACTGTACAATATGTCGTGGGATCAATTTGTTGCCCTTATCAGGGAAAATTACTGCCCTCAGCATGAGGTGGAGAAGATAGAGTCTGATTTTCTGTCATTGGTGATGACAAACCTTGAATGTCAAGCTTACCTAACGAGCTTCAACACGATGTCCCGGTTGGTTCCTTATCTGGTAACCCCGGAGCCAAAAAGAATCGCTCGTTTTATCGGTGGTTTAGCCCCCGAGATCAAGGCAAGCGTGAAAGCTTCTCGGCCAGCTACTTTTAGATCCGTAGCTGGCATCTCCTTATCCCTCACTCTGGATGCGGTCAGGCAGAGATCACTGAGGAATAAGGAGGCTGAGAAGAGAAAGCGTGAAGATGATGGTTCACGCAGATCGAACAAGAAACACCGTGGGAACGGTGATAACAAGAAAGGATCTGACTCAAGGAAAGAGGGGCATAATTCTGGTGAGAAGCCCAAATGCAAGATATGCAAGAAGCAGCACTTTGGAAAGTGCAGACTTGTTATAACTTGGTAATAAGTGTAAGAACATGTCTAAACATGTTCAACCCGACAATTTCCTATTTAGACCTGGTTCGGAACCGAAAGTCACATAGTTTGACTTTCACTTTGACTTTCAGTTCTGACCCGTTTAGGCATGTTTTAGAAATGCCTTAGATCTTTATTTGGACCAGGTTACATGCTAGTATAACCCTCTGTGATTATACACTATGGTTCATTAGTTAACCGATTATTACGCATGATTCCGTTAATTGCTCATATGTTGACCGTTATGCCCTTATTACCTTAAAACGTGATTTTTGGAAATGTAAAAGAGTAGAAACTTTAATTATTGATATATAAACTTGTATGCAAAGTTTGACATCAGTTTGAGGTGTAGATTAAGGGTTATGCTCGTTAGCGTAAAATTAAGGCTTTATGTTAATTAAACGGCGCATTTAGCGCATAGTCTACTTAAACATACTTTTTGATATCAAATATTTTACCCACTGATGTAATATATTATTTTGGGATTTTTAAAGATTTTTAATAAATTTTAGGCTGAGCATAACTAATAGTCGTAGGCTTAATCCGGTACTTGTCGGTTTTGCCCTTACGGGCCATAAAATGAGTTTTACATATCTAAACGACTCCAAACCTTTTGCTACTGATCACACATGATAAATAAATTATTTTAAGACTTCTGGAAATATAAAAATATCAGATTTAAGTATCAAACCCGGAAATGGCCTTTAATCGCCTTTTTAAGCATTTTTAACGCATATTATGTACTAGAAGTATTTTAAACATACAAGGGTTGATACCTACTGATATTTGAGGCAAATTATAATATTTTAACAGTAAGCAAAGGTTGTTAAACTCAGACTTCAGTTTTGAGCTTTTCGGCTTATGTGAAATTACCAAAATACCCCTACGGGGCATAGTTTGGTTATAATTGATAAATTTCACATATGTACTTTATCCTACTGTTATAACTCATTAATTTGAGTATGTTTACTGATTACATTAGACCTGTAACTCAGTTAAACACTTAAACCCTTTCACAACCTTTAAAATGACCAAACTACCCCTACGGGGCCTAGTTTGTGTTTAAACACGTTTCGGGCATAATGAAAGACATCTTACTGATGTCACAACATATTTGAGGAATAATTAACTTATGAAACCTGTATATAGCTCTCATGAATACCCGTCACGCTTATTACGCGTACGGTTCGGTTTATATAACAAGTTTACATAAATTAACCGAAATGGGTCAAACCTTAACGGTTTTATCTCAAAATCCAGAATGTGAATAATAAACCCATATTAAACAAGTCTTCAAAGTTGTCGGGTCTAAATCACATTCTATCCGGTCTTCGCTTAATAGTGCATACGAACCGTATCTTTGAAACTAGCCGGTCTAAGCTTAAGCTTAATTAAAGACCCGTTAGGATTCTAATAGGTTATTATAAAACCTTCGTTCCAGATTAGGAGGACCAGTAAAAGCTACGTGCATTTTGCTTATTGTGATTTATACATTGCTCAAGTAAATACTTTTAACTTATTTTCCCTATACGGGCTTGGGTTACGGTATATAGCATACCGCTTGATCGGGCATCAAATTCTCCACCGTTGAGTGGGTAGTTGAATAAATTTGATCGGCTCGTTTAAACAGTCTTGTTACTTAAAGCCTTTGGGGGGTTAATGACCATGTCCCGGATATCCATGGCATCATTTTACGAAATGGCCACGACTTAAGCGCGGGGTGTAGGCGTACACCCGTCAGTGCACAAAAGAACATTGTGGTGTGTCTATTGATCTTTAACCCGGACTTGATCCGGGCTACTGAACGCAAAAGGAACATGTAATTCGTTCACAAGATTATATATTTAAATAATTCTCCCAAGTTAAAATAAAATGTTTATGCCACGTGCATCCAAACCAATTTTCAATCATTTTCCAAAATGAGTCAGTTGATTGTATTTACCAGTGTAAACTGTCGTATTTTCCCAAAAAGATTAAATGCAGGTACTAAGCGAAATTGGCTGGGATTTCTCCTTAGCATCATTAGAAGTCTCGCAAGCTTAAGATGCCTGAAGTCTGTTGAACTATTAATTATATTTTGTTTCCGATCCATCTGTGGATAAACATCCGAATATTGTGACATTTGACATTACAATATTAAATTCGGTTGTATTATATCTTTTAAATTGCTTCCGCTGTGCATATTAAATATTGTGTTGTTTGACTGTTGTGTTGCCAACCACGTCACGATAATCCCCCACCGGGCCCACCGGTGACACGTGGAAATCGGGGTGTGACAGCCTATCACCCTCAAACTGATGGTCAGAGTGAGCGAACCATCCAGACATTGGAAGACATGCTACGAGCATGTGTTATCGATTTTGGTAAAGGTTGGGAGAGACACTTACCCTTGGTGGAGTTTTCTTACAATAACAGTTACCATACCAGTATCCAGGCAGCCCCGTTCGAAGCTTTGTACGGGCAAGAAATGTAGATCTCCTCTCTGCTGGGCTGAAGTGGGTGACTGCCAAATCACAGGCCTGGAACTTGTGCTCGAAACTTCCGAGAAGATAGTACAAATCAGAAATCGTATGGCGGCGGCGCGCGGCCGTCAGAAAAGCTACGCTGACAAGCGTAGGAAACCCTTGGAGTTTGCTTTGGGCGATCGCGTTATGTTAAAAGTCTCACCCTAGAAGGGTGTGGTACATTTTGGGAAACGCGGCAAGCTTAATCCGCGTTATGTCGGGCCATTCAAAATTCTTGAATGAATCGGTAAGGTGGCATACAAGCTCGAGTTACCTGCTGAGTTGGGTAACATTCATGATGTGTTCCATGTTTCACAGTTGAAGAAGTGTTTATCCGATGAAACACTTGTAGTACCATTTCAAGAGCTGAAAATTGACGATAAATTGCAGTTTGTCGAAGAACCAATCGAAATTATGGACCGGGAAGTCAAAGTTCATAAGCATAACCGAATTCCAATCATGAGAGTTCGTTGGAACTCAAGACGTGGCCCAGAATTCACGTGGGAACGCGAAGATCAGATGAAGCTCAAGTATCCTCACCTTTTTCCAAAGAAATAATCTAATCCTGGTGCAACTAATGAATTTCGGGACAAAATTCCCCTTCAAGTTGGGGATGATGTGACACCCGGGGAAAATCCACAGTCATCCTGATTTGACATCTCGCCGCTGTCGGGCTACTTATCAAATTTCGGGACGAAATTTCTTTCAAGTTGGGGATGATGTGACAACCCGAGTTTCTAAGGTCTTTCCTCGACACGTTACTTGTTTCACAGCTATGTTTTCATAATTTGTTGCCATTGTAATATGTGCACCTTTGTTATATGATTAATGAATTATTATATTGTTTGGTTAATTGATGAAAACTTATGAACTGTTTAAAGTTTATAAACCAAACACATGCATCCTCATAATCGACGAAGAATAGGACTTTCGTCACAATCCTTACTCGACGAAACACTGGATTTTCGTCATCACCCATACTCGATGAAACATTAGTGTTTCGTCATCAACATCACGACGAAGAATGGTTCTTCGTCGAGGCCCTTATTCGCCGTGTGGGCTTGTGGCCCAGGTGAGGCCCAAGTACGATTCAGTTATATTTACCTCATATTCGTATAAAATTACGTAAGATCACAATCGGCGAAACCCTAGAACTCTCTCTGCGAACCGACGGCAGCCCTTGGCTTTTCTGATCGTCTTCATTTCCGATCTTATTCACTCGGTTAGTATGTCCCGATCGTTACTCGTCGTGATTCTCTTTTTGTGCTAATTATATGGTTACGTGTTAATTTGTTAGAGTCATAGGATCTTCGCTAGAATTGCATTCGTAATCATAGAATGGTAGATCTAGAACTAGTATGTTTAAACTGGTGATGATTTAAGGGTATAAATCAACTGTTATTGTGATCTAAATGTGGGATGAGAAATTGGGTTTTGAATAGTGTGTGTTCATGATTAATTGATGATTGGAATTATTAAGTGACGATTGCAATTAATCGTTTCGGCATGAATGAAACTGTTGCAGTTAGGGTTTCTGTGTGTGCATGATTGACTGATAATGTGACGAAGGTACCCCTGTCGACGAAAAACCTTAGTATTTCGTCACCCACTATGCCGAAAAACTACCTTGGTAGTTAGTCGTTTGAAGTTTCGCCGCCCCGAGGATAGTTCACAACAGACTGTGGTTAGAACTTGAATAATATGAAAGATTTGTTGACAAAACCCTATTACTGCTTGTTAAGGATAGAAATATTGACTGAGGAAACATGAATTGGTTGTCATGAGTAATACGCTTAACTGTTATGTACTGTTGTGAAACATACATGTGAAATGTGGATTTGAATGAGTTATATAACTGCTATGTGCTATTCGGGAATCACTGCTTGAAATGCACACTATCATTATTATTTATATGCGAACCAAGTGAATGTAAACTGATTTTTTATACATGAATACCATAGGCTTTGACTGATTAATTGTGAACAAGTAACTAATCATACCGAGCAAACCAAGGTGAGTTCACTTCTCTCAAAACAAGCATGCGTCCGGTGGAAACAATCAAACTGACAAAACTTGTAAACAGATTTTCGTAAACCAAATCCTTGTAGGGGACATGAGGCAATTTTCAAATACCCACATCCTTGTAGGGGATGTGAGGCGGATTTCACAAATGCATATCCTTGCAGGGGATATGTAACGGTTTTCAGTAAACGTTAATGTTGGATAATACACTCACTTTCTATCACTTAAGTCCCATCGTACTACCGGGTTAGTTGCTTGTAGGGCAACGGGGTTATTAGTTGATAGCGCTATTAGGTTTGGCACGCTCACGACGTACCTGGATAGGACGGGCGTGAACTAATAACTTTAAATCATGACCAATATTTGATAGAGCATTGGAGAAGGGCAAAAAGGGCCGTCTGCGGTATCAAGTTATTATCAACATAACATATCATAAGTCACTACTTGGTATTAAACGGCTAAAAGAAACTGTTAACTCACCAGTGTTGTCTGATACACTTTTTTGCATGTTTGCAGGTCCTTAGGTTCTTGGAATGGAACTTGCTATCTGGGAGTGCTGGAATGGTCATGGGTCGTGACTCTTGGATACAAGTTTAATGATTATTGCCCACTTGTTTTGAAACAATTGAAATAACTATATACATTATGCTTCCGCTCAACATATTCGTTTTAGATTGTGTTTGGATTTACTTTATGAAATAAATGGAACCTTTTATTTAATACTATGTTATGGTTCAATGTGATAGGTGGCTAGATCCTGGTACGTTACACGCCTCGCGGGGGTTTCCGCTTGTGGTATTTTTGGGGGTATGACAGGGATTCCATTGAGGAGGGGTCATCGCAAAAACGACAATCAAGACATGTGAAGTTTATTTGTGTATTCCCTGTGGGCTAGCACCCCCCGTAGGGTCAACATGGGAGGTGGCTGCAGTAAGGTAGTTTGCTCATGTTATCAAGCTGTTTGGGGTTGGGATAAACCCCACCTTGGTTGTTGTAATTAGTTTATCCAAGGGTTCGTTTGTATTGTAAAAATAATTCGACTCTTGGACTTTAACGTGTTCGAAGTATAAAGTCCAAAAGCAAGTTGTGAGGCTAAATGGATTTATCCAGTTCATTGCCACATAGTGAAATCAAATTGTTATGATGGGTAAAATAGTGCCAAACCTTGTTTGAATTGCACAACTGAAAGAAGTCATAAATGAATAAAGGCTTCCAAGTTCTGAACATTGTGTAAAAGGCACCGATATGCACAAATTATATGCAACACCAACCAAATCAGATTCGAAGGAAACACCTGTTATGTAGCATTGCTTGATTTGTGATGCTTCTCGTAACCGGTAGAATATATGTCATCGTATTTGGGTTTGAGCTAGCAGACTGACTATGTGGATAAGGGTCGTATAAAGGCGGGTTGGCATGAACGCAGGTGCTAGATGTGGATGGATGTGAAGGAAGTACGAATGCGCGGAGGCGGGCTAGTGTGAATGTCGGCGCGAAGGAAAGTTGTGCGAAAGGCTGTTATAGTAGAGGCGGCAAGAGTGTCCGCGGACGCGGGCGGCGTGGATGAAGGTGGCATGAAGGCCGTGTCCTGGCCGCGCAAGGGTAAGCGGCGTGAGAAAGATAGCACGCGGCAATCAAGCGGAGTCCGGTTAAGATGGTGACACGCCACAACGCATCATATAACATATTCATATATCGTTAACACCTTGTGTTGCATGGATTGTGCTTTTACATCTCATGAAATTACAAAGTGATTAATGTTTTATATATACATGAGACTTGATTGTTTTGTAAAAAAAAAAAAAACAGGCTTCCATTTTGGCCCTACTTGAAGCTTTTGTTTTGTATATGGTTGGTGCTACCCGGGATCAATGGGGCAGCTTATGTATATGCAAATAAAATGTCTTATTTCTAAAATGCAATGGCCTAAAAACACAAAAGAAAATGTTCTTTCTAAAACGCAATGGACTGAAAACACAAAAAAATATGTTCTACCTAAAACTCAATGGACTAAAAACACGTCAAGATGTGTTTTTCTAAAACGCAATGGACCAAAAAACACATAAAAATGTATTTTTTCTAAAACGTAATGGCCTAAAAACACAAAAGAAAGTGTTCTTTCTAAAACGCAATGGACTAAAAACACATAAAAATGTGTTTTACCTAAAACGCAATGGACTAAAAACACTTCAAAATGTGTTTTTCTAAAACGCATTGAACCAGTGTATATTTTGTCTGTGAATTGTCTGAACCATTAAGTAGGAGATCAAAAACTGTCTACGAATTTTTATTTTTTGCACTACTACAAAAATGATTTGTTTAGACGGTGTAAATGAGGATTATGAGCGGTTTTATGACCGCTTAAACAAATGTCGCAGGAAAAAATATACAATTAATTTCAGCGGTTAAAAACCCGCCCAAAATGAAACAAATTCCGCCCAAAAAAAGATGTCAAAAATTTGTGATTTTGTGATTTTGTTCGGTGGTTTAATATCCCAACCGCCCAGAATTAATAATGCCTAAAACAAAATGTTGGCTCAAAATAATGGATAATGTTGGCTCAAAATAATGGGTAATGGAAGAGCTCAAAATAATGGCTAGCTAGAAAAGTGTATACACAGCAAGAACTAAAACAAACAAACTCAGCCAATATCACAGAACCTTTCGATTACATAATAACTTTCAAAGTTTACAAAAGTTGTTCAAAACATAATAACTTCCAAAGTTTACCAAAGTTGTTCAAATAACTACACTAACCTAACCTACAACAAAAAGCTATCAATCTTATAAAACTACATCATGATGTATTCAACCAACATACACTCTTAAAAAACCGCGTCATGATGTTTTCAACCAACATGTCGATTTCCTCTTGTGTTTTGCTTGTTATCTGGGTCCAAAGCTAAAAAGAAATCAAATAACATATATTAGTTAACCTGAAAGCACCAAAAATAAACATAAAACCTGAATAATACAACCTTAAATACGGATTGATAACCCCAACATGCTAAAGTCAAAATAAGTAAATTCTAAAAGGAATACTTACATTGTTTGGAAAACGAAATCGCTTCTTTAAAACAAACTGGAACGTAAACCAAATCACCATGAACCCACAATCCCAAGACCCGTCTTGTTGCATACACTGCATTAAATTTAAAGAAAAAATCAATTACTAAAATAATCACTTAATTGTATAAACTACAAGAGAATTAATCTGTATAATACTGATAGCATACTTTAACCATGGTCCATGTAAGTCCACTTCCAAAAGAAGATTCTATTGCTCTCGAAAGAGGATAATCATCTTTATTGTTGAGGGGCTTAACCGAAGTTGAATCCAAAATCCAAACACTTCGTTCCTTCGGAGAAACGATAAACAAAACCCAATGGGCGCTATAAAAAAGAAAGGTATAAAACATAGTGTAATAAACTAAAGAAAATTAACTTGAATACACTAAAAAACAATAAGATATATATTACCTATAAAAAAGGGTGCAAGAAAATATTTTGTGCCATTTTTATGTTAGTAGACACTTAACAAGTGTTCTTTTACACTTGCAAAATTTGTCTCGGACTCTAGGGGTGTTTATCGAATCGAATATCGAATTTTCGAATTATTCGAATCGAATTGTTCGAATAATTTTTATTTTTCCTTGAATTCGTATTCGATTCGAATTCGATTAAAACCTACCGAATTCGATTCGAGTTCGTATTCGAATAAAAAACCCAATTCGTATTCGATTAAAAATTCGAATTCGAATCGAATTCGAATAAATTCGATTTAATTCAGATTCTTTAAAAACATGTAAAAACTTTCATAACGAAACATAAATTTTAAAGCAGTCATAAAGCACGGTATCACATTAAAAAGTTCCAAATAAAGTACCACAAGTATAAAATTCAAAACGAGAACTCGGAAATAACCACTCCAAATTACAGGTTAATATTTTTACGCTTAAAATCTATTGATAGATTTGTTACTTAGGTTTTAGTTATGGGCTATGTAGTGGGTTTGGTAATGGGTAATTTTAATACTTGAAAAAAATTTGAAAAAAAATTATAGTATAGCCTAATCAAAGTTATATATGTATTATATATAAAAATAATAAATAAAAATGTATAATTTTTCGAATTTCGAATCGAATCGAATTTGAAATAATACATTCGTATTCGGTTCGTATTCGATTTACTTGACTCGAATTGAATCAAATTCGAATTCGAATTCTTATAATCGAAACGAATTCTTGATAATCGAATCGAATTTAAACGAATTTCGAATTTTTCGAATTCAAAACGAATTCTACACACCCCTGTCGGACTCTTTCTCAGTTATTTTGTGGATATTGAACTATTTTATAAAATACTATGTTAATACAAATATATATCCGATATAAAACAAAAAAAAAATTCAAGGTTAAAAATTCAACTATGTTTAAAAATAAATTTATTGTACGAAATAAAAATTACAAGAAAAACTTACATTTGACACCAATGTAAAAAGCTAGCCTCAAGCAACCCGTTCGCCAAAAAACTGTAACATCCCCTCATATTCGATGGATTCAACTTGGACATCGAACAAAGTCTTGGGGTACATCACCTTAGGCACATTAATCTCAAGTCTCATCTTGCCATTAAAGAGACCCTTTAATCGTGTAGCCCATAACCTAATATTTTCAGGCCGCTCAATTTCTATCTTCAACAAGGCATTTTGTATTCTATGTTCAGCCTTTGACAACTTTGGAGTGGGAGGCTTCATCGAACTACATAATTAAACAAATGATTTTCAAAGTATATATATACACACACACATATAACATGTTTGAGTTGTTGATTACCATCGCATTGAGTCGTTCCGACATGTGTACATCATGTTGATCGGACAAAAATGCACCAGAAACAAACTACATTAATTGAAAAAACTATATATATATATATATATATATATATATATAGGATTAGGTTCAAACGTGAACATTTTCTCCAGCGTGAACTGATCTGGGCCCTTGATTTTGTAGATGATAGATCTTAGATCAATGGCACAATTGTAATTAAAGGTATAATAAATTTAATTTAAATTGTAATCTAAAGGGTAAAATAGGGAACTTTCATATTAAAGATATGGAAACTAATTCATTTGTAATCCCCTAAAATCTCTGTATCAGTTTCAAAATCGCTGTATCATTTCAAAACTCTTTCTCTCTCACATATCATCGAAGCAGAGGATGAAGAACCTTAAATTGATCCTCACCGTCCGCCTCCCACCGCCACTACCACCTCTCGTTCCCTGTACAACCACACAATTATCAACCGTAACCACTTTCTTCTTCCCTCCCTCCACACACGTATCCAATCCACCCACAAACATCGAAAACCCCAATTTCCAGAGGTAAAAATTTCATCTTCTCTTGTGGATTTCAAATTTCATATATATTCTTTTTCTTATATCTGGGTATCTTGTAATACTAATTAAACTCAAAACCCTGTTGATAATAATTAAGTAGGGGCGATTATGGATTTATGGGGTGTTTGGGAAGAAAAAGAATAAGGTTATCGTAGAAGAAGGGTATTTGATTAGAAGGCTCGTGGAGGCTGGCAATTGGGAAGAAGAAGATAAGGTTGGATCCTTTTGAAGTTTAATGATTTTTTTGTTTCGTTTTTTTTTTTTTAATAACAAGGGTCCTGTTGATATAATCTTTTTTAAATTAATTCGTTTATTGTTATTTATACGTAATTGTTATTATCTAGCTATTTAGTTTTATTTAGTTTTATTCAGTTGGATTATATTAGGCTCTGATTTTGCTCTATTTTTAAGGCGCCGTACACATGTGTATTCTGATTTTGCTCTGTTTTTAAGGCGCCGTACACATGTGTATTCTGATTTCGCTCTATTTTTAAGGCGCTGTACACATGTGTATTCTGATTTTTCTCTGTTTTTAAGGCGCTGTACACATGTGTATTCTGGTTTTGCTATGTTTTTAATGCGATGTACACATGTGTATAGCGTCTGTTTTTGTGATATCTCATATTTTTTTTGTGTATTGAATGTGTAAAGTTGTTGATGTACACTTGTGAATTATGCAACGTACTAATTGCTGAGTTTTTTGTGTTATTATAGGAGACGTCGTAAACGAGGAAAGTGGAGATGGAAGGTCGATAAGGATGATTCACGTATGAGGTCGATAAGGATGATTCACGTATGTTTGTTTGCTTGGTCGATAAGGATGATTCAGTATACAACGCGGCGAATAGTTGTAAAAGACTATGTCTTTTTTATTTTTCCGATTATGTTGCGTTTATTGTTTTCACAAAACTGGAACTTGTAATTGTATGTTTTTTTTTTTGGTTTGGCAAACATTATGGAAATTGTTATTTGCTTAATATAAAATAGTTTTACAGGTTTTGTTTATATGTATGTATTTGTAGCTAATTACACATATGTACCATGCTGAGTACACATGTGTACTGTTCAATTCATATCAAAGTACACATGTGTATACCGTTGAAATATGAAGGTTACGTGAATCTTAAAAATCATAATCCGAATTCTGGTGGTGAAATCTAAAAAATAAAAATGAAATAAAAGATATTGTGAATAATGAATCTAAAATAGGAAAGATGTAACTTAATTCAATTATAAAAATAATGATTTAAATCTAATTTTTTATATAATTACAATCATACCCTTAACAACTAAAAAGGAAATCAAGGGCCCAGATCAGTTCACGCATGGGAGGTTGTTCACGCTGGAACCCTACCCTATATATATATATATATATATATATATATATATATATATATATATAGGGTAGGGATCCTAAGAGAAGTCCACCTTATTTGAGAAACTTGAGAAGCATTCTGGACCACACGTTTCACTAAGCTTTTCGTAATATACACATATGTATAGTTTAAAATCGACTATATACATATATGTATGTTATCAAATCTTGAATTATACACATATGTATACAGTCGATTTTGAACTATACATGTGTATAGTACGAAAAGCTTAGAGAAAGTGTGTTGTCCAGAATGCTTCTTAAGTTCCTCAATTAGCCTATTGCTTCTCACATGATCCTAATCCTCTCTCTATATATATATAATGAGAATTTGAGTTGTAGATTACCTCATCATCAAAATTTTCTATAGTAGTCGGATCAATATGATAATGTTGATTTTGATTTAGTTCATCTGGTTGCTCAAACTACAACAAACAAAATTGTTGCAATATAACATAAAATTAATATAAAATATATATTACCCTGACCACAGTAACCAGACCACTAACCTGTGGCTCATAACATGTGACGTCCTCCACTTGTTGTGTCAAGTCTTGGTTTTCGGGAGTTGTCTATGTGTTCAAAAGCTACAATTTAACAAACATATTAGCAGAAGTCTTATTAAAAGAGTAAATAAAGTCATATGTATAACGTATATTAAGTTACCTTTATGGCAAAACGTAGCAATTGAACATATTTACCACGAGCATCACCTAAGCTAAATCTGTAACCTCGCCGTAACATGAAACTAGAGGGAGAGGACTGCTCTCAAATTTTGGATCAGTGATATCTACTTTGACTTTCACATAGCCGCCCTCCATTTGAACCTTATCTAATAACCTATCCATAGTAGGATACACAAGCCCTGAACCGACTACTTTTTCTTTCGTAGAAGGGCTCGGGAATAACAATTCACATTCAGCATGCTCCTACAATATGAGACAACATTTTTAAAAACAATATTATATATAAAACATTGTACAAATATAATTACCTCTATTGGTGGATAATGAATATGGAATCCACCAACATCACTCGTGCCACGGATGCTAGGGCTCAAGCCCACCCCTCTATAATCGCAAACCACCCTTAAACTTTGAGTGGTGGACACGTTCGTTTGACTTTGTTGTCTACCACCTTGAAACAATCATCCCTTAGCCTTTGTGTGCCCTTTAATCAATATTTAACCACAAGTATTAAATCCAAAAACTCATTATATATTTATCTATATTATAATAATATAATATTACCTATAATATTAGAAACAATACGTAATCGCCCTCCATGTTCCGGTCTAAGTAGCTTACTTAGTGGATCCTCCCCCCCAAAAAAATAACTGCCATCTGCCTGCATTTCTATTTCTAATTCGGACTATGTAATATATACAATTGTTAAAGAAATTTGACTTTAACATATATATATATATATATATATATATATATACAAATAAATATACATTCACTTACTAGTTTAATATACTCTACTCGTGCATCTTTTGCAAGTTCATACTTCTTAGTTTTCTTGTTTGGTTTTGCTCTAGCCGAAATCTACCTTTTAGAGCACCAGTATTGAATAGTTTTGAGATGTTTATACACCGGCACAAGTTGAGACCATATGAGCGGAACAAGAGGCTCCAAAGCCGCATACCCGGAACGTCCTAAGAAAGTATGGAATACGTTCTTCTTGGCACTTTTTGTCACGTTTTCAATTTTTTTCTTCACATAAATAAACAAATTGTAATATATTATTAGTTATAAACATATAATAGTAGCATACATTATAATAATATGACTAAAAATTCTTATATACCATAAATTCCTTGCTACTTCTTTGGGCATCGAAGTTTTCCCAATGTTGTGATTGGAGATTCTTATACTCATTGAAAGGAGTTTTATTCTTCCTTACATAGCTTGTTGTAAGATAACTTTGCCAATTTGTATACCGCTTTTTTGCATTTTTAAGTTTTGCTTCTTTGGGCGCAATGCAATTAACTTTCAATAGCTCCTTGCATATTTATAAAATAAAAAAGTTAACAAATATTATTCATGTTTCTATAAAATTATAAACACAAATATATAATACCTGAATATCCTTCCATAAACGTTCCCATTTTTGTTCTTCAAATTTATCTTGCGGAATATGATATGAAAATTCGGCTTTTAACTTCACTCCTAACCATGAAGTGTAATCAGTCGCATTCTTTCCAATCGGTTGATTATCATGGTTAAACTCAATTGTATAATCACAGTCTTTCTTTGAGAAAGTCGCAGGCCCACATTTCCCTCTCCCACGTTCAGACATTTTCCACACTAAAATAAAAAACCCAAATTAACAAACATCATATAAAAAGAGTAAACAATATGACCCACACAACTTCATAGGCTCATAAAAAACAGCAAACAATATGATTCAAATCAGTAGATGACATAGAAGGTCTAAACTAAAAGTAAACCATGTGTGTGTGTGTGTGTGTATATATATATATATATAACACGTGACCATATGATATACGCGCATAAACTACACAAAAGTATATGGAATCTAACATAAGGGCCACACATGGAATCATATTTATTTAGCAAAATCCAACATATATCCAACATAATAAAGAATTTTATTCACAGTTTTGTACTGAAATAAAGAATTTAAGAAGATACTTGATAAAACTAGGATTTCTTACCAAGGGGTTTTGGAAGAAGAATTGAAGGCGACGGTTTTCTATGAAATCTGAACTACGGCCGAGATGAAATCTCTGGATGAAGAATTTATGAAGTTAATCTCTGGATAAAAAAATGAGATATTTTATGAAATTAAAAAGGGTTTCTTCAAAAAAGTCAAAGAACATGTTGATTGGTTGTTTGAATCTTTGATTGGTGATGAAAATCGCACTATAATGAAGAGATTATTGAGATAGAAAGTGAAGAAAATGTTGAAGATGGTGGGTTTTGAAAATGATGGGTTTTGAAGTTGCAGAGATAAGAAGGGAGAAGATTTGATAAAATTGACTAAAATGCTCTTTCTTTTTATATTAAATTTTGCCACATAGGCCTGTAAACGAACCGAACGTTCATGAACTGTTCGTGAACTTGTTCGGCGGGAAATTCGTTTATGTTCGTTTATTTAATAAACAAACGAACAAGAACAAAATTTAATATTTTGTTCGTTTAATTAAATGAACGAACATGAACACACCTTGTGTTCGTTCATTTATGTTCCTGAACACTCGTTTATGTTCGTGAACACTCGTTTATGTTCGTTCATTTATGTTCGTGAACGTTCATTTATGTTGGTTTATATTTTAGTGAATACATAAATAATTATATTTATATACATTTAGGTTTTCTAACTACTTATATAAATATAATTAATCAGCAATGAGTTTTCTAGTAATAAAAAATGAAATTTTAGAATTTTTTTTAGATCGTAACTGATCACTTATTTAATATTTATATAAAAAACTACTTAATTTTAGTATATATGAACTCTAATTTAGATGTGTTTTAGGATGAATTGTAATATATTAGACTTGTTTGTTTGTGTTCACTAATGTTAAATTGTGTTTGTCTATATTTGTTCATTTATGTTCATTAGTGTTCGTTTTTGTTTGTTCAATCATGTTAATTTATGTTTATTCAAATATTTTTAGTTAAATGTTCTTTTTATTTATGTTCGTTTGTGTTCGTGAACTGTTCGTTTAACCTTTAAATGAACGAACATGAACGAACACGGACATGCCCGATTTCTTAATGAACGAACACGAACAAATAAATATGTTCGATTATATGTTCGTGTTCGTGTTCATGTTCGGTTAAAGTTAAATGAACGAACACGAACATGCATATGTTCGTGTTCGTTCAGTTCGTTTACAGGAGGCACATGTCATAATCTTATTGTTTCCTATTATTTCTGTCCAAAATAAACTTCTTATTTGATCCTGACTCTGAGGCACAATTTATATATTATACATATAACAAATATTATATTCCATAAAGATGCTCAGGCAACACTTGTAAATTACTAAACTTTGGCTATAACTAGTTGTTGGTCCAATACGGTGGCTCAAATGAGTCAACTATAGCATTTTTTAAAACTTGATCATTCCGGTCGGTGTAGCGTCTCAGCATATTAGATTGAAATATAAAAATATAATAATGCGAAAACTACCCAAAAAAAAGGGTAATATATAGAAATAAAGATATTATGGGTAAGGATCAAATAGGAAGTTTGATCTTGCTAGGAAGGGTAGGAAGTAATCTTAGCCATCCACGTGTGATTTTTTGATTTAGGGTGCGTGAGGGTATATCGGTCCAAACACAATTTCACATTCCCTGTCATTTTTCAAGCACAAAAAAATGGAGTTTCAGCTTCCATCTTTCATCTCTCACCCCACACCACCACTACCACTATCTTTCATCTCTCACCCCACCACCCCATCGCTCACCGCCGTCGCTCCACCTCAGTGATTTCCGTCCGATCTATTCTGTCAACCGTCGGATTGTTCACTTCGAACACCATTTACAGGTTCCAATGACGGAAAAAGTGCTAAAGCGATCTTCACTTCAATGATCTTCCAGGGTTTAATTGTTGCTTTAATGGTTTTTGTTTTGAATCGTAGAAAGAAGAAAAGAAATATTTGTGGCTGAATTTGTTTATTGCGTTTTAGAGAAAGAAAAAGATTTGTGTTAGTGTTTGAGTTTGAGTGTGAGATATATAGTTTGCGGCTAAACAGAATGAGGGATTCTTAGGGTTTTGTTGTTTAATTGTGAGAGAGAGAAAGAATAAGGATGTTGATACATATATGTGGTCGCGACTCGACTCGGTTCGACTTGGCTCGGTTCGACCCGGTTAGGTTCGGCTCAAGCCCGACGTCACGACATTCCTCCGTCGTGCGCCCCAGAGTTCGACACGCGAAGCACGGAAAGCCGCAACCTATTCCCGCTGCTACATCATCATGACATCATCATGATGATGTCATGATGATGTCACTCATGTTGACTAAATACAAATTCATGCAATGTTCTAAACTGATCGTGCATGTGAAGTAAGTTTAGACCAATCAGATTTGCATGTTGGACTTCATGAACTGGGCCAAAGCCCAAATATTGGCGAAACACAATATAGGTCGACGAAACTGGACTGTTTCGTCGACATCATCTCTATTTCGTCAAACATGACTCAGTTTCGCCAAGGATTAATGTGTTTCATCAAGTTCTGATTCGCCGAGTTGTATTTGTTTCGTAGTGTCTGTGGGTATAAATAGAGTTCATTATTTCTGTTTTAAGTGAGGAACAAGGAGACACAAGCACAGAACACACACACACTAGAGAGAGTTTACAAGAGAGCATTGTAAACATTGAGCTTGTAACTGAACCTTTTCATAGTATTAATTCAGAGGTGTTAATCGGTGAACTTTGTGTGTCGTGTATTTACGTGTTCTATCTCGGTTTGCTATTCCGGTTGGATTCCGCACAACCGGAGTGGTTCGTATACAAGGATTAGGCGACTAGATCCTCCCCTAGCCGGACCTACAAGTGGTATCAGAGCCTTGGCTCTTCTCCTTGTTAAAACCGAGTGTTTTCGGGTTGTTTTTCGGGTCTTTGGAGTTTATCATTTTCTAGAAATTCTGTCTAAAAACTCGAAAATCTTGTTGTTTGCTGGAAGTTTTTATAAAAACCACTTTATTTCTCATATTCACATGTTAGTTATGGGTTTTTATTAAACATTTTAGCAAAATCTTGTGTTTCGGAAAGTTTCGGGTCACCGGAAAACTCATAGTTTTACCGGAAAGTTCATAGTGTTCTTATCTTCTTCAAACTGTTCTTCAAAGTCTTAACTTTTTGATCTTGTAAAATTATTGGTAAACTTGTTTGTGAATTGAAAGGAGTTAATTGATTATAATATTAAAAGCCATACTTGGTTGGTGAAACAATCCGAAAGCTTGTCCAGTTGTGTGTGTATTGGAAATTGAGAAAGATTAAAATAATTTGCAATCCATACCTAGTTGGTAAGTTGGACTTGTTGTTTGAAAGAGGGTGTACTGTGTCAGTAGGATAAGCTTTTTAAATTGGCAAAATATCTAACAACTTTATCAATTGTTTAGTCATTACTTAGGACTACCTTGTTTCGTCGGTCAACCATATCTAAATTCCTTTGTGGGCTTGTTTCGTCATTTGGAAGCCCAAAACAGACCTGGGTTGTTTCGTTGTCTAGGAGCCCAAAAGCAACTAAAATCTGTTTCGTCAACTTCTGTTGGGCCCTATACAATTTTTTTTTTTTTTTTTTTTTGTTTCGTCAAATTTTAAAACAAAATAAGCAGAGCCCAATAATCTGTTTCGTGGGCCTTCTTAAAACAATCTGATTCGTCAAGTTATTATTTTGTTTCGTTGACTTAGTCAAGTTATTATTTTGTTTCGTTGACTTACACAACCCCAATCTTTTACTTTTGTTTTCTCAAAAGCCCAATAATCTGATTCGTCAAACATTTACTTTTGTTTCATCAATTTTCAAAACAACTTAGAATTGGGTCTGTTTCGTTATTTGACAAGCCCAACAATCTTTTAAGTTTGTTTCGCCGCTTGTTTAAACAAATGAATTGGGTACTTGTTTCGTCTTTTTGAAACAAAGGTTAGTGGGTTTTTGAACAAGTAATTAGTTACCTGTTTCGTGGAAGTAAAGCCCAACAAACATCAACTTGTTTCGTCAACCACTTTTGTTTCGTGGGACTTTGTTTCGTCAAGGGTGTTGTCAAGTTTTAACAGAAGGCATACAAAACTGTTTTAACAGTTTGTTTTGAAGTGTGTTTCTCAGGTATTTGTCATTCTATATCAAAAATGAATCCAAGGTGGAATACTCTGGTAAATACGGATATGTATTATGGAACTCCGTCTCCGGATACAGCTTCCTCAAGACCAACGGCGTTTGTCACAATCACAAATTGTTTTGGCACTCCAATCCAAGTTCCGGTCCCTCCAAAAACAGACATGTATGGAAATTCGCTTGAACCAGTTCCTCAACAAGTACCACAACAGCAAAGCCAACGACTTATCAGAACAACAGATATGTACGGAAATCCGCTTCAACCAGTTCCTCCAACAGTTGCCTCACAGTGCCATCCTTCTACGGTAGCACCATCATCTCTTGATACAAGGAACTGTAGTCAGACAAAAACGGCGTTGTATGCTGAAATTGTCAAAGATGCCAGCAATGGTGAATCCTCGGGAAATAATGACAGTTCTGAACATGACAGTAGTTCAGATGAAGATGTTTCAACTTCAGTTGAGGATGATACAACTTCAAGTTCAAGCGAAGATGGATCTGAATATGAATCATCAAGGGAGGTTGTTGATTCTGATGCAGAAAGGTCAACATCTGAGAGTGATTCCAGTCAGGTATGTGTCAATGAACCCACTTCTGTTAGCTGTGATAATTGTGATAGATTGCATGCTAGATGTGCTGATTTGGATGTAAACATGTCTGAGTTGCAAGGCAAACACGATGCTTTACAAGCTAGTTTGTTTGACTTGCAAGACAAACATGTTTTAGTGAATGATAAGTGGTGTGAATTGCAAAGCAAACACGAGGCTTTGCAAGAGAAATATGATGTGACATTCATTCACAATCAGAAGTTAATCGTGGATCTTTCGAAGTGCACTGAAGCCAACATGTTTTATGAAAACCATGAAAAGGAATTTAAATCGATGATTGAAACATTAAAGAAAGATAAAACAGAGCTGACAAAAATGGTTTCCAGAAAACAAACTGACATAAATTTGTATATCACACGTCTTGAGATAATGCAAAAAGAGATGGCTTGTGTTAAAACTGAAAGTGAGGCGATCCGACTCAAGTTAGACAGTTATTTGAGCTCTAGCTATGTGTTGGATCACATCATTGACGTTCAGAAAGAGAAACGGGATGTCACATGCATTGGCTACAAGAAATGTCCACCACCTGTGAGACACAATTATGATGCCATGCCTGACGAGGAGGATAGAGCTTTCTTTGAACCATCTGTTCCTCTAGATGTTAATGAATTTGCAGCAGGACTCGGATACAAGAAAGAAGTATCATCCGATTCAGATGTGTCAGCAGATACATTTGTAACTGCTGAACGGAATCAGGATCCTCCAGTTGTGATTGAGGATGCTGATTCTTCTGATGATGAATCTGATGATACTAATTCAGAAAAGTCTGATGCGGTGATAAAAGAAGAGGACATACCTCTTGAGAATCATATTCTGTGTGATCCTCCCGCAAAACCTGCTAAGACTGTTCCGACCGAGTCCACGTCTGCAAAAGAGTCTGAAAGTGTGGATTTGCTGTACACTCTTGTTGGTGATGATAAAATTTATTCAGACAAAGATTTTCCTATTAAGAATGTTAATCAATCATTAATCAGTAAAGTCTTTGAAAATTCAACAAGTAAGTTTTTGGGAAAGACAGGATCACATGTTACAGTAACACAGTGCCCACCTATTCCAAAGGCCGAAGTTCGAAAACAATATGGCAATAAAAAATTACCAACAGTGAAAAGGCAGCAAAATCATAACAAACCAAAAGAAAAGACACCGACTCAAACTCAAAGGAAGCCGAATCAGAAGAAGAACAAGAATGTGAACTTTGTGAAATCAAAGGGAACGGACAAAATTGAAACATTTGAAAACAAATCTAACTTAGATTTTGTTAAACAAGCAACAGTGTTGAAAAGAAATGAACCAAACTGTTCGAAACCTAGTACCTCGAGATCACAAAGTTCATCATCATCGGCAAGACGATCACATGATACTTCGGGGTTTGTTGAACGAAGATCATGTTTTGAATGTGGTACAATTGGACATATAATTCGAAATTGTCCGTATCTTCATAAGTTAAAAGCCAAAGTTGATGCCCCCCATGGTAACAATTACCATAAAAGATATGTTTCACCAAGACAGGACCCTCGTCTTGTTAAACAACGGGAAATGAAACAGAAAAAGAAACAAAGAAAAGAAATTGAAAAGGTTTTAAAACCAGAGGTTATCCAAACACAGTCTGTTAAGTTAGAAGTTAAAAATGAAAAACAAAAACAGATTTGGAAACCAAAATCGGAAACTGTTTCAGGGGGAGCTACATCAATTCCGCATCATCGGGAAATGGATGTCACAATCCTCGATGATGACGGACGACCCAAGTCTGTGAAGGCTTGGGTCCCCCTCTCCAACTAATCTCTGAGTGAGTGTGTAGGATGTTCCAGGAGGAACTTTCGATAGTCGTAAGATTGTTGATAGTGGAGCGTCCTTACACAAGATAGGCGACAGAAGAAATTGTTGCCTTTGATGGAGAGAGGAGAAAAAAAAATGTCTGATGAAGGAAAAAGAAATGAAGTTGAAAAAAAAAAGATTTTATTTTTATCTTATTTTCGATCGTACGATGTTGGATCTCGAGTCTTCGTTACCTGAAACCTGATTGAAAACCGAAACGACTGAATCTTCATAAACGGTCGAAATTTGCAAGTGTTGAAAGTTAAAATCTAAAATTGACAAATTTTCTAAACTTTCAAACTGTCGGACGGTGTTGTTTAAACAATGGTCACATGTGTGTCGTTTGCTTACTATATTCCAGGCAGTTGTTCTCATTACGCGTTTAGATTTCTTGCATGTGCAGATTCTAAAGGCAAGGAGAACATGGTCGATGACAAGCTTCGGAATGAAGACACGACGTGAAGGCACTCAAATGATGAAGATGATCGAGTTGCCACTGACCATCATCAACACCACAAGGGTCTCAATTCATAAAGATCAAGACTTTCACGAGCATAACTCAAGGGGGAGCTTATGTTAAGGGGGAGTTTGTCAACACACTTCCTACATGAAACGGGGAGTTTGTTGATACACTTTCTACTTTCAATACGTGAAGACGTTGAAGATCCTCCGACTTATGAAAGACATGGAAGATGAACCTTACGAGTAGCGTCCAAGGGGGAGTTTGTTGATACATATTATGTGGACGCGACTCGGTTCGGTTCGACTTGGTTCGGTTCGACCCGGTTAGGTTCGGCTCAAGCCCGACGTCACGACATTCCTCCGTCGTGCGCCCCAGAGTTCGTCATGCGAAGCACGAAGCGCCGCGAGCCGGTTCCCGCTACCACATCATCATGACATCATCATGACATCATCATGATGATGTCACTTGGTTGACTAACCTTTGCAATTGGATTTTATGAATTCATGAACGTGGAATTCATGAACGTACATGTGCACATGGGCCAATCAAATTGTTTATCATTTGAAGTTGGGCTTGCATACTAGGCCGTAACTAAACATGGGCCGGACAAAATATATGTCGACGAAACAGACTTTGTTTCGTCAACTTTGATGTATGTTTCATATGTTTCGTCGAAGCTATGTTGCTGTGACTATAAATAGACTGAAGACAGAACACAGAACAGAGAACACAAGTGTGAGAGAACACACACACGAGAGAGAGAGTTTGCAGAATATATTTGTAAACATTGCTTTGTAACTGAACCTTTCATACGTATTAATACAGAGGTGTTAATCGGTGAATATTGCGTGTTGTGTATTTGCGTGTTCTATCTCGGTTTGCTTTCCCGGTTGGATTCCGCACAACCGGGTTGGTTTGTACACAAGGATTAGGCGACTAGATCCTCCCCTGCCGGACCTACAAAGGAAATAGAATGGTTGTTGCGTTTTACAAATAACTGGGTAAATGGTTGTTGCGTTTTACAAATAACTGGGTAAATGATTGTTCCAACCTATCAAATATTTAACCAACTTTTGCTTTGTGGTTGTGAAAGACTGTTTAGAGCCAAAAAAGCATTTACCCAGTTTTACATAAAAATGGTGACAGCCTACACCAGTTGTAAAACGCAATATTGTAAAAAGTCAACATTTTCTTTTTGTTTTTTTAGCTATGAAAAGGGGGTTGATTCTTGGGTACATGTAAAATGCAATATTGTATTATATAAAACACTTTAATTCATTGCTTTTTGTTATGTTTTTTTTCCATTGCGTTTTAGAAAAAAACACTTTATTTTGTGTTTTTAGGTCATTGCGTTTAAAAAAAAAACACATTTGAAGTGTTTTCAGTCCATTGCGTTTTACAAATAACACTTTCTTTTGTGTTTTTAGGCCATTGCGTTTTAGAAATAAGACATTTCTTTGTGTTTTCTGGCCATTGCGTTTTACAAATAAGACATTTTTTTTGTGTTGTTGGTGCATTGCGTTTTAGAAAAATGTCATTTTTTAGGGTTTTTTTTCTTTGCGTTTTACGTAACTGGGGGTTTTTCTATTGCGTTTTACGCAACTGGGTTTTTAATTTTTTTTTTAAATATAGCAATAGTATACTCGTTTTAAAGATAAAAAAACGCTCGTTTTTTTGTGCAATTTTTATAAAAAAATAATGTCGAGTTATTAACGTTTAAAAAATGGGGGGGAATTGGAGGAGAGAGAAACTATTGCCTTAGATTGACTAGAATGCCACAAAACAAACTCACGCGCCTCTTTTCTTCCCTTCAATTTCCATCATTTAATCTTAGCCCTTGATTAACTAAATGGATGGTCAAGATCACTTCCTAGCCTTCCTAGCCAAATAAACTTCCTATTCTATCTCCACCGAAGATATTATATTGTAGGGTGAAGTTATTCTACAAAGACTACTAATTGTAAGAAGTGTAAGAAGGATTTATAGAGTGACAAGTGTCCATTAACCTAAAATTAAAACCACTACATCACCACCAAAAACCTTAAAACCCACCCCACCAACACCAAAAACCTAAACTCCCAACACCCCCCCCCCCCCCCCCCCCCCCCTAAAAAAAAAAACTACACCTTACAAAAAAAAACCCCAAAAAACTAACCTCCCACCCTCATCCCCCCAAAAACCTAGAAAAAACCTAACCCCCCTTCCCCCCCCCCCCCCCCCCCCCCCCAAAAAAAAAAAATAATAATAATAAAAAAAAATAACTGAACACCCACCCCCACCATCACCCAAAAACCTAAACCCCACCCCCTCGGGAAAAAAAATTTAGGGGTCGGTGATGGGGAAGGGGGTGAGTGGGGGTGGAGGCTTAGGTTTTTGGGTGGTGGTGGATGTTTATTATTATTATTTTTTTTTGTAGTAGGATTTTTTAGGATCCTTTGTATCCTTTTTACGATTAGGATATTATGTTACGATTAGGGTATTATGTCTGACAAGTTCATTTATTTATTTAAAGCTTGAGTGCTTGATCACCAAGACCCATGACAAGTTCATTTATTTATTTAAAGGTTGAGTGCTTGATCACCACCCATGTGGTCATGCGTTGAATATTCCCAGCTGAACCATTGTCTCCTCCACTCTCCACACCTCCACTCTCCACCTCCACCAGCCGCTCGCTGCTACTGTCCAGACGTTACCTGGTTCGACTTGAAGCGGTCCGTTTTCAAGATAACGGATTAGATATTCTAAATCCTGCATTCCTCATTGGTGTTTTGTTCATCTGTCATGAAACTATTAAGGATTTGTAGATTCTTCTTTGCCATATTTCTAGTTCTCATGTTATCTTGCTACTCACCCACTGCTCAGCCGAGTTTGGCAAAATCTTTCCAATACATGGACTCCTACCAGAGATTTCTGGTCTGACCAAACCATACTAGTTAGACAAACCAGTGTAGCTAAATTCTCCTTAGCATTCTCCTTTGATGAATTAAATTTTACCTCTCACTACGTTTCCATATTCATTACTGGAATCGATGCTGAATCCGACTAGAAATCTAAAATAGTTTGGTCAGCCAACCGAAACCACCCTGTTGGGGATAATGCGATACTGAATTTCACTGCAGCCGGAGAATTGGTCCTGACGGAAGGAGATGGAACCATAGTATGGACTACTAACACTGCAGGAAAATCGGTTGCTGGCATGAAGCTAACCGAAACCGGAAATCTTGTGTTGTTCAATCACCAGAGCTCCGTAGTTTGGCAATCTTTTGATCACCCAACAGACTGTGTGTTACCAGGACAAAAGCTATTTCAAGGTCAGGAACTGAAATCTAGTGTTTCCTTATACAATGTGTCGGAAGGTATGTTTTCTCTTCAAGTCACGGATGAGGGTTTGGTTGCTTATGTTAAATCAAACCCGCCTCAAGCCTATTTCAGTACGTATCTAGCCAGCTATTATGCAGAAGAGGGAGGAAGACACATCCGTTTCATGAATGGGAGTTTGTCATTCTTCATGCATTCTTTCGAACCAAGTGTTCCTCATGGAAGATGCAGCGTTGTTCTTTGACAAAGGTTTGCGTGAGGCGATTGAGGAATTGGTGGTTTGTGGAGGTCCTTTCTTTGGAGACCTCCAGCGGGGACTTGCTTCTTTACCTATTAGGTTTGGGGGTTTGGGGTTGTATTCGGCTGTAGAGGCTTCATCCTATGCTTTTGTGGCCTCGAGGGCCCAATCATGGGTGTTACAGGACCACATCTTAAGAGACAGTGGCATGGATTCTGATTATGTTTGTGCTTTGGCTTGTCTTCGTGATACGATTCCAAGCTTTGACTTTAGCGGTTTCACTAATAAGGACACCGTCCCCCCTAAAGTCCAACATGCATTGGCGAGTGCTCTTTTTAGTAAAATTGTCCACGAAATCGAAGTACAGTTTGACTTGACCGTTAGACAAAAAGCCGTTTTTAAGTGTCTTCGAGCACCACATGCACAAGATTTTCTTCTTGCTATACCTATAGATGGGTTAGGCCAGCATATGTCGCCGGTGGAGTACCGTACTATCCTTAGTATCGCCTCATGATTCCTGTGTTCCCAGTTGATGAGGTATGCCCTGTTTGTCATAAGGAGTGTTTGGGTTCTTTTGGGGAACATGCAGTTCATTGTAGAGAGCTCCCAGGGTTCAAATACAAACATGATTTGGTTAGGGATGCCCTTTTTGACATATTCAGGTGCGCTGGTAGGCACCCGTTAATTTCTTGACAGACCCGTTGGAAGGGAGATCTACTCTTCGACCAGCCGACATTCTGGTCTTTGGATGGGTAGGAGGAAAACATGCCTGCGTGGATCTAAAAGGGGTTTCCCCGCTTGTGGGTTTAGGGGGTAATGCTTTCACGGTGGGTCAGGCTGTTTTAAAGGCTGCTTCGGGTAAAGTGACCAAACATGAGAAAGCGTGCCTTGACAACCAGCACGTGTTTATCCCATTTGCTTTTGATACTTTTGGTTTTCTAGCGCCAGAGGCTGTGGATCTAGTTAGTCGAGTTCAAAGGGTCATGCATAGTAATGTTATGACCCCGAGATCTATGGATGTAGTTTTTAAAAGGCTTAGTTTTGCTATTCAAAAAGGGGTAGCGACGCAGCTTGTTGCCCGTTTACCAACTATCTCGATGTAAATTCATACTACATTTGTGATTGTTAAAATTGACATACCTGAAGCATCATCTGCTCAGTATATGACAGTCATGCGAGATGGGCATTTGCAAGTGTTTGAATGGCATTTAGAAGAGTGGAAAGTGATAAAAGATCTTATGATTGAGCAATCTAGTTATCCTTTGGCTTGTGGAAGAAATGCCATTTGCTCGACTAGTCAACAATGTAGTTGTCCCGAATATTTTAGACCTGTGAATGGTCGCTAACCCAACCTGGGTTGCTCTGAAATTACTCCTCTCACATGTAACTCTACACAAGATCAACATTTTATCACACGTCAGAATGTCACCTGCTTCACCCTTAATTCTGACATGTTAGGGGTGAATATGGAGACTTGCAAACAAGCATGTCTAAAAAATTGCTCATGCAAAGCAGCTTTTTTTACATATTTTTCAAATGTTTCAGATGGAGAATGTTTTTTACGTTCAGAGCTATTTACAATGAAGACTATTCTTCCACTTTCTTTTAATGCTTTAGTTTTCATTAAAGTCCAGAAAGTTGGATCACCTCCTTCGTCTCATCAAGTTGCAACAGTTGTATTCTCCACAATTGGAAGCATCATGTTCTGCTTGGTGTGTCCATTGGGTTTATTATGTATGTTGTCCACAAGCGAAAAAGAGATGCTGAAATGGAGGAAGACTATTTAGATCAAGTGCCAGGAATGCCGACTCGGTTTTCTTATGAAGAACTGAAAACAGCCATAGAGAACTTTAGTAAAAAGCTTGGTGAAGGAGGTTTTGGGTCGGTGTTCGAAGGGACTCTCTGTCACACCCCGATATTTTCATGTATTACCGGTGGGCCCGGTGGGGAGTATCGTGACGTTGTTGATATCATCATAGTCAAACAACACAAATTTTAAATGCACAGCAGAAGCAAAAGACAGATATTATTTCAACCGAATAAATTGTAATATCAAAGTATCACAAAAGAGTTGAAAGAGATCCACAGGCGGATCAAATAAAAAGAAACATAGTTCATCAGATTCAAATGCATCCAAGCTTGCGAGACTCTTATTGATGCTAAGGAGAGGCCAGCCTATTTCGAGTAGTACCTGCACTTAATCTTCTTGGGAAAATACGTCAGTTTACTCTGGTAAATACAATTAACCGACTCATTTTGAAAAGGTTTAAAAATTTATTTGAATGCACGTGGCACAAAAACATTTTATAACTTGGGATAATTATTTATATATAAACTTGTAAAAGAATTACATGTTTGTTATACGTTCAGTAGCCCGATCTGTAGACCGGGTTAAAGATTAATAGACACACCACATGATATAATCCTGGGCGGGTTATTCCCGAAGCCGGTGGTTATACCATATTATTTATTTATGCACTGACGGGTGTACGCCTACACCCCGGGCTCAGGTCGTGGCCATTTCGTAAAATGATGCCAAGGATATCCGGGACATGGTCATTAACCCCCCAAAGGCTTTAAGCAAACATAACATTTTCAAACAGGACATTCCAATGATTTAACCTTTATATAATTAAAGATGCAATGCCCGACCAAGCGGTATTTTATATACCGTGCCCCAAGCCCGTATAGGGAAAATAAGTTAAAAGTATTTACCTTTGCAAGTAATAATCACAAATAGCAAGTGCAGGTAGCTTTTACCAGGTCTCCTAATCTGGAACAAAGGTTTTTAATAACCTATTAGATTCCTAAAGGGCCTTTAATTAAGCCTAAACTTAGACCAGTTAGTTTTAAAGGAAGATACGGTTCAAATGCACGATTAAGCGAAGACCGGAATAGAATGTGATTTAGACCCGAAAAGTTTGAAGACTTGTATAATATGGGTAAACTAAACACATTCTGGATTTTGAGACAAATTATAAGGTTTGACCCGTTTCGGTCAATTTATGCAAACTAGTTACATAAACCGAACCGAACGCGAAAAATGCGTAACGGGTAACCATAAGAGTCATATACACGTTTCCTAAGTTAATATGCCTTAAATATGTTGTGATATCAGTAGGATATCTTCTATTATGACCAAAACGAATTTAAACTCAAACTATGCCTCGAATGGGCATTTTGGTCATTTTAAAGGTTATAAAAGAGTTTAAATATTAATCTGAGTTACAGGTCTGATATAATCAGTAAAAATACTTAGTTTAATAAGTTATATCAGTAGGGTATCATATATATGTGAAATTTATTAATTATTAACATACTATGCACCGTAGGGGCATTTTGATAATTTCACATAAGTCTAAAAGGTCAAAACTGTAAATCTGAGTTTAAAACTTCTGCTTACTGTTAAGATATAAAAATTTATTGAAAATATGAGTAGGCATCAAACCTTATATGTTTAAAATAGTTTTAATACATACTATGCGTTAAAAACGCTTAAAAAGGCGATTTGGAGCCATTTCCGGGTTTTCAAAGGAAAGCTGATATTTTTATTATTCCAGAAGACTCAAAACATTTTATTTATCATATTAGATCAGTAGTAAAAGGTTTGGTATTAGAAAGATTTGTAAAACTCATTTTATTGCCCAAAAGTGTAAAACCGACAATAACCGAATTAAGCTTAGAACTCTATGTTATGCTCAGCCTAAAAATAAATAAAAATCTTCAAAAATCCCAAAATATTATTTTATATCAGTAGGTAAAAAGTTTGGTATAAAAAAATGGGCTTAGATAGGCTATATGCTAATTACGCCATTTAATTACTAAAAAGCTTTCTAATTACGCTAATGAGCATAACTCTTAATCTAGACCTCAAACTCATATCAAATTTTAGGTGCAAGTTTATAAATCAGTAACTAAGGTTTCTACTCTTTTACATTTTTAAAAAATCATCTTTTAAGGTCATATGGGCATAATAGTCACCATATAAGCAATTAACGGGAACATGCATATGAATCGGATAACTATTGAACCAAGGTGTATAATCACAGAGGGTTATACTAACATGAAACCTGGTCCAAATAAGGCTCAAAGGCATTTCTAAAACATGCTACATTGGGTCAGAACTGAAAGTCAAAGCAAAAGTCAAGTTATGCGACTTTCGGTTCCGATCCAAGCCTTAACTGAAAATTGTCGGGTTGAACATGTTTAGACATGTTCTTACATTAATTACCTAGTTATATTAGTGACAAAACAGGTTGCATGGATCCTACATGCTAATTATGCATTAATTTGAAATTTAGCTTTCTGTTGACTTTTTAAGGTTAGCTTTGACCCGACAATTGACCTAGTTAGAGTGGGAATCAGAGGGTGCCCTTTTAAGGGTTTATTACCCACATAATTACCAACTTATAGGCACTTTTAATTCGAGATTTGACTGAACAATTATTGATTAATCTTGAAGTTAAACCTTAATTACGACGGTTTGACTTTAAGCTAATTAACTAAGCTAAACTGAATTAGGAAGGGTTAAGGACACTTACAAGGGTCCTATGCACGATTAGGAAGCCTAAGAAACTTTGGTTGCTGATCAGAGGGCTCCAGAAATACACTTGTGAAAGTTTGCAAATGAATGGCACAAGAGTTGCAACATTGATCTTCTTATATAGTGAATTCAATTGCTTAGGATGGTGCCAAGCAAGTCTATGACTGATTCCATATCAAGCCAAGTGCCCCTAATACATGTAAAGTCAATGGGGGAATCCCTGGTATAAGAAAACAAGCGTTTTAAGTCGGTTACAGACCTGAACTGGCAGCTGCCAGGAGTTTTCTGTCGCTGTGCTGCTTACACGTGCCGCGTAAGTCCTTAAGACATCTTACGCGGGCCGCCTGGCTTCCCAGAACCAACCAAACCAGTTTCAGCTAATTACATTTCAGTCCCTGGTCCTTTCTAACGTGGTTTTAAGCTTGTTTCTTGCAGTTTTGGCCCTCTAACTTGATTTTTAAGGGCTTCAAGACTTAACCAAACTTTGTTAAGTCCTTGGTTATCCTTGTGATCACCCATAAGGTCCTAGAATTCAACGTTGATGCTTTTAACCCTTAGTATACGAATTTATCATAACTTTATCATACGATAACGAAACTTGGTGAAATTTTTATCACATACAAAGCTTCGGGTTTGCTAAAATGTCACTCAGAGGTATACTTTAAACATGTTGACACATTTAACCCCTGTAGTTTGTAATCTTTCACTTTCTTTCACAATTAGCTTCGTATGATCCATGATTTATTCGTTTTAGGGTATAGACATCGTGTAGGGTTATTGAAAGCATATTTATCCATTGTTGACTCTTCGAACCCTTATATTTACATACTTTCCATGTTCGTCAACTTTAGTCCCTCTAAAGTATGCTTTTACACGTTTAAAGCTCATGACACGTGTCGATACATTATTGGTCATAAATTTTCGAGGTGTTACATCCTCACTCCCTTAAAAGAAATCTCGACCTTGAGATTTATTGAAACAAATGAGGGTACTTTTCTTTCATTGTGGACTCTACCTCCCACGTATACTCGGGACCTTTGCGGGCATCCCATTTAACTTTTACAATCGATACATGCTTCCTCCGAAGCTTCATAACCCGTCGATCCTTAATCAACAAACTTTAAGCTCTCGTCAATGTGCACATCCGTATGCGGTATGACTAACGATTCATCAGCTAGACATTTCTTCAGATTGCAGATGTGGAATACATTGTGGATACCACTGAGCTCTTCAGGTAGGTTTAACTTATAAGCCACTGACCCGACTCATTCGATGATATCGAATGGTCCTATATACCTCGGGCTTAACTTACCTTTCTTACCAAATCGCATCACCCCTTTCCCAGGTGATACTTTAAGCAAAACTTTGTCACCAACCTCGAACTTTAGAGGTTTACGCCTTAAATCTGCGTAGCTTTTCTCCCTATCCCTGGCAGCTTTGAGACGATCGCGTATCTGTATAATCTTATCTGTCATCTCCAGGACTATTTCAGGTCCTGTCAGTTGGACATCTCCAACTTCCGCCCAACAAACGGGCGTTCTGCACTTTCTACCGTATAATGTCTCAAAAGGCGCAGCTTTGATGCTTGTATGATAGCTATTGATATATGAGAACTCGATTAATGGCAGGTGGTTATCCCAACTACCACCTAAGTCAATCACACATGCACGAAGCATGTCTTCTAACGTTTGAATTGTACGCTCACTCTGTCCGTCCGTCTGAGGATGGTAAGCCGTACTAAAATTTAAGCGTGTGCCCAAAGATTGTTGGAAACTCTTCCAAAAATGTGATGTGTATCTAGTATCTCTGTCAGAGATAATAGACACTGGTACGCTATGCAGAGATACAATCTTATCTACGTACAATTGGGCTAACATGTCGGAGCTGAAGGTCTCCTTAATAGGTAGGAAATGTGCTAACTTAGTCAGTCTATCTACTATCACTCATATAATATCATTTCTTTTCCTTGTCTTTGGCAACTTGGTGATAAAATCCATTGTCACCATCTCCCACTTCCAGGTGGGAAGTTCAGGTTGTTGTAGCAAACCTGACGACTTCTGATGTTTAGCTTTGACTTGCGCACACGTCAAACATTTAGCTACATAGGCAGCTATAGACTTCTTCAAGCCTATCCACCAATAGTTTGCCTTCAGATCCTGGTACATTTTATCAGCTCCAGGATGAACGGAGTATTTAGAACTGTGGGCTTCCTGGAGGATAACATCCCGAAGTCCTCCATAGACAGGAACCCATATTCGTCCATTTAACCTCAAAATTCCGTCATTGCCATAGGATAACTGCTCTTCAGTTACTCCTAGCTTTTCATCAGGATAGTTAGCTTCTAGTACAGCTTCCTTCTGCGCAGCTAACAACCTTTCATTCAAACCATTCTTTATCTCAATGCTCTTGGCATTGATTCTTATAGGCTTCACTCTTTCTTTTCTACTTAAGGCATCGGCGACTACATTCGCCTTGCCGGGATGGTATCTTATTTCACAGTCATAGTCATTTAGAGTTTCCATCCATCGTCGCTGCCTCATATTCAAATCCTTCTGATTAAAGAAGTGTTGAAGGCTCTGGTGATCAGAATAGATCACACACTTAGTTCCATACAAGTAGTGCCTCCAAAGTTTTAGTGCAAATACAACTGCACCCAACTCCAAGTCATGGGTGGTGTAGTTCTTCTCGTGCACTTTCAATTGTCGAGAGGCGTAGCCAATAACTTTGCCTTTCTGCATATGCACACATCCCATACCTGTGTGTGATGCATCACAATAAACTACAAACTCTTCAATTCCATCAGGCAACGTCAATACCGGGGCGTTGCTTAACTTCTGCTTGAGAACATCGAAGGATTCCTGCTGCTTAGGACCCTAGTCAAACTTAATATTCTTACGCGTCAGCGAAGTCAGGGGTGCAGCAATCTTTGAGAAGTTTTCAATAAATCGCCTATAATATCCTGCCAAACCTAGAAAGCTACGAATTTCTGTAGGCGTCTTTGGCTCTTGCCAATTTATGACAGCTTCAACCTTAGCGGGATCGACTTGGATACCACGCTCACTGACAACCTGTCCAAGGAATTGGACTTCACGAAGCCAGAATTCAAACTTTGAGAACTTGGCGTAGAGTTTCTCTTGATGAAGCATCTTCAGAATGCAACGGAGGTGCTTCTCATGGTCAGCTTGACTTTTCGAGTAAATGAGAATGTCATCGATGAAGACGATGACAAATTTGTCTAAGTAAGGCTTGCAAACGTGATTCATGAGATCCATGAATGCGGAAGGCGCATTAGTGAGCCCAAAAGGCATCACTAAGAACTCATAATGACCATAGCGTGTCCTAAACGCAGTCTTGTGTACATCTTCATCTTTAACTTTTAATTGATGATAGCCTGACCTTAAGTCAATCTTAGAGAAGTAACTTGCCCCTTGAAGTTGATCGAATAGATCCTCGATCCTGGGCAAAGGATACCTATTCTTGATAGTGACCTTATTAAGATCACGGTAATCGATGCACAGACGCATCGATCCATCCTTCTTTTTGACAAATAGGATTGGCGCTCCCCAAGGAGACGAACTAGGTCTAATGAAACCTTTGGCTAGTAAATCATCCATCTGCGTCCTTAATTCCTTCATCTCTGTTGGTGCCAACCTATAAGGTGCTCTCGCAATAGGCGCTGCTCCAGGGATGATGTCAATTCTGAATTCTACTTGTCTATCTGGTGGTAAACCAGGTAGTTCTTCAGGGAAAACTTCGGGATATTCAGAAATGACGGGGATATCATCAATCTTAGGCTTCGGCTCATCAATAGTTACTTGTGCCATGTAAATGACACAACCCTTCTTCATACACCTAGATGCCTTGAGCATAGACACTTGCTCAGGCAGTACATACTGGGTATCTCCCTGAATGGTAAGTGACTCACCAGATGGAGTCTTGATCACTACTTGCTCCTTGTTGCAAACAATCTGGGCCTGGTTATGAGATAACCAGTCCATGCCTATAACTATATCGAAACCGGCAAGCTTCAAAGGAAGTAAGGACAAGGGAAAAGAGTGGTTCCTAATGGATATAACACATCCATCTAATACGGTTGATGTGGTTTCTATGGTTCCATCGGCTAATTCCACCTCATATTTTATGCTTAGGGTTCTAACAGGTAGGTTTAACAACTTACAAAACTTATTATCAACAAATGACTTATCTGCTCTAGAATCAAATAATACCCTTGCATAAACATTGTTAATAAGGAAGGTACCTTGTAACACCTCGGAAATTCATGTCCAGTAAAATAAAGACACGTGTCATGTTATGCAAACGTGTTATGAATACGGATCCAGATAAAGATGTACGGTAGGATTTAAAAACGTCGACATGTTAATTTATACCTCTGAGTGACCTATTAATAAATCCCTAAGCAGGATATATTTTATCAAACATCTGAATTATGATTATAAATCTGGCCATCCAAATAATGGATTTATTTAAAAAAAAAAAAAAAACTCTAAACATGGATTCAACATCAAGTTCTTGGTTTCTCCATCAAATTAAACTTCCCACAACGTGCCAAAGTGTGTAAATGCATCCCTAGACATGCAATGGCTGAAAACATGGTCCCTATACTGTTTAAGTGCTTGAGATTCGGAGATTTAAGTATTTCATGGTCAAAGCCTGAATAAAAACAAAAATTTGTCTTTTGGCGACAGCTTACGGACCTCAACATCGAGAACGTTACGGTGCACAAGCATGCTTACGGACCTCAACACCAGTAACGTAACGGTGCGTAAGGCTTACAGCTGGGCGAATTTCAGGACAGATGGCTGTTAAAATGGTTACACCGCCTTATATGGGTGGTTTTCGAATTCAGGGGCTCCTATATCTGGTTTTTAGCTTCCTAGGCCACCTGGGATGATCTTATAACATCACTAGAGTTAGTTGGCATCATCCTAGAAGATCAAAGTTAGTATATAAGGGACTTGAAGTGTAGCAACTTAGCTCTTTCATTTGCAACTCTTTTTCTGGAGCTCTCTGATCAGCAAGCCATCTTCCTAGTGATCACTAATCATAATTAGGACTCTTGTAAGTATACTTAACCTTTCTAAATTCGTTTAAGCTTAGTTAATTAGCTAAAAGTCAAACCGTCGTAATTAAGGTTTGACTTTGTGATTAATTAAAATGTGCTCAGTCTAATTACGAATTAAAAGTACCTATAAGTAGGTAATTATGTGGGTAATAAACCCTTAAAAGGGTACTTTCAGATTCCCACTCTAACTATGTTAATTGTCGAGTCAAAGCTTACTTTAAAAAGTCAACAGAATGTATATTTTCAAATTAAAGCATAATTAGCAATGTATGATACTTGAAAGCTGTTTGATCATTAATATAACTTGGTAATTAATGTAAGAACATGTCCCAACATGTTCAACTCGACAATTTTCAGTTTAGGTTCGGTTTGGAACCGAAGGTCACATAGTTTGACTTCTGCTTTGACTTTCAGTTCTGACCCATTTAAGCATTGTTTAGAAATGCCTTAGAGCCTTAATTGAACCAGGTTTCATATTAGTGTAACCCCCTGAGGTCACATAACTTGGTTCATTAGTTATCCGATTCATATGCATGTTTCCGATTAATGCTTAAATATTGACTATTATGCCCTTTTTGACAATAAAACATGATTTTTAAAATGTAAAAGTGTAGAAACCTTAGTTGATGATTTATAAACTTGCACAAAAAATTTGACATCAGTTTGAGGTCTAGATTAAGAGTTATGCTCATTAGCGTAAATTGAAAGCTTTATGTTATTTAAACGGCGTAATTAGCGTATAGCCTATCTAAACCCACTTTTTGATATCAAACTTTTTACCCACTGACGTAATATAATATTTTGGGATTTTTGAAGATTTTTATTTAATTTTTGGCTGAGCATAACATAGGTCCCTAGGTTTGATTCGGGTTATGACGGTTTTGCCCTTTAAAGCCATAAAATGAGTTTTACAAATCCTTTTGACCCCAAACCTTTTTCTACTGATTTCATTTGATAAATAAAATATTTTGAGCCTTCTGGAAGTATAAAATTATCAGCTTTCCATTGAAAACCCGGAAATGGCTCCAAATCCCCTTTTTAAGCGTTTTTAACGCTTAGTATGCGCTAAAACCATATTAAACATATAAGGTTGATACCTACTGATATTTTTAGTAGATTTTTATATAATAACAGTAAGTACAAGTTTTTGAACTCAGAATTCCAGTTTTGACCTTTTTAGCCTAAGTGAAATTACCAAAATACCCCTAAGGTGCATAGTTTGGTTTTAAATGATAAGTTTCACATATAGGTTATACCGTACTGATATAACATGTTAAATTAAGTGTAATTACTGTATAAATCAGACCTGTAACTCAGATTACAAATTAAACTCTTTTATAATCCTTTAAATGACCAAAATGCCCTTATGAGGCATAAGTTGAGTTTAAATCCGTTTGGGGCATAATAGAAGATATCTTACTGATATTATAACATATTTAAGGCATATGAACTCAGGGAACTTGCATATGACGCTTGTGGTTACCCGTAACGCTCTTTTCGCGTTCGGTTCGGTTTATGTAACTAGTTTGCATAAATTGACCGAAACGGGTCAAACATTATCATTTTTGTCTCAAAATCCAGAATGTGTTTAGTATACCCATATTATACAAGTCTTCAAACTTGTCGGGTCTAAATCAAATTCTATCCGGTCTTCGCTTTATCGTGCGTTTGAACCGTAGCGTCCTTTAAAACTAACCAGTCTAAGCTTAAGCTTAAATAAAGACCCGTTAGAAATCTAATAGGTTATTATAAACCTTTGTTCCAGAATAGAAGAACCAGTAAAAGCTACCCGCACTCGCTAATTGTGATTTATACTTACAAAGGTAAATACTTTTAACTTATTTTCCCTATACGGGCTTGGGGTACGGTATATAGAATACCACTTGGTCCGGCATTGAATCTTTAATCGAATAGAGGTTAAATCATTAATATGCTACGTTTTGAAATGTTTTGTTTGCTTAAAGCCTTTGGGGGGTTAATGACCATGTCCCGGATATCCTTGGCATCATCTTACGAGATGGCCACGACCTTAGCACGGGGTGTAGGCGTATACCCGTCAGTGCCGAACCAAATAATGTGGTGTGTCTATTAATCTTTAACCCGGTCTACGGATCGGGCTACTGAACGCATAAGTAACATATAATTCGTTTACAAGTATTATATTCAAATAATTATCCCAAGTTATAAAATGTTTTGTGCCACATGCATTCAAACCAATTTTCAACCTTTTAAAATGAGTCAGTTAAATTGTATTTACCAGTGTAAACTGACGTATTTTCCAAAAGGTTAAGTGCAGGTACTACTCGTACTAGGCTGGCTGTCTTCTAGCGTCCGCAATAAGTATCGCAAGCTTGGATGTCAATAAAACTGTTGAACAATATCTTCTTTTAATTTGATCCTCCTGTGGATCCGTTTCAACTATTCGTGATATTTAATAATACATTTTATTAAAGTTGAAATGAATCTATCTTTGCTTCCGCTGTGCATTTATATATTGTGTTGTTTGTCTATGATGATATCAACTACGTCACTATACTCCCCACCGGGCCCACCGGTGACACGTAGAAAATAGGGCTGTGACAGGTTGGTATCAGAGCCAACTCTGACTGAATTAAACACTAGCCTTTTGTGTTTAATCTCAGTTACACAATTGCACTTTCCTCGATTCTCGAGTCTAGACAAAGAACTTAGGAATTTTCCAAATTTTGGTCTTATTTCTAACTTTGTCTTATATATATTTCTTGTTGTATCACTTGTTTGTTTTTGACAGGTTGACAAAATGCCGCCGCGGATGAGAGGAAGAGGAAAGGGGAAAGGGCCACTTGTCGCCCCAAACGACCATGAAGCCAGACCTTCGCACCGGCGAACACCTTCTGATCCCCACAACCCAGGTCCTCAAGATCTCTGGAGGACTATTGTTGAACCAGCTAGGCGCTCAGTTTCACTGAGTACCTCTCCTTCTATCCCACACTCTTTCGGGCCTCATTCTGAAAATGAGCCCCACAACTCCCACCAGTCCTACATTCATCTTCAAGGACATGACTCACCCTTTGACCACCTGTCGCCTGTTTTCCAAGGCCAATTTAACCCTGCTGACTACTTTGGAGCACCAGTGGGTTTCAACCCACTTGGACCTGAAGATCATTTTTCCGGTGGCAACGCAATGGATATAGTCGAGGACACCGATCCTGCAATGCCACCATCCGGGACTCCTAACCATCCCATTGAAATTTCAGATGGGTCACCGTTTGTGGGATCGCCGTATAATGGTCCCGACAGCTACGAGGAGAGATTCCGACTGTGTAACTGGGCGTTTACCCCCAGTTACCACAGCTCTCCCCTGCACCAGCCACACCACAGCTCTCCCCTACACCAGCCGCAGCACAACTCTCCCCTGCACCACCAGCAGCAGCAGAATCCTTCCGAGGATTCCCGACTTGTAGCGGTCACTCCGCCGCCACAACCACCTCAGCTTCAGCCTCCCTCGCACCCGAGGCGAAGGAGAACGACCGTGCGAATATCCGCACGAGGGTGTGACACTCTAGGTTTTTCCGAGCAAACACCTTGTAATTACTTAGTGCGTATATATATATATATATATGTTATTAAATGAAAGTTGTGATTCTCCTTGTGCTATGTGTCGATAACGTGTATGTAATATATATGTGTGTATAAAGATACTCGTGAACCGAAACCACGACTCGAGACCACCCGGTCTCGAGTAAATAGTGAACAGTTGGGCCGCTTGGGCCGCACCCCCATTCGAAAACCCATTAGGGTGCACTAACTTAGATTGAGTATAAAACCTCACTAACCACCATTTGCACCAAACTTTCTCCCACACTCACCCACACTCTCCTACATTCACTAAACCCTAAAAGCTCCACCAACACTCTCCTTTTCTCTTCTGGGAACAACCATCGGCTAAGGAAGGAGCTATCGTATCTCGGTGAACCTCTACACACCTCCACGCTTTGGAACCGGTTAGTGTGTTATTGTGTGTTATGTGTACTTAATAAACAAGATGCATAATTAAGTCTAAAGGTCTTGTTGCATGATTCTCGTATGATTAGTGAGTTAGTGATATGATGAATAAGGTGTGTGAGCTATTGTATGATCATACCTTGCTAAGGTGTTTTGTAGGATAAATGATTATGTTATCCGATTTATGTTAGATGTTTTGTTAAATGATTTTGCTATCCGATTTATGTTATATGATTTTGTTATCCTATTTATGATTAGACGTTTTGGGACAAATGTGTGTTCAATAAGATGATGCAAGATTTACTTGATCTTTGATCCTAATAGTTCATGCTTGAATAATCTCATGAAGAACCTTATGAATATGTGTTAAATGTGATATGTAGGATGAACATGATAATGAATGATGAAAACCTAAAGATGAAGAACAAGTTTGAATGTGATTATAAATATTTGAAATTTGGTTGTTTGATCTATTTTGCTTAGTAAATAGACAAGAAAACATGTTTAATGGAATAGTACACAATTTTCATGAAATGGCAATCCTATTGGATAGTACCATTAGACAGGTTCTGGAAGGTTTTCGGTCATCAGGTGTGCGAGTCGAGACCTCCTGTCTCGACTCGAGACTACGGAGATTGCTACTCGAGACCGCCAAGTGGACAACTCGAGACCAGGACATGCACCTCATGAGTCGAGACCAACACTGTTGCGACTCGAGATCTCCTGATCTCGAGTCAAGACTGAACTCGAGACCTTCGAGGTTGCGGCTCATGCGCGCACCACTCGAGATCTTCCGGTTGCGACTCGAGACCTTGCACTCTCGAGTCGAGACCACATGGTCTCGACTGGGCTGCCTGTTTTCGTTATTGGGCCAAAATGTACAAACTGTTCATGCTTGTTACTGTTAAAGTGCACTATGTGCTAACTGCTACTATTGACTGTGCAAGTTTTAGAGCAGGCCCGAGTACCCTTGTATGTTTTGTATGCTATGTGTTAGCTATGTGTAGATATACGTGATTACCTGTGCCTGAGCCTGACTTATACTGGTAACCGTTTAGGACGTGGTGACCAACATACCTAACCAAGTAAACTAACTGCCGAGCAACCCAAGGTGAGTTCACAACTATTAAAGCATGCGTTCCCGGTGGCTTTGGGAAACAGAAACTTAATCAACGCTATCCCTGCATAAGGGGTACAAACTTACTTTACTTCCCTTGTTACTGGGAACAAACTTACTTTACTTCCCTTGTTACTGGGAACAAACTTACTTTACTTCCCTTGTTACTGGGAACAAACTTACTAACTTCCCTTGTTACTGGGAACTCTTGGTTAATTATTGTTTGTACGGAATGCAACGAGCAACACTAAACGAAACTCTATCACTTAAGTCCCTACCATTTAATACCGATTAGTCGCCGGGGCATGGCGAACGGGTTATTAGTTAATAGCGCTATTTAGGTGTAACCAGCCTCACACCGACCATTGTTACTGGGAACGGGAGTGAACTAATGAACTCTGGTAAACCGTCAGTGATGATAGAACATTGACAACGGGGCACTACGGAAACGTACGGTTAAGTAAGTATTCGGTATTGGAAAAACAGTTTAGTCGCTTACTTATGGGGTAGCTCCGCATCGCATGTATAAACGAATAAATTAATTGGTGAAACAAGTTTTTGGTAAATTAAAACTGGACAACTCGTGGACTCGCCAACATTTTTGTTGATACCCTACTGCATGCTTTGCAGGTACCCAGTGACTCAGGAGCTTGGAGCTTGGGAATGTGTAGTGGTCGTCTAACCCATGTGTTGGGTTCTAAATAATCTTGAACCATGAACTTTGTTTTGAAACTGTTTGGTTTATGCTTCCGCTGTTTGTTTAAACTGTTATTTGAACTTAAACTTTTAGAATTTTAAAATATGGTGTTTACTAACTACTGTGGTTGGTGAATACTTTTACTATTAATCAATGCTCAGTATAATTGGTGGCCTGGCATGAAAGCCCACATAGCAACCTATGTCAGAAAATGTTTAACTTGTGCAAGAGTCAAGGCGGAGTATCAGAAACCATCAGGCCTACTCCAACAACCAGAGATCCCACAGTGGAAATGGGAGCAAATTTCCATGGACTTTGTTACCGGCTTGCCTAGGTCTCAACGCGGAAATGACACCATTTGGGTGATAGTATATCGATTAACTAAATCTGCCCACTTCTTGGCTATTAAAGAGACAGACAAGTTCTCTACCCTAGCAGAGGTATACTTAAAGAAAGTGGTTTCGAAGCACGGAGTGCCAACCTCTATTATTTCTGATCAAGATGCACGTTTTACTTCTGAGTTGTGGCAAGCTATGCACAAATATTTTGGCTCACGTTTAGACATGAGCACCGCTTACCACCCACAAACGGATGGGCAATCTAAACGCACCATCCAAACCCTCGAAGACATGCTTAGGGCATGTGTGATCGATTTTGGCAAGAATTGGGAGAAGCACCTACCGTTAGTGGAATTCTCCTACAACAACAGCTACCACACCAGCATTCAGGCGGCACCCTTTGAGGCATTGTACGGTCGTAAATGCCGATCGCCTCTCTGCTGGGCGGAGGTTGGTGACAGCCAGATCACAGGCCCGGAACATGTAGTAGACACTACAGAAAAGATTGCCCAGATTAGGCAACGCATGGCGGCAGCTCGTGACCGTCAGAAGAGATACGCGGATAAGGATAGGAAACCGCTGGAGTTCCAGGTTGGTGACCGGGCTCTACTCAAAGTCTTGCCCTGGAAGGGTGTGGTTCGTTTTGGAAAACGGGGCAAGCTTAATCCGCGATATGTCGGACCCTTTGAAATTACCGAAAAGATTGGTAAGGTCGCCTACAGATTGAATCTGCCTGAAGAACTGAGTGCTGTGCACAACGTCTTCCACGTGTCTAATCTGAAGAAGTGTCTGTCAGATGAAACACTCATCATTCCTTTCAAGGAACTTACTATTGACGAACAACTACACTTTACTGAAGAACCGATTGAGATCACGGATCGTGAGATCAAAACCCTCAAACGTAGCCAGATACCCCTCGTACGAGTTCGTTGGAACTCGCGCCGTGGCCCAGAGTTCACCTGGGAGCGGGAAGACCAGATGAAGCACAAGTATCCCCAGTTGTTCCCAAATGAAACTCCCAGCACTAAAGCTACAACCGAATTTCGGGACGAAATTCCAAATTAACGGGGGGATGATGTGACACCCCGTTGAAACGTTCTCATTTACACTAGCTTGTCAGTGGCTGCCTTAACTTTCGGGACGAAAGTTCTTAAAACTTGGGGATAATGTGACACTCTAGGTTTTTCCGAGCAAACACCTTGTAATTACTTAGTGCGTATATATATATATATATATATATATATATATGTTATTAAATGAAAGTTGTGATTCTCCTTGTGCTATGTGTCGATAACGTGTATGTAATATATATGTGTGTATAAAGATACTCGTGAACCGAAACCACGACTCGAGACCACCCGGTCTCGAGTAAATAGTGAACAGTTGGGCCGCTTGGGCCGCACCCCCATTCGGAAACCCATTAGGGTGCACTAACTTAGATTGAGTATAAAACCTCACTAACCACCATTTGCACCAAACTTTCTCCCACACTCACCCACACTCTCCTACATTCACTAAACCCTAAAAGCTCCACCAACACTCTCCTTTTCTTTTCTCGGAACAACCATCGGCTAAGGAAGGAGCTATCGGATCTCGGTGAACCTCTACACACCTCCACGCTTTGGAACCGGTTAGTGTGTTATTGTGTGTTATGTGTACTTAATAAACAAGATGCATAATTAAGTCTAAAGGTCTTGTTGCATGATTCTCGTATGATTAGTGAGTTGGTGATATGATGAATAAGGTGTGTGAGCTATTGTATGATCATACCTTGCTAAGGTGTTTTGTAGGATAAATGATTATGTTATCCGATTTATGTTAGATGTTTTGTTAAATGATTTTGCTATCCGATTTATGTTATATGATTTTGTTATCCTATTTATGATTAGACGTTTTGGGACAAATGTGTGTTCAATAAGATGATGCAAGATTTACTTGATCTTTGATCCTAATAGTTCATGCTTGAATAATCTCATGAAGAACCTTATGAATATGTGTTAAATGTGATATGTAGGATGACCATGATAATGAATGATGAAAACCTAAAGATGAAGAACAAGTTTGAATGTGATTATAAATATTTGAAATTTGGTTGTTTGATCTATTTTGCTTAGTAAATAGACAAGAAAACATGTTTAATGGAATAGTACACAATTTTCATGAAATGGTAATCCTATTGGATAGTACCATTAGACAGGTTCTGGAAGGTTTTCGGTCATCAGGTGTGCGAGTCGAGACCTCCTGTCTCGACTCGAGACTACGGAGATTGCTACTCGAGACCGCCAAGTGGACAACTCGAGACCAGGACATGCCCCTCATGAGTCGAGACCAACACTGTTGCGACTCGAGATCTCCTGATCTCGAGTCAAGACTGAACTCGAGACCTTCGAGGTTGCGGCTCATGCGCGCACCACTCGAGATCTTCCGGTTGTGACTCGAGACCTTGCACTCTCGAGTCGAGACCACATGGTCTCGACTGGGCTGCCTGTTTTCGTTATTGGGCCAAAATGTACAAACTGTTCATGCTTGTTACTGTTAAAGTGCACTATGTGCTAACTGCTACTGTTGACTGTGCAAGTATTAGAGCAGGCCCGAGTACCCTTGTATGTTTTGTATGCTATGTGTTAGCTATGTGTAGATATACGTGACTACATGTGCCCGAGCCTGACTTATACTGGTAACCGTTTAGGACGTGGTGACCAACATACCTAACCAAGTAAACTAACTGCCGAGCAACCCAAGGTGAGTTCACAACTGTTAAAGCATGCGTTCCCGGTGGCTTTGGGAAACGGAAACTTAATCAACGCTATCCCTGCATAAGGGGTACAAACTTACTTTACTTCCCTTGTTACTGGGAACAAACTTACTTTACTTCCCTTGTTACTGGGAACAAACTTACTTTACTTCCCTTGTTACTGGGAACAAACTTACTTACTTCCCTTGTTACTGGGAACTCTTGGTTAATTATTGTTTGTACGGAATGCAACGAGCAACACTAAACGAAACTCTATCACTTAAGTCCCTACCATTTAATACCGATTAGTCGTCGGGGCCTGGCGAACGGGTTATTAGTTAATAGCGCTATTTAGGTGTAACCAGCCTCACACCGACCCTTGTTAATGGGAACGGGAGTGAACTAATGAACTCTGGCAAACCGTCAGTGATGATAGAACATTGATAACGGGGCACTACGGAAACGTACGGTTAAGTAAGTATTCGGTATTGGAAAAACAGTTTAGTCGCTTACTTATGGGGTAGCTCCCCATCGCATGTATAAACGAATAAATTAACCGGTGAAACAAGTTTTTGGTAAATTAAAACTGGACAACTCGTGGACTCGCCAACATTTTTGTTGATACCCTACTGCATGCTTTGCAGGTACCCAGTGACTCAGGAGCTTGCAGCTTGGGAATGTGTAGTGGTCGTCTAACCCATGTGTTGGGTTCTAAATAATCTTGAACCATGAACTTTGTTTTGAAACTGTTTGGTTTATGCTTCCGCTGTTTGTTTAAACTGTTATTTGAACTTAAACTTTTAGAATTTTAAAATATGGTGTTTACTAACTACTGTGGTTGGTGAATACTTTTACTATTAATCAATGCTCAGTATAATTGGTGGCTGGATCCTGGTCAGTCACGCCTCCAAGCGGTAGTACTCCGCATGTGGATTTTGGGGGGTGGAACAGAGGGGGAGTACGTATCAGCACCCATCCACTTTCGAGTGGCAGCCGATACTCGCCAGTCCATGAAGAACCAGAGATGGAAGAATCTTCACACCCCGTCTCAGAAGTGAACTCTGCGCCAGTTGCGCCACCACCACCACTAGGTTTTGGAGACCCAATACCGACTTACACTGGTGCGGCAGCCTACAATCCCTTCGAGCAGCCGATGCACACAAATTACAACTTTGCAGAGGATCCCTACTGGATAGCAGCAAAATCCAACACTCTCCATCCGGAAGGTCCCTACAGAGGTCCCTGGACTACGGGACACTCGACCTATGGATACCCACCATATGGGTATCAACAACCGCCTCCTCAACCTCCGCATTATCAGCAACCCCCTCAGGCACCAGCGATGTCACCGCCACAAATTCAAGAAATCCTTCAAGGGATAAATGAGGTGCGACAAGAGGTGCGGCATGAATTGCGGGAAGAACGTAGGCATAACCGGGGGATGTTCAAGAAAATGGTGGATTTGATCAAGGGAAAAAGAAAGAAGGATCGTTAAATCCTTTGTTTGTATGTTTATTTTAGTGTTGTGATCATGTCCCTGCGAGGACATTTATTTCTGTACTCTGCCCCTGCGTGGGCATATTTTCCTTTCTGTTCTGCCCCTGCGTGGGCATGTTTTTTTTTTTCTATTTAACCCCTGCGTGGGTTTGTTTTGTTAGTTGGCCCCTGCGTGGGCATGTTGTTTGTATAAAAGTCCCGTTTAGGGCAGTTTGTACTAGTTAAATTTTATTTGGAATGATTAATTCAAGTTTTTCATTTTAAATTATGTGCATGAATATAATATATGAAGAAATGAAAAATAACATTTGTTATTTTGATTTACTATTTTGATAATTATAAGGATCTTAAAAGGTAAAACCTAGCTTTTATGTTATCATAAATTTAGCCAATATGGTAAAACCTGTTTAAAAAGATTCAAATCTTTGCTAACATCTGCAAACATGTTAACATTCTTGGCTAAAGTGATCCGCAAAATCACACATGTCACCCTGTTATAATTATTCCAAATTCCGTATTATTATTTAAACATCTGTTTGTGAAGTATTGCCTACGGACTCTAACCAATGTCATATAAGACAAAAGACAGTCGTAGATTATAAAACTCCCTGTCTAGAAAGGTAATGAACCTTGATTTAAACCCTAATAACTAGATCTTATAAGATCTGACACTATAATTTAGAATTGTTCACGTGACTAGGCCTATTGTGCCAATATTTTATTTCATTCTGGGATAAGGGTTCTAATAGAAAGTCCTAAATGAAATTACTTAACAAATTAACTAGTATGGCTTTTTAATTACCATGGTTAATTATCAAGATGACATGACATATTATATTCCTCGAATGAATCATTGTCATCATATTATGTATCAGTTAAACTAAATGGCCAAGTCAGAGGAGATAAGCAGTCATTCGGCGGAAAACCCTGAAAATGCCAAAATACTAGTAACTGGTGCGGAGCTGCAAGCATTAGTAGAAAATGTTGTTACCAAGGCAATAAATAGGCAGTTTAGTGAAGAAAGCGGGACCCGGAGTAGGACCCGATCCGCACCACATTCCAAGCCAAAGGTTCATTCGGAGGCTCATAGCAAGCCACCTTCTAAAAAGGATGAACCCAAGAAGAATGATGATCGACACTCATCAAATCAAAACAGTGTTCCCTTAAAAAAGGTGGAGTTTGATGCTAAACCTCATACCAAGTCATGTACCTACAAGTACTTTGTTTCTTGCAAACCCCGGGACTTCACTGGGGAGAAGGGAGCAGTAGATTGTATGACCTGGATAGATGAAATGGACACGGTGGTTGACATCAGCGGATGTGCTGAAAGGGACGTAGTGAAATATGTATCCCAGTCGTTCAAAGGAGAAGCACTGGCATGGTGGAAGTCACTCATCCAAGCTGCTGGAAAGATCCCACTCTATAACTTGTCATGGGATCAGTTCGTTGCTCTTATTAAAGAGAATTATTGCTCGCAGCACGAAGTCGAAAGAATCGAATCAGACTTCCTATCATTGGTGATGAAGAATTTGGACTGTCAGGCTTACCTCACCACTTTCAATACCTTATCTAGGTTGGTTCCATACTTGGTAACCCCGGAACCAAAAAGGATCGCTCGCTTCATCGGGGGTTTAGCCCCAGAAATTAAAGCTAGTGTTAAGGCATCAAGGCCTGCTACCTTCAGATCAGCAGCTGATCTATCTTTATCTCTGACCTTGGACGTAGTCAGGTTGAGATCACTCAGGAATTCGGAGGAAGGTAAGAGGAAGCATGAGGACGACACCTCACGAAGATCGGATAAGAAGCACCGAGGAAATAATGACCACAAGAAAGGGTCGTGGTTTAAGAAAGACGGGCAACAATCAGGAGATAAGCCCAAATGTAAGATTTGCAAAAAGCACCATTTTGGGAGGTGCCGACTTGAGTCGAAATCCCAGTCTCAGCCGAGACCCTGTGGGATTTGCAAATCTACGGAACATAAGACCTTGGAGTGTAAGAAGCTGAAAGATGCAACATGTTACGGTTGCAATGAAAAGGGGCACATTAAGTCCAATTGCCCAAAGAACACCAAGAAAACCGAGGATGGGAAAAAGACCAATGCAAGGGTTTTCAAGATGGACGCTAAGGAAGCTGTTCAAGATGACAACGTGATCACAGGTACTTTTCTCGTAAATGATGTTTATGCTAGAGTATTGTTTGATTCTGGAGCAGATAAGTCTTTTGTTGATGATAAGTTCTGTAAGTTGTTAAACCTACCTGTTAGAACCTTAAGTGTGAAATACGAGGTGGAATTAGCTGATGGAACCATAGAAACCGCCTCAACTGTGTCAGATGGATGTGTTATATCCATTAGGAACCACTCTTTTCCTTTGTCCATACTTCCCTTCAAGCTAGCCGGTTTTGATATAGTTTTAGGTATGGATTGGTTATCGCATAACCAAGCCCAGATTGTGTGCAACAGAAAGCAAGTGGTAGTCAAAACTCCGTCTGGTGAGTCGCTTACCATTCAGGGGGATACCCAGCATGGATTGCCTGAGCAAGTGTCCATGCTCAAAGCATCTAAATGCTTGAAGAAGGGTTGTGTCATTTATATGGCACAGGTTACTATTGATGAGCAGAAACCCAAGATTGAAGACATCCCTGCCATTTCGGAATATCCTGATGTGTTCCCTGAAGAACTACCTGGCTTACCACCAGATAGGAAAGTAGAATTCCGAATTGACATCATTCCTGGAGCAGCACCTGTTGCTAGAGCACCTCATAGGTTGGCACCGACAGAAATGAAGGAGTTAAGGACGCAGTTAGATGATCTGCTAGCCAAAGGTTTCATTAGACCTAGTTCGTCTCCTTGGGGAGCGCCGATTTTGTTTGTCAAAAAGAAGGATGGATCAATGCGTTTGTGCATTGATTACCGAGAGCTTAATAAGGTCACTATCAAGAATAGGTATCCTTTGCCCAGGATCGACGATCTGTTTGATCAATTACAAGGGGCAAGCTATTTCTCTAAGAACGATTTGAGGTCAGGCTATCATCAGTTGAAGGTTAAAGATGAAGATGTACACAAGACTGCATTTAGGACTCGTTATGGACATTACGAGTTCCTAGTGATGCCTTTTGGGCTCACTAATGCACCGGCCGCATTCATGGATCTCATGAATCGTGTCTGCAAGCCTTACCTGGACAAATTCGTTATCGTCTTTATTGACGACATCCTTATTTACTCGAAGAACCAAGCTGATCACGAGAAACATCTTCGCTGTATTCTTAAACTTCTACACCAAGAGAAACTCTACGCCAAATTTTCGAAGTGCGAATTTTGGCTTCGAGAAGTCCAATTCCTTGGACATGTGGTTAGTGAGCGTGGTATCCAAGTAGATCCCGCTAAAGTAGAAGCAGTTATGAATTGGCAAGAGCCAAAGACGCCTACTGAAATTCGCAGTTTTCTGGGTTTAGCAGGATACTATAGACGCTTTATCGAAAACTTCTCAAGGATTGCTGCGCCCCTAACTTCGTTGACACGTGAGAAGGTTAAGTTTAATTGGGGCCCTAAGCAGCAGGAATCCTTTGACATTCTCAAGAAAAAGTTGAGCAATGCACCAGTGTTAACATTGCCCGATGGAATTGAAGAATTCATAGTGTATTGTGATGCATCACACACTGGTATGGGCTGTGTGCTCATGCAGAAGGGCAAGGTTATTGCCTACGCTTCACGACAGTTAAAAGTGCACGAGAAGAATTACACCACCCATGATTTGGAATTGGGTGCCGTTGTATTTGCATTAAAACTTTGGAGACACTACTTGTATGGAACTAAGTGTGTGATATATTCAGATCACAAGAGCCATCAACACTTGTTCAATCAAAAGGACTTGAACATGAGGCAGCGACGCTGGATGGAAACTTTAAATGATTACGACTGTGAGATAAGATACCATCCGGGCAAGGCAAATGCAGTTGCTGACGCCTTAAGCAGAAAAGAAAAAGTGAAGCCGATAAGAATCAATGCCAAGCGCATTGAAATAAGGAATAGTTTGAACGAAAGGGTGTTAGCTGCACAGAAGGAAGCCGTGTTGGAAGCTAACTATCCTGAAGAAAAGCTAGGAGTAACTGAGGAGCAGTTATCCTATGACAAGGACGGAATGGTAAGATTGAGTGGACGAATATGGGTTCCAGTTTATGGAGGACTTCGAGATGTTATCCTCCAGGAAGCCCACAGTTCCAAATATTCCGTTCATCCTGGAGCTGATAAGATGTACCAGGATCTAAAGGCAAACTACTGGTGGATTGGTTTGAAAAAAGTCTGTAGCTGCCTATGTAGCTAACTGTTTGACTTGTGCGCAAGTCAAAGCTGAGCATCAAAAGCCGTCAGGTTTGCTACAACAACCTGAAATTCCCACATGGAAGTGGGAGATGGTGACGATGGATTTCATCACCAAGTTGCCAAAGATGAGGAAGGGAAATGATACTATATGGGTCATAGTGGATAGACTGACGAAGTCAGCACATTTCCTACCCATTAAGGAAACTTACAGCTCAGACATGTTAGCTCAATTGTACGTAGATAAGATTGTAGCTCTGCATGGTGTGCCAGTGTCAATTATCTCTGATAGAGATACGAGATACACCTCTCATTTTTGGAAAAGTTTCCAACAGTCTTTGGGCACGCGCTTAAATTTTAGTACGGCTTACCATCCACAGACGGATGGATAGAGTGAGCGTACCATCCAAACATTGGAAGACATGCTTCGTGCATGTGTGATTGATTTAGGTGGCAGTTGGGATAAGCATCTGCCATTGGTCGAGTTCTCCTATAACAATAGCTACCATACTAGTATTAAGGTTGCGCCTTTTGAGGCATTATATGGTAGAAAATGCAGAACACGTATTTGTTGGGCAGAAGTAGGAGAAGTTCAATTATCAGGACCAGATTTGGTCTTTAAAACGACGGACAAAATTGTCCAGATTCGCGATCGTTTGAAAGCTGCCAGGGATAGGCAGAAAAGCTATGCGGATCCAAAGCGTAAATCTTTTCACTTCGAAGTAGGTGACAAGGTGTTGCTTAAAGTATCACCCTGGAAGGGAGTGATGCGATTTGGTAAGAAAGGCAAGTTAAGCCCGAGATACATAGGACCTTTCAAGGTTATCGAACGCGTCGGGTCAGTTGCCTATAAGTTAAACTTGCCTGAAGAGCTCAGTGCTATCCACAATGTTTTTCATATCTGCAATCTAAAGAAGTGTCTGGCTGATGACTCGCTAGTCATACCGCATACAGATGTGCATATAGACGAGAGCCTGAAATTTGTGGAAAAACCATTGTCGATTGAAGATCGACAGGTAAAGAAGCTTCGAAGGAAGCATGTGCCTATCGTGAAGGTCAAATGGGATGCCCGCCGAGGTCCCGAATATACTTGGGAGGTGGAGTCTACCATGATGGAAAAATACCCTCATTTGTTCCAGTAAATCTCGAGGTCGAGATTTCTTTTAAGGGGGTGAGGATGTAACACCTCGGAAATTCATGTCCAGTAAAATAAAGACACGTGTCATGTTATGCAAACGTGTTATGAATACGGATCCAGATAAAGATGTACGGTAGGATTTAAAAACGTCGACATGTTAATTTATACCTCTGAGCGACCTATTAATAAATCCCTAACCAGGATATATTTTATCAAACATCTGAATTATGATTATAAATCTGGCCATCCAAATAATGGATTTATTTAAAAAAAAAAAAACTCTAGACATGGATTCAACATCAAGTTCTTGGTTTCTCCGTCAAATTAAACTTCCCACAAGGTGCCAAAGTGTGTAAATGCATGCCTAGACATGCAATGGCTGAAAACATGGTCCCTATACTGATTAAAGTGCTTGAGATTCGGAGATTTAAGTATTTCATGGTCAAAGCCTGAATAAAAATAAAAATTTGTCTTCTGGCGACAGCTAACGGACCTCAACATCGAGAACGTTACGGTGCGTAAGCATGCTTACGGACCTCAACACCAGTAACGTAACGGTGCGTAAGGCTTACAGCTGGGCGAATTTCAGGACAGATGGCTGTTAAAATGGTTACACCGCCTTATATGGGTGGTTTTCGAATTCATGGGCTCCTATATCTGGTTTTTAGCTTCCTAGGCCACCTGGGATGACCTTATAACATCACTAGAGTTAGTTGGCATCATCCTAGAAGATCAAAGTTAGTATATAAGGGACTTGAAGTGTAGCAACTTAGCTCTTTCATTTGCAACTCTTTTTCTGGAGCTCTCTGATCAGCAAGCCATCTTCCTAGTGATCACTAATCATAATTAGGACTCTTGTAAGTATACTTAACCTTTCTAAATTCGTTTAAGCTTAGTTAATTAGCTAAAAGTCAAACCGTCGTAATTAAGGTTTGACTTTGTGATTAATTAAAATGTGCTCAGTCTAATTACGAATTAAAAGTACCTATAAGTAGGTAATTATGTGGGTAATAAACCCTTAAAAGGGTACTTTCAGATTCCCACTCTAACTATGTTAATTGTCGAGTCAAAGCTTACTTTAAAAAGTCAACAGAATGTATATTTTCAAATTAAAGCATAATTAGCAATGTAGGATACTTGCAACCTGTTTGATCATTAATATAACTTGGTAATTAATGTAAGAACATGTCCCAACATGTTCAACTCGACAATTTTCAGTTTAGGTTCAGTTTGGAACCGAAGGTCACATAGTTTGACTTCTGCTTTGACTTTCAGTTCTGACCCGTTTAAGCATTGATTAGAAATGCCTTAGAGCCTTAATTGAACCAGGTTCCATATTAGTGTAACCCCCTGAGGTCACATAACTTGGTTCATTAGTTATCCGATTCATATGCATGTTTCCGATTAATGCTTAAATATTGACTATTATGCCCTTTTGACTATAAAACGTGATTTTTAAAATGTAAAAGTGTAGAAACCTTAGTTGCTGATTTATAAACTTGCACCAAAAATTTGACATCAGTTTGAGGTCTACATTAAGAGTTATGCTCATTAGCGTAAATTGAAAGCTTTATGTTATTTAAACGGCGTAATTAGCGTATAGCCTATCTAAACCCACTTTTTGATATCAAACTTTTTACCCACTGATGTAATATAATATTTTGGGATTTTTGAAGATTTTTATTTAATTTTTGGCTGAGCATAACATAGGTCCCTAGGTTTGATTCGGGTTATGACGGTTTTGCCCTTTCAAGCCATAAAATGAGTTTTACAAATCCTTTTGACCCCAAACCTTTTTCTACTGATTTCATTTGATAAATAAAATATTTTCAGCCTTCTGGAAGTATAAAATTATCAGCTTTCCCTTGAAAACCCGGAAATGGCTCCAAATCGCCTTTTTAAGCTTTTTTAACGCATAGTATGCGCTAAAACCATATTAACCATATAAGGTTGATACCTACTGATATTTTTAGTATATTTTTATATAATAACAGTAATGTTAGGGGTGGATTTCAATATGACCAGTGATCCTTATTTGCTGTTGGATTTAGTGATCCTCAATTCTGTCTGAAGTAGTGATCCTCAGAAGTGTTGCAGGATCAGGATCATGGATCACTATAAGGATCCCAGTACTAACGATTGTCTACTTTGAATTTGTAAATGTTTTGCAGGAATATCAACTTGGACTTAGTCTTAGCGACATTCCTGGAGAATATTCTTAGTCTATTCCGCACGTGCTTGGCCAGAAATGGACGTTGTGCAGTCGTGGAAGACTTGCACCATTTGCGGAATGTTAGTTAGGCTAGATATTTTCTATTTGTAAAGGGGTAGCGAGCTATATTAGAGACACTTAGCTATTTTTGGCTACACACACACTCATACAACCGCTCTCATGAGCTCTCGACAAAACACTTAGCATTTTTCATACATTTATACACGATACACTGTAGTGATCCTTGTACTTAGCTCGCTATCATCCGAAGTTGTAACAGATTGTTTGTTTAATTTGAATTGGTGATCGGTAGTTTCCATCACCCGGGGTTTTTGTGCCGGAGATCAACTCTTGATCAAGGGCTTTTTCCCCGTATAAATCTTCGTGTCATTTGTTCATTACACTTCATAGTGATCCTTATTATTGTTCATCAATTCAAGCATCATACCTCACAACAGAAAGTTTGGTTACATTGTCATTGCCTGATTTTTTACCAAAACAGTTTGGCGCCCACCGTGGGGCAATTGGTGCTTCATTCTTAGAAAGATTCGTGTTTTCGTGGCCAATTCGGTTCGTTACAACCAGACAGATGGTTTCCTCAGTGAAGAATACTTCAAGTTTGATGCCCTCATTCAGTTCCTCACAAGGCGTTCCTCCTTTGCCTCCACCACCTTCTGGATCCCAGAAGAATGCTGAGAATGCTGCGAAGAAACCAACTCCTATTTTCCAAAAACCACCTACTTCTTCTGTTTCAACTAATCCTACTACTAATGATCTCTATGCCTTGATTTTGCACATGAAGAATCATGCACAAGAGCAGGATAAGACCAACGAAAGGATCCTCCGGGAGATTGATGAAATCAAGAAACAGAAGAAATCAGTGGAGGATCACTCCCCTCTGATGCCAAGATCGCTGAACTTCGACACTCCGGTCATAACCTCACAATACTCAGCAGTTCCGGACGTGCAATACTTGGGTGAATTATCAGGAAGGCGTTATGGGACAACAACAATGAGTCAGGCATTTGGCTCTTGCTTCCAGCCTCAGGGATCCTCTTCTCAACCATTAGGATCCTCTTCTCAGCATCAGGGATACTTCACGTCAGGAGGATATGTGGGAATGCATGCAGTACAAGGATCCTCCCAGGTCCAAGGATCCTCCCAGGTCCAAGGATCCTCTCTGGTCCCAGGATTCTCCCTTGTTCAAGGATCCTCCCTGGTCCCAGGATCCTTTCAGGTTCAAGGATCATCGCAATTCCAAGAATCCAACCTCCTTCAAAATCAAGGATACTCGAGAAATATGCAACCTCAGAACTCAGACGTCCATCAAGGAGACTTCATACCAATGCAGACCATTGCCTCCTCTGGTCCTTCAATCATGCCAGAGTCTCGACAAGATGGATTCACATCCGTAATTCCAAACTCGAATCCTGTGGGAGGTAACACTTTTAATAATTTATATAACGCTAACCATGGCTTTATGCAGGATACAGGTATCAATCAGGCCATGGCTAGAGAACTGCAGAAGCTTAAGGATATGATATCCAGTGTACCAGGAGTGGTTAAACCCATTCCTGAGATTGCGGATGGTAGCCATAGGATATCTCGTTTTGCACCACCTTTGTGTGATGCTGAGATACCTAAAAGATTCCAGATACCATCAATGAAGCTATATGATGGTTCAACGGATCCAGAAGAGCATGTAGCTCAGTACAGGGAGAGGATGGAGATCAATTCAATTCCTGAAAGGTTGAAAGAAGCATGTCTATGCAAGGGATTTGGATCAACACTTACAGGATCTGCTCTTAAATGGCTGCTAAGTCTCCCCCCTTACTCTATTACTTCATTTGCTAATTTAGTTAACTTGTTCAATAGTCAATTCTCTTGTTGCAGAAAGTTTGAACGATTAACTAGTGATCTATATAGGGTAACACAAGGTCAAAATGAATCACTTAGAGATTATATCACTAAGTTTAGTAAAGAATCCTTAGATATTCCCAATTTGGATATAGCTACGGCTGTGGAAGCCTTTAAAATGGGATTGCTTAGGGATTCATTATTCTATGATGATCTTGTTATGACACCTTGCAGGTTTCTTGATGAAGTAAGGACTAGGGCCCTTAGGTTCATCCGCCTAGAGGATGATAAAAGGATCCAGGACAGATTGACAGGATCCTCAAAACAGGATAAGCAAGGATCCTACTTCAGGAACAACAAATCCAAGTCCTATAACAGATCTGATAACCAGAATGTGCACGCAGTGGAACAAGAAGAGGATGATGAGAATTATCCTCCTATTTCTGAATATTGTTTCTTTGTTGACAACAATGAACTAATCCTTGCAATGCAGAATCTAGGTGAAAAAGCTAGGTGGCTAAGGAAAAGTGATAAACCAGTTGCTACAAAGGACAAATCCAAGTGGTGTGCATATCATGAGGATTTTGGGCATCTCACTGAAGAATGTATTGCACTTAGAAAGGAAATTGGTTATTTGTTGAGCAAGGGGCATTTAAAGGAACTCTTGGGATGAAAGAAGTCAAGAACCCAGGATCCTGAAAGGATCCCGGAAAGGGCTCCTGCTCCCCCGGCAGATGCACAAGTCATAAATTTCATATCCGGTGGATCGGACATGTGTGGTACATCCTTCTCAGCAGCAAAAAGACACGCTAAGGAAACCAAGATGGATAACGGAGACAGACCTGTCAGGACCTCCGTTGTCACCCATGATAAAGTCATTACTTTTGATGAGGATGATCGTGTTGACATCCAGGATCCTCACCATGACGGTCTCGTAATTACATTGTTTATTTCTAACCATTTTGTTCGCAGGATCCTTATAGATGGAGGAAGCTCTGTGAACATCATTCAGCTGGATGTTCTTAAGAAAATGAATATCCCAGAGTCTGATATTATCCTAAGATCCTCAGTACTTGTGGGATTCAGTGGAGAAACAAAGAATACATTGGGGGACATCAAACTCCCAATCTATATTGAAGGATTACATTCTTATCAAAAGTTTTGTGTTATTGATTGCTTATCGTGTTGTAACGTTATCCTTGGCAGGCCATGGATACATGATATGAAGGCAGTTCCATCCACCTATCATCAGTGTGTAAAGCTTCCAAGTCCATGGGGAGTGGTGAAAATTGAGAGTGATCAACAGGAGGCTAAGAATTGCTATACCTCATCAATGAAACCAGCCTCAAGACCAAGGGAGCAATAGCAATTAAAGTATCCTTCAAGAGACGTCTTGGAGGCAAGAGAACAGGATTTGAAAGAAATCCTCATGGATCCTGATGATCCTGAATCCAAGATCTTCATAGTGTCAGGGATCCTTAGCGATATTGAACAAGAGCTAGTATCCTTTCTCAAAAGAAGGAAGACCACCTTTGCCTGGAAACATGAAGACATGACAGGTATATCTAAGGATATAATTACTCACAAACTTGGCATTGACAGGTCATTCAAGCCAATTCATCAAAAGAGGAGGAAGTTTGCACCTGAAAGAAATGCTATTATCCAGGAAGAGGTAGATAAGCTACTTCGAGCAGGTATGATTAGAGAGGTTAAGTATCCAAGATGGTTAGCCAATGTGGTTGTTGTTCAAAAGAAAAATGGAAAGTGGAGGGTATGTGTCGATTTTACAGATTTAAACAAGGCATGTCCCAAGGATCCTTTCCCATTACCCCACATTGACTCCATGGTGGATGCTACCGCGGGTCATGAGTTGTTAACTTTTATGGATGCTTCATCTGGATTTCAACAAATTCAGATGGAACCATCCGATCAAGAGGATACAGCCTTTATGACCCCAACTGGTATATACTGTTATATTGCTATGCCATTTGGATTAAGGAATGCAGGTGCTACTTACCAAAGGCTTGTCAATATGATGTTCAAAGAGCAAATTGGATACACTATGGAAGTCTATATTGATGACATGGTGGTTAAGTCCAAAAGAGCCGAGGATCACCTTAAAGACTTGGAGGAAGCATTCAATATCCTTGATAAATTTAATATGAAACTAAATCCTTCTAAGTGTCATTTTGGTGTAAAGGCAGGTAAATTCTTAGGATATCTGGTAACAAAGAGGGGCATTGAAGCAAGTCCAAAGCAAATTAAGGCTATCGTGAATATCAAATCTCCTGCCAATGCTAAGGATGTGCAAAGGTTGACTAGCAGGATCGCAACCTTGAACAGATTCATATCCAAATCCTCAGAAAAATGCAAGGAGTTCTATGACATCCTGAGGAAAAACAAGAAATTTGAATGGACTAAGAAGCATGAAAGTGCCCTTAAAGCTCTTAAAGATTACCTATCCTCAGCCCCAGCCTTAATGAAACCAGAAAAGGGAGATGTGTTATCCTTATATTTGGCGGTATCCTCAAAAGCAGTAAGTGCGGTCCTTGTTAAGGATCACCAAGGTACACAACATCCTGTTTATTATGTAAGTAAGAGCTTACTTGATGCTGAATCCAGGTATTCACATTTAGAAAAACTTATCCTTGCACTAATTATGGCATCTACTAAATTAAGACATTATTTTGAGACTTAAGCCATTATTGTTAAAACTAATTTCCCAATCAAGAATGTTCTCAGGAAACCTGAAATGTCAGGAAGGATGGCTAAGTGGGCAGTGAAGTTGAGTGCATATGATATAAGATATGAGCCTAGGACAGCCATTAAATCCCAAGAATTAGCTGACTTTGTGGCAGATTTCAGTAGTGATTTGCAAAAGGAAGCTGAACTAGAAGTCCAACAGCTTGAAGAAAGCAAGGATCCTTGGATACTGTTTACTGATGGATCCTCCAATGTGAATGGAACAGGGCTTGGAATACTACTAAAATCGCCACAGGGGGACATAATACCCCACTCCATAGCTTGTGAATTTCAAACTACCAACAATGAGGTTGAATATGAAGCCTTGATAGCTGGTTTGCAAATTGCAAAGCATATGGGCATCAGGTATCTTGAGGTACATGTAGATTCTTTATTGATCACTAATCACTTTAATGGATCCTATGCTGTTAAAGGTGAAAAACTAATCAAATATTTGGAGATAGTCAAAGAATTGGCACTCTCTTTTGTATCCTTTAGTTTGACACAGGTACCAAGGGAAGAGAATGCAGAAGCTGATGCATTAGCCAATCTAGGATCATCTTTGAAGATTCCCGAGGATATTGAGATCCCTATTATCCATATCCTGACCCCTACTATCAAGGATCATGTAGCTATGGAGATAGGAGAAGATTCTGCAATCATCCCTAGTGATGATACCCAATCTCATTCAGGGTCATGGATACTACCAATCATGAGATACATACAACATGGAGAAATTCCTACAGGAGAAAACCCAAGGGCTTTTAAAATTAAGGTATCTCAATTTACAATATTAAAGAATATGTTGTATAAACGATCTCTTGCAGGACCATATTTGAGATGCATTGAGGTTCCTGAAATTCAAGAAGTCCTAAAGGATTTCCATGAAGGAGATTGTGGAAACCACACTGGGGGCAGGGCATTATTCTCAAGGATCCTGAGAACAGGATACTATTGGCCCACTATGAAGAAGGAGGCTGTGGAGTATGCCAAGAAGTGTGATCCTTGTCAGAGGCATAGTAATATCCTTCACCAACCAGTAGAGCTCTTGCATCCTATATCTTCTTCTTGGCCATTCATGAGATGGGGAATGGATATAGTTGGAAAGCTTCCTAAGGCACCAGGTGGAAAAGTATTCATGCTTGCTATGACTGATTACTTCTCTAAGTGGATAGAGGCTGAAGCCTTTGCTCAAGTCAGAGAAAAGGAAGTTATATCCTTTATTAAAAGGAATATTATTACTAGATTTGGCATTCCTTCTGAAATTATTTGTGATAATGGATCCCAATTTATTGGGAATAGAACCACTAACTTTTGTGACAGTTGGGGAATTAAGATGATAACATCAACACCAGTCCATCCACAAGCTAATGGTCAGGCAGAATCATCCAACAAGATCATCATTAACAATTTGAAGAAGAAGCTTGGATCCAAGAAAGGAAAATGGGCAGAAGAACTACCTTATGTGCTGTAGGCTGATAGAACAACTCCCAAGAATGCCAAACTCCATTTTCTTTGGTATTTGGGGCAAAGTCAGTGATCCCTACAGAGATGGTGGTTCCAACTGCAAGAACAAGCGCTCGTGATCCTGAAGAAAATGCTGAAAACTTGATTCAAGACTTGGATACTATAGAAGAAATCAGGGATTTAGCAAGGATAAGGATGGCCAGTTATCAACAAAGGATGGCTGGAGCTTACAACAAAAATGTCAGGCTCAGGAAATTCCAAGTTGGGGATATGGTATTAAGGAAAGCATTTCAAAACACCACCAATTCTACTGATGGAAAGCTAGCACCAAAGTGGGAAGGACCTTATTTGATTGAAGCTGAAGCAGGAAAGGGGGCATATCGATTGCTAACAATGGAGGGTGATTTGCTACCTAGAGCTTGGAATGCTGTCCATTTGAAGAAATATTTCATGTGATCATGATCCATGATCCTTACCAGACAAGTATCCTTGAAGGATCCCCGCTGACAGATGATCCTTTTTCTGACAAGTATCCTTGAAGGATCCCCGCTGACAGATGATCCTTTTTCTGACAAGTATCCTTGAAGGATCCCCCCTGACAGATGATCCTCTTTCTGACAAGTATCCTTGAAGGATACCCGCTGATAGATGATCCTCTTTCTGGTAACATTCCAATCTTAAACTATTTCATTCTTTTTATTCTTACAAGGATAAGGATCCTGCGTCCTTTATCCTCCTTTTACTTGATTTCTGAGTTTTGAAGGTTCAGGTATTTTTAACTAAGCATTGAGTATCCACAGAAGCATCCAGTTGTTTGGGCTAGTCCCCAGTCTGGGCCTGTCCCCAGTTTCGCCAGTAGTGCACGATGATCCTGGTATAGTTCATGGCAATGGGACCAGTACCCGCTTTAGGGGCTGACAATTTCGTTGTACTGGCTATATTCAGGATCCTACGTATAATGGTAGACGTACCATACATCCGTTCCTAAGGTTTCTAACGTTTTGATGTTAGCTAAGGTTTTGGCATTTTCATGTCACTAAGTTTGGATAGTCGCCAGTAAGGGCCATACTCCAGTTTACATACGATCCTTTGGGCTTGTCCCCAGTTATCCTTTGGGCTTGTCCCCAGTTATCCTTTGGGCTTGTCCCCAGTATATTGGGCTTGTCCCCAGAATTGTTGGGCTTGTCCCCAGTCACTAAAAATCATCTTATGATGGCTCAGTTCCAAGTAATATCTTATTTCAGGTTTGTGAAGATAAATGGCCAAAGATTCTTGACCCTTACTTTCAACCAAGGTTTGTATCCTAGGTTATCCTAATTTTAAGTGTTGAAGAATAGGATCCTAACTTGGATTCTCAGGTATGATCCTAGACTGTTTTGATTCATTATGTATTTAAGTGACACTTATCCTTTGACAACTGAAATGATGATCCTTAAATTATTTTTTATGATCCTTGATCATATCCTTAATTCTTAAGGGATATTTTTAAAATTTTTCCTTACTTGATAAGTTTAAACGACATGAACATCACAATAGATTGAAAAATAAAATAACAATAAGGATATCAACACAGGATATAGCCAAAAAGTTAAAGTCATTTTATTCGCAAAAGCTTAAACCCTTTTAAGGTTGTCAAAATTGCCAACCCACGTTTCTACCAGCAAAACGTGGCCCGTCCACATGGGTTGGCAAAGGGTGTCCATTGTTTGTAGGTCTAACAAGTGCAGGAAATTAAAGACGGTAGGATCACAATGGTTTCATCCCCCAAACAGAGGATCCCTCCACCATTTTTAATCCTACTTATTGTTCAAAGGATCATCCATGATCCTCAACCCTAATTACTATTGTTCAAATACAGACCAACCATTGTTTACCAAAACATCATCAAAACAAAAAAAAAACCATAACCAAACTAAAAAATGGGCTCCGGCTATGTCTAGAAATGTCCATCATCGCCCATTGTTGCAGCCTACACCTTCGCTGCATCACCACCTCCAGCTCCACTAGCTTCACCACCATGATCCTTGCCACTACCACTAGCCTCAATTGCCAGAATCTCCTCAGCCTCCTCCTTGTCATCCAGTTCAGCCAGCCTTTCCTTCCAGCCTTCCACATCCCAGTTGCTCCTGTCAAAGGCAGGATCCTGGGCTTCTTGAGCCATTTGTAGCTTGGTCTTGTACATGGCTATGGCAGCGGAGACCTTGGCATCCTCTGTGATTTCGTGCTTTTCATAATCGAAGTTGACCAGGATTATGGCTGTCTGAGTGTAACACCTCGTAAAATCGTGTCCAATGATGTATTGACACGTGTAGTGAATCCTAATAAAGTCAAATGTTGACTATGAAGGACTAATTTCGTCAAAATCGAAAACTATGAATATAAAAGGACTGAAAGTGTCAACATGCCTAATCTAGGCCTCTGAGTGACCTTATACGATGTCCGTATTCTCAGGCGAGCCACTTGTTGGACAAAAGGAGCCGATTTCGTAATTATTTGAAAGTTGCGCAATGAAGGGTTAAAAGCGTCAACATGTTAATTCATACCTCTGAGTGACCTTTTAACAAACCGAGAGCTTTATTATGTTCCATCATATCCTCAGGAATGCCTAATATTGGCTAGATAAGGCTTCGATGCTATTAAACGATGTTATGCGCAAGTTTGCGCATTAAAGGGACCAAAAGCGTCAACTTTTGAATCTACGCCTCTCGGGGACCTTTTAAGCGAACCGGAGCATTTTAATAATTGGACATACATTCGGCGATGCCCATTATCGGCTATCGAAGGCTTGGATATCATTAAACATCATTTCGCGCCACTTAGCGCAATTAAAGGACTAATTGCGTCAAACTGCAAATGTAGGTTGAATTGTTTGATAACGGACCTTCCGGAATATGTCCATGAGTTAAACATACCCTATTTATCCTTTATATAGCCTAGATATAGGCTTAGAGGTGTTTGGTGCGCAGAAATAAACTTTTATGTCACACAGGGACTAAAAGTGTCAAAAAGTGCACAAGTTTGCACTTTCGCGCATATCTCGCATTCTGAATATCCCCGGACACCCAAAAATTTATGTAAGCACTAAAATATTTTATTTTAGTGTGTGGCATGATAAAATTCCATTCGTCGCGTAATTTGGATCGTTTTTCGCGTCTGTTTGTGTTTCGTCGTAATTAGCCGAACAACGCGACCGTACGACCAAACGAACCGACATCCGACATGTTTTTGAGCATGTTTTGAGTTCCCTATACTTTAACTTCATTTTAGAGCCTTGAAATGAGGTTAACGGGGTTTAAACGCATCGAAAAAGGCCTTAAACATGTGCAGGGACCAAAACTGTAATTGTTTGAAACTTTCTGGACCTGGGCACATGGTAGCGTAGCGCCACCACTAGGTGGGTTGGCCGTCGCGCTACGCGAGCACCACATCTGGGCAGAAACGTGTTTTTCAGCAACAGATTGATATTTCAGGGGCTGTTTTGTAAGTTTCTTTGTGTGGTAGCCAAGTTATCTCTTCCCCAAGGCTTTGTACCTGCTTGTGACAATTGTAGGGCCTTGATTCTTACTTGGAGGTTACACAAACATGTGTAATGATCCTGTAAGTTCATGGCAACTATAAATAGCCAAGCACCTTCATTGTTTCTTTGTTCATTTTTCATTCATTCCTCTTCAACTCTCAATTCTGGAACTCATGAGCTGAAGTGGGAACTTATCTTAGCAGAAAAGATAGCATGGACCCATTGTGAGTGTCCTAGCCCACCTTATAGTTCAGATTTATGTTTTAATAACCGAAAAGTCAAGTTATCGGATATTAACTTTGACTTTCGGATTAAACTCTCATGGTCCAGCCACTAACCAAACTAAAAGTGGGTATAAGACCATAGTTAGGTAGGTGATTAACCCCTGAAAGGGAACCTCCTAATTCCTTCATTTGCTTAGTTAATTGTCGGGTCAAACTAGTTTGACAAAAAGGTCAAACTTGGCAGATTTGTATATATTAATTAAACCATAGATTCAGAGGTTGTAAATTATATTTTAACACTCTAATAACTTGCTAATGATTATTAGATCATGTCTAAGCTGGTCCAGCCCGACAATTCTAAGTTTAGGGTCGGTTCGCAACCGAAAGTCGCAAAAGCTTGACTTTGCTTTGACTTTTCAGTTCTGACCCGATTAAGCTTAATTCTTCCATGTTTTAAGCTTCCATTAGGACCATATTATTCAGTAGTATAACCCTCTGAAGTTATATTGCATGGTTCCTTGTGGTTTGAATTATACGCTAGTTTCCGTTATTATGCTTATAAACGCCCATTTTGCCCTTTTGACATTTGAATGAGATTTTTAGAAATGTGAGAGGACAAAAACCTTTGTCACTGATATATAAGCTTGTCCCGAAAATTTGACATCAGTTCTTGGTCCCAAATAGGAGTTATGCTCGATATCGTAATTAGGAGCTTTTAACTAAGTAAATTGCGATATCTTGCATAAGGCGTGTTTAAACTTAGATTTTGACCCGAAACTCATTACCTATTGTTAAGATATTATTTTTAGGGATTGTTGGAGTTATTGATCAGATTATAAATTGATCATGTCATAGAGTTCTTGTATTATTCGGTAAATGACGATAATACCCTTTTCATGCATAAAATGAGATTTACAAATGATTTGAATGCCAAACCTTTTTCTACTGATTTCATATATTAAATAAATTATTTTGAGCATTCAAAACTGATCAAAATCTCAGATTTACATAAAACCCCTTAATTATCGTCAATTAGCGATTTTTACGCTATTTAGGTGCATAGTATGGTTTTAAACCATAATTAACACCTAAGACTTGTTACCTACTGAATTTTTAAATAAATTTTAATATTATTTCAGTAGACATAAGTCGTGAACTCAGACTTCCAAAAATGCCCGTAAAAGCATATGTGAAATGACCAAAATACCCTTTCAGGGCATAGTTTGGCCATAAATGGTAAATCTCACATATGTATGATATCTTACTGATGTAATGAGATAAAATAAATATTTTTACTGATTAGAAAGGACCAGAACTTCAGTTTGTTATAAAATCTCTGTTATAAGTATTAAAATTACCAAAATGCCCCTACGGGACTTAAAATGGTTTTAAATACTTTTTGGGCATATATGTTGACATCCTACTGATGCATTGACATATTTTAAGCATAATAACATATGGAACCTGTATATGATTCATTTGGTTACCCGTTACGCATTCTACGCGTTCGGATCGGTATATGTAACTAGTTTACGTATGTTTGCCGAAACGGGTTTAACCTTATCGTTTTTATCTCAAAATCCGGAATGTGTTTAGTTTACCCATAATATACAAGTATCCAAACTTGTTGGGTCTAAATAACATTCTATTCCGGTCATCGCTTAATCTAGCGTATCATACCGCTCTAGATACTTTGAGCTAGCCGGTCTAAGTCTACGACTTAAATAAGACCAGTAGCATTCTGAATTGGTTATATATTACCATCACTCCAGACTAGAGCCACCCGGTAAAAGCTACCTGCATTTAGATAGATTGGATACGACTGAGTTATTATGCTGTGAATCAAGTATTAGCTCAGGTAAATACTTTTAACTTATTTTCCCTTATACGGGCTTGGGATACGGTAGATTAATACCGTTTGGTCGGTGTGGATCAATCAAATGCCGGATTGTGGCTAGTAAATCCACAAAACCTGTTTTGGTACTGTTCTGTTGATGACTTAAACATTGGGGGTTAACGACCGTGTCCTGGATATATCCTTGGCTCATTCATTTGTAAATGGCCACGACTTATGCGCAGGGTGTAGGCATACACCGAAAAGATGCCAATAATAAATTATTAATAACCCACAAGTTGGGGATAACTCCTTTATGGGTTTTAAAAGTGGTGTGTCGTTTAATCATGTCTCAGTCTCTGTACTGGGCCCCAGATGTACGGTAAACATGTAATTCAGTATACAAGATTTTTATTAAGAATTGTCCCAAGATATAAAAGGTTTTGTGCCTTGTGCACTTAAATCAATTTTCATAAACTCTTTTCAAATGAGTCGGTTAAATTGTATTTACAAGTGAAAACTGACGTATTTTCAAAAGGCTAAGTGGCAGGTACTACTCGTAATAGGCTGGGAGTTGCTCGGTGTCGAAAAAGAGGATCTTGCAAATCCTTAAAGATGCCATAAAGTCTGCTAAGCTTCATTTTAAACATTCTGTATTGATCCTCCTGTGGATTTGGTATTACAGACTCGTCTATAATAAATACTTTGATATTTTCAGAGATTTGAGTTTGTAATAATATTTTATATTCCAAGACTTCCGCTGTGCTATTCTGTGTGTGTTTAACCATGATGATATCAACTACGTCACGACTCCCCACCGGGCCCACCGGTGATATGTGGAAATATCGGGGTGTGACAGGTTGGTATCAGAGCCAACATTGAGTGAATTAAACACTAGTCTTTTGTGTTTAATCTCAATGACACAGTAGCATATTCCTTAGACCTTTTGAGTCTAGACTTAACATAGGAATGTTCTCATCCCTATTAAGTAAACGTTGTTTTCGATTTTGTGTATTTTAAATAAGTCGCCAAGCAAGGAAGCCGTTGATAGAGATTTTCCTCATCCGAAGCCAAGGAATATCAAGCTTCACCATACGGCTAGAATAAGCGTGCGACCGGTTTGGAGGAAGACCTTTATGGATTCATTCCCAAAACCAAACCCATTTGATTTGGAATCAGACTTCAGAGTCCATACCGGAGGTCCCTGAGGCTCAAATTTTAAAGTCTGTACCAGTGGAGTCCATACCAGGTGGTCCCTGAGACTCCCATTTTTGTTGATAACCCTTGTTTCTTACCTCCAAGTTTTGGAATCCCAGACTTGGATTATATCAGTCAAAACCCAATCCGTAATCCATATCATTCCTTAACCATTGAATCCTTGAATTCTACTTCTGTAACGGATCCTGATTGGAATATCTACAGTATTCACTGAGGTCTTTTGTACCTTCACCGTGTATGGTAAACACAGAAGAGAAACAATCGAATGGAGTAAGGAAAGCGTTAGAGAATCCTTCTTTCATAAATTCTCTTAAGTCCTTATAAGGACCTATCTCTTCTATTTTAGTCCCCGTGTGGACACACCTTTTGACTCAAGACCCTATATGGGCATTTGCGATTTAGTCCTTTCACGGACATTATATTCCAATAAAGTCCCTCGGTGGACATACTATTTCATCATAGTCCTTTCATGGACATGTGATTTTATTAAAAAAATCCCTTATGTGGATACACTATTCTAAAATAGTCCTCTCATGGACTTGATATTTCGATATAGTCCTTTCATGGACATTATATTCCTTCATAGTCCTTTCATGGACATAGTATTGTATTAAAAGTCTTTTCATAGACATATTATTTTATTAGAGTCCCCTAGCGGACATAATAATTCTTTAAAGTCCCTTTTTGGACATATTACTCCATTAAGATCCCTTGTGGATATGATATTTTATTATAATCCTTTCAAGGATATATTGTTTCATTAATAAGTCCCACTGAGGACGTGCCTTTCGACATAAAGTCCCTTCGTGGGCAATTGTGTATTGAAGTCCCTTCATGGACATGTTATATCATAAAAGTCCCTATACGGACATATTTTATAGTCCCTTCTCGGACTTGTATTTCCTTTTAGTCCCTGCATGGACTAGAGTTATTTAAAAGTCCCTGTGAGGACGCCTGTACAGCAAAGCCCTTTTTGTGTGCACGCTGTACCAATATGATCCTTTTATGGATATGTTATTTCATTAAGATCCCTTTGGGGATACGCTATTTTAAATTAGTCCCTTTTGAGGACACTGATGTTTCATTATAATCCATAATTGGATTTGTAATATTTTATAGTCCTTATACGGGCTTATATTTTTCTTTAAGTCCTCTGTGGACAAATATATTACTAAAAGTCCTGTTTAAGGCACTATTGTAAATTCCTAATAATTTAGGAAAGTTTTGAAAATTTTTGTTTAGGCATTCGTTTCGTCCTTTATCCAACAATAGTTCTGAATTTACTCGAACTTTATCGATCAGCTGAAATATTTCAAAAAGATCCTCTTAATGGTATAACATAGCCTATAGGTTTATGAACATGGCTATGATGGTAAAACCCTCTTAAGATAATTAATCTTTGTTAACATCCGAGAATATGTTAACATTCCTGGCTGTGTGACTCGAGAGACCACACTAGCTTCCGAAAGCACTTGGACTTTTCCAAGCCACCTTCATAGCCTAAATGATCAATTCGAATCACGGCTATCAAACAATAGTATGAAGTATACATCAAAAACATCCAATTAAGATGTATGCCATTGGGCGAAGATGTATTCATGACAATGATAGTTTTATTTTATAAACTTCTTGTCAAAAGGCGATGAATTATGTTCGACCATTAAAGATCACTGATCCAAGAGATCATTGATTATGTTTTAATTGTCCTTGTGACAAGGCCTTTTGTGCCATCTAACTGCCCTTAGAGACAAGCCTTGTGCTATATGAGGACGTCTCTATGACATTGACATTGTGATCTTTATGATCCCCTGTCCAAGGTAATGAGCTGTGCTCAAGCCTAATAGTCTACGTGGTCAATGCGATCATGACTAAAATCATCAATGCGATGATTAAATCTGACATCCTTAATGATGTTTGGCCTAAGGGCTATATTATATTGTCTATCTGAGACTAGGAAAATGTAATCTTTTGTGATTCTTTGCCCAAGGGGGTGAGCTATGCTCAAATCCCATAGTCTGTATGATCATTGCGATCCTGACTAGTATCATTAATATGATAATCATAATATTAACATCCCTTGTGATGGAATGCCTACGGGCTACACTTTACTCTATTGTCAAAAAGACAAAGATAGTGGTGATCCTTAAAATCCCCTATCCAAAGGGTGGGTTATACCCAACCCTAACAGTCTATATGATCAGCGTGATCATGACTGATATCATCAAATGCAATAATGATATATGAACATCCATTAGTGATGTCAATTAGTTTACCTTTGTGCCAAATAAGTCATCTTTAGAGACAATGACAGTTGTAGTTTATGACTCTTGGTCCAAAGGTGAAGAACTATGTTCAAACCTGGAAGTCCCTAATCCGACAAGATTGCGGCTTATAAACTAATGTCCTTGGTGACAAAACAATAAGATATGTTTTAAAGTCATCCATGACAAGTCAATATACTCTAGTATGACATTCGTGACAAGTTAACATATTACATGTTAACATTCCTAGTCACGGGCCTTTTGTGCCAGCATTGATAAAGGTCCTCTGTGACAGGCCTTGGTGCCATATCTTATAACGTCATTGTGACAAGGCCACTTTGAGCCATATCTAAATGTCCTTTGTGACAAGGCCTTCGTGCCATCTAATCATTGTGTCCTTCATGACTAGGCTTTATGCCATATTTTTCTACGTCCCTCGTGACGGGCTTCTATGCCATATGTATATATATATAATGAAAGTCATGTAAGGCTAGCCTTCGAGCTATTTATAATCGTCCTTGTGACAAAAACAGTTGTGACATTATGATCCTCTGTCAAATAAGTAATGGACTCGCTCCAAACTTTAAGAGCCATTAATGGTCCTTTGGTGACCTAGGCTAAATGTAATGGATATACATTCAAACAACATTCATTAGGAATGCTTGGAAAGTAATAGCTTCTAAGGTTTTTGGATGCCGTGGCTGATCTATGTCAAGTCATCAGGATGATGATTAACAATTGCTTAATGAGGTGATTAATACCAAGTTTCGAGTATGGAAAACTCGAATGAAGTGGATAGCAGTTGCGATACTATTAAGGCGACAAAAGCTAATAATACTACAAACGTAAACCTCAATATTAATGGAGTTAATCTCCAAGTGGTGGTTGACGCAGTAGTTGGAAAGGCCATGGAAAAGGTCATGCAACAGTTCAACGAGCCGAATGCTTTACGCTCTAAATTTCATTCAAAACCTCAATCAATTACTCATGAAAAGAGCTTTGTTCACACTTCGATTGTGAAGGATGAACTAAGGGAGAAGGATAACTCCCAGAAATCTAGAAAAGAGCAATTACGGGCTTAATAAGAACCATCATAGGTTCAGTAAAAAGCCTGTATGTAAGAATTGCTATAAAAGACACTGGGGACAGTGCCGAATGAATCAAAGACCAAAGCAGTATAACATCTGCAAAGGAACTGGTCATCAGTCTCATGAATGTAGGGACATGTGGAATACAGTCTGCTACGGCTGTGGTAAGTAAGACCACATCAGAAATAGAAGCCATTAAGCTGCCAAGGAAGGTTCAGCTAAGCCTAGAAAGGCTAAAGAAGGAAATGCCTGAACTCACTTGATAAGTGTCAAAAGGCAGTACATGATGTCATCAAGTACATTCCTTAACACTTACCAATATAACCTAAGAGACCGATTTTCTATTATCGGCGTTGATCCTTCTGTAAAATCTAAAAGTACTCTTTCCTTGAATAGAGTACGACCATGTATGTTATTTTAAATTATTTTCTTTTCTCATTGATTTCTATCAACTGCGAGTGCCAACTATGCTTGACAAAAGCGCCATGTGAGGATTGGCATATCCCAATGCGTCCCATAGATTATGTCCATGCCTGATCAGTATGGAAGTTTAATGCATGGGGCCACTAAGATATACCAATAGTCATATTGTACTAAAGTCAGCTAGTGGTATTCAAAGAAGATATCCATATTAGAAAATGCCTAAGTAGGCGTCTCAACTTAAGGCATCCGTGCACTCGTAAATCAAAATGTGTCGTTTGCTTAGCACAAGCGACGATAAGTGAACCAAGGGTGAAGATTAAAGCTACTTCTATCATGTTTGGATAACTTGATTTCTTCTGCATAGAATTTCCCTGTTTGACCTCTTATGAGACAAGGTGGGATTAAGATATACATCCTATCAAGAGCTGTATCTATTGAAGAAGCTCTATATCAGTCAGTATCAACGAAAATGGAAGAACCGAGAACTAATTAGATGAGTTCTTGGAGAAAGGATTGTACAGCCTAGCTCATCATATTAAGAGCTCTGATCATGATTGACAAAACAAAGCGTAAGGTAATACGCTTGTGCATTGGTTGTTGCAACCTAACTAAGAAACGATTAAGAATCGTTATTAGCTACCCAGGATCGTCGATTGGTTCGACTAACCATGAGGGTAATTAATTCCTTAAGATTGATTCGGGTAGTAGTTGGAATAACTACCTCACCCTGAATAAGTTCTTCTATAACCAATAGCATTATATAAGCATCAAGGTTACTCCTCTGGAGACCTTGTTTGGGAGAAATAGCTAAATGCCCAATTGTTGGGCAGGAAATTAGGAAAGCTCTTTTATCTGGATCTGAGATTTGTCTTAAGGACGACGGATAGGATATTATGGATCCGTAATCATCTAAGAACTGCCAGTGATCGGCATTAGGGCAATGCGAAAGAAGAGGCGCAAACCTCTTGATATTCCAAATGGGGAACAAGACTCTATTGAAAATATCAATATGAAAGAGTACGATACGTTTCAGTATATAGAGCAAGTTAACCCTTGGTTATATAAATCATTAGAGGTTATCGAATGTGAGGGCAGTGTAGCTCATAAGCTAAACTTGCCTAAGGAGATCAGTGGAATTCACGATATGTTCCACATTTCTAACTTAAAGAAATGCCTAGCTGATAAATCGCTAGAAATGTCTCATGAAGACGTATAGATTGATGAAAGCCTGAGGTTTATAGAAAGATCTATATCGATCAAGGATCGACAGGTTAGGAAACTCCGAAAAGGAGCATGCACCTATTGGATAGGTCAACTGGAATACCCGTAAGGATCCCTAAATGACTATGGAAGTTAAGTTCAGTATTACGATAGAAAGTACTTCCATCTTTCTGAGCAAATCTCGGGGTCGAGATTTCTTTTAAGGGGGTGAGGATGTAACACCTCGTAAAATCGTGTCCAATGATGTATTGACACGTGTAGTGAATCCTAATAAAGTCAAATGTTGACTATGAAGGACTAATTTCGTCAAAATCGAAAGCTATGAATATAGAAGGACTGAAAGTGTCAACATGCCTAATCTAGGCCTCTGAGTGACCTTATACGATGTCTGTATTCTCAGGCGAGCCACTTGTTGGACAAAAGGAGCCGATTTCGTAATTATTTGAAAGTTGCGCAATGAAGGGTTAAAAGCGTCAACATGTTAATTCATACCTCTGAGTGACCTTTTAACAAACCGAGAGCTTTATTATGTTCCATCATATCCTCAGGAATGCCTAATATTGGCTAGATAAGGCTTCGATGCTATTAAACGATGTTATGCGCAAGTTTGCGCATTAAAGGGACCAAAAGCGTCAACTTTTGAATCTACGCCTCTCGGGGACCTTTTAAGCGAACCGGAGCATTTTAATAATTGGACATACATTCGGCGATGCCCATTATGGGCTATCGAAGGCTTGGATATCATTAAACATCATTTCGCGCCACTTAGCGCAATTAAAGGACTAATTGCGTCAAACTGCAAATGTAGGTTGAATTGTTTGATAACGGACCTTCCGGAATATGTCCATGAGTTAAACATACCCTATTTATCCTTTATATAGCCTAGATATAGGCTTAGAGGTGTTTGGTGCGCAGAAATAAACTTTTATGTCACACAGGGACTAAAAGTGTCAAAAAGTGCACAAGTTTGCACTTTCGCGCATATCTCGCATTCTGAATATCCCCGGACACCCAAAAATTTATGTAAGCACTAAAATATTTTATTTTAGTGTGTGGCATGATAAAATTCCATTCGTCGCGTAATTTGGATCGTTTTTCGCGTCTGTTTGTGTTTCGTCGTTATTAGCCGAACAACGCGACCGTACGACCAAACGAACCGACATCCGACATGTTTTTGAGCATGTTTTGAGTTCCCTATACTTTAACTTCATTTTAGAGCCTTGAAATGAGGTTAACGGGGTTTAAACGCATCGAAAAAGGCCTTAAACATGTGCAGGGACCAAAACTGTAATTGTTTGAAACTTTCTGGACCTGGGCACATGGTAGCGTAGCGCCACCACTAGGTGGGTTGGCCGTCGCGCTACGCGAGCACCACATCTGGGCAGAAACGTGTTTTTCAGCAACAGATTGATATTTCAGGGGCTGTTTTGTAAGTTTCTTTGTGTGGTAGCCAAGTTATCTCTTCCCCAAGGCTTTGTACCTGCTTGTGACAATTGTAGGGCCTTGATTCTTGCTTGGAGGTTACACAAACATGTGTAATGATCTTGTAAGTTCATGGCAACTATAAATAGCCAAGCACCTTCATTGTTTCTTTGTTCATTTTTCATTCATTCCTCTTCAACTCTCAATTCTGGAACTCATGAGCTGAAGTGGGAACTTATCTTAGTAGAAAAGATAGCATGGACCCATTGTGAGTGTCCTAGCCCACCTTATAGTTCAGATTTATGTTTTAATAACCGAAAAGTCAAGTTATCGGATATTAACTTTGACTTTCGGATTAAACTCTCATGGTCCAGCCACTAACCAAACTAAAAGTGGGTATAAGACCATAGTTAGGTAGGTGATTAACCCCTGAAAGGGAACCTCCTAATTCCTTCATTTGCTTAGTTAATTGTCGGGTCAAACTAGTTTGACAAAAAGGTCAAACTTGGCAGATTTGTATATATTAATTAAACCATAGATTCAGAGGTTGTAAATTATATTTTAACACTCTAATAACTTGCTAATGATTATTAGATCATGTCTAAGCTGGTCCAGCCCGACAATTCTAAGTTTAGGGTCGGTTCGCAACCGAAAGTCGCAAAAGCTTGACTTTGCTTTGACTTTTCAGTTCTGACCCGATTAAGCTTAATTCTTCCATGTTTTAAGCTTCCATTAGGACCATATTATTCAGTAGTATAACCCTCTGAAGTTATATTGCATGGTTCCTTGTGGTTTGAATTATACGCTAGTTTCCGTTATTATGCTTATAAACGCCCATTTTGCCCTTTTGACATTTGAATGAGATTTTTAGAAATGTGAGAGGACAAAAACCTTTGTCACTGATATATAAGCTTGTCCCGAAAATTTGACATCAGTTCTTGGTCCCAAATAGGAGTTATGCTCGATATCGTAATTAGGAGCTTTTAACTAAGTAAATTGCGATATCTTGCATAAGGCGTGTTTAAACTTAGATTTTGACCCGAAACTCATTACCTATTGTTAAGATATTATTTTTAGGGATTGTTGGAGTTATTGATCAGATTATAAATTGATCATGTCATAGAGTTCTTGTATTATTCGGTAAATGACGATAATACCCTTTTCATGCATAAAATGAGATTTACAAATGATTTGAATGCCAAACCTTTTTCTACTGATTTCATATATTAAATAAATTATTTTGAGCATTCAAAACTGATCAAAATCTCAGATTTACATAAAACCCCTTAATTATCGTCAATTAGCGATTTTTACGCTATTTAGGTGCATAGTATGGTTTTAAACCATAATTAACACCTAAGACTTGTTACCTACTGAATTTTTAAATAAATTTTAATATTATTTCAGTAGACATAAGTCGTGAACTCAGACTTCCAAAAATGCCCGTAAAAGCATATGTGAAATGACCAAAATACCCTTTCAGGGCATAGTTTGGCCATAAATGGTAAATCTCACATATGTATGATATCTTACTGATGTAATGAGATAAAATAAATATTTTTACTGATTAGAAAGGACCAGAACTTCAGTTTGTTATAAAATCTCTGTTATAAGTATTAAAATTACCAAAATGCTCCTACGGGACTTAAAATGGTTTTAAATACTTTTTGGGCATATATGTTGACATCCTACTGATGCATTGACATATTTTAAGCATAATAACATATGGAACCTGTATATGATTCATTTGGTTACCCGTTACGCATTCTACGCGTTCGGATCGGTATATGTAACTAGTTTACGTATGTTTGCCGAAACGGGTTTAACCTTATCGTTTTTATCTCAAAATCCGGAATGTGTTTAGTTTACCCATAATATACAAGTATCCAAACTTGTTGGGTCTAAATAACATTCTATTCCGGTCATCGCTTAATCTAGCGTATCATACCGCTCTAGATACTTTGAGCTAGCCGGTCTAAGTCTACGACTTAAATAAGACCAGTAGCATTCTGAATTGGTTATATATTACCATCACTCCAGACTAGAGCCACCCGGTAAAAGCTACCTGCATTTAGATAGATTGGATACGACTGAGTTATTATGCTGTGAATCAAGTATTAGCTCAGGTAAATACTTTTAACTTATTTTCCCTTATACGGGCTTGGGATACGGTAGATTAATACCGCTTGGTCGGGTGTGGATCAATCAAATGCCGGATTGTGGCTAGTAAATCCACAAAACCTGTTTTGGTACTGTTCTGTTGATGACTTAAACATTGGGGGTTAACGACCGTGTCCTGGATATATCCTTGGCTCATTCATTTGTAAATGGCCACGACTTATGCGCAGGGTGTAGGCATACACCGAAAAGATGCCAATAATAAATTATTAATAACCCACAAGTTGGGGATAACTCCTTTATGGGTTTTAAAAGTGGTGTGTCGTTTAATCATGTCTCAGTCTCTGTACTGGGCCCCAGATGTACGGTAAACATGTAATTCAGTATACAAGATTTTTATTAAGAATTGTCCCAAGATATAAAAGGTTTTGTGCCTTGTGCACTTAAATCAATTTTCATAAACTCTTTTCAAATGAGTCGGTTAAATTGTATTTACAAGTGAAAACTGACGTATTTTCAAAAGGCTAAGTGGCAGGTACTACTCGTAATAGGCTGGGAGTTGCTCGGTGTCGAAAAAGAGGATCTTGCAAATCCTTAAAGATGCCATAAAGTCTGCTAAGCTTCATTTTAAACATTCTGTATTGATCCTCCTGTGGATTTGGTATTACAGACTCGTCTATAATAAATACTTTGATATTTTCAGAGATTTGAGTTTGTAATAATATTTTATATTCCAAGACTTCCGCTGTGCTATTCTGTGTGTGTTTAACCATGATGATATCAACTACGTCACGACTCCCCACCGGGCCCACCGGTGATATGTGGAAATATCGGGGTGTGACAGGTTGGTATCAGAGCCAACATTGAGTGAATTAAACACTAGTCTTTTGTGTTTAATCTCAATGACACAGTAGCATATTCCTTAGACCTTTTGAGTCTAGACTTAACATAGGAATGTTCTCATCCCTATTAAGTAAACGTTGTTTTCGATTTTGTGTATTTTAAATAAGTCGCCAAGCAAGGAAGCCGTTGATAGAGATTTTCCTCATCCGAAGCCAAGGAATATCAAGCTTCACCATACGGCTAGAATAAGCGTGCGACCGGTTTGGAGGAAGACCTTTATGGATTCATTCCCAAAACCAAACCCATTTGATTTGGAATCAGACTTCAGAGTCCATACCGGAGGTCCCTGAGGCTCAAATTTTAAAGTCTGTACCAGTGGAGTCCATACCAGGTGGTCCCTGAGACTCCCATTTTTGTTGATAACCCTTGTTTCTTACCTCCAAGTTTTGGAATCCCAGACTTGGATTATATCAGTCAAAACCCAATCCGTAATCCATATCATTCCTTAACCATTGAATCCTTGAATTCTACTTCTGTAACGGATCCTGATTGGAATATCTACAGTATTCACTGAGGTCTTTTGTACCTTCACCGTGTATGGTAAACACAGAAGAGAAACAATCGAATGGAGTAAGGAAAGCGTTAGAGAATCCTTCTTTCATAAATTCTCTTAAGTCCTTATAAGGACCTATCTCTTCTATTTTAGTCCCCGTGTGGACACACCTTTTGACTCAAGACCCTATATGGGCATTTGCGATTTAGTCCTTTCACGGACATTATATTCCAATAAAGTCCCTCGGTGGACATACTATTTCATCATAGTCCTTTCATGGACATGTGATTTTATTAAAAAAATCCCTTATGTGGATACACTATTCTAAAATAGTCCTCTCATGGACTTGATATTTCGATATAGTCCTTTCATGGACATTATATTCCTTCATAGTCCTTTCATGGACATAGTATTGTATTAAAAGTCTTTTCATAGACATATTATTTTATTAGAGTCCCCTGGCGGACATAATAATTCTTTAAAGTCCCTTTTTGGACATATTACTCCATTAAGATCCCTTGTGGATATGATATTTTATTATAATCCTTTCAAGGATATATTGTTTCATTAATAAGTCCCACTGAGGACGTGCCTTTCGACATAAAGTCCCTTCGTGGGCAATTGTGTATTGAAGTCCCTTCATGGACATGTTATATCATAAAAGTCCCTATACGGACATATTTTATAGTCCCTTCTCGGACTTGTATTTCCTTTTAGTCCCTGCATGGACTAGAGTTATTTAAAAGTCCCTGTGAGGACGCCTGTACAGCAAAGCCCTTTTTGTGTGCACGCTGTACCAATATGATCCTTTTATGGATATGTTATTTCATTAAGATCCCTTTGGGGATACGCTATTTTAAATTAGTCCCTTTTGAGGACACTGATGTTTCATTATAATCCATAATTGGATTTGTAATATTTTATAGTCCTTATACGGGCTTATATTTTTCTTTAAGTCCTATGTGGACAAATATATTACTAAAAGTCCTGTTTAAGGCACTATTGTAAATTCCTAATAATTTAGGAAAGTTTTGAAAATTTTTGTTTAGGCATTCGTTTCGTCCTTTATCCAACAATAGTTCTGAATTTACTCGAACTTTATCGATCAGCTGAAATATTTCAAAAAGATCCTCTTAATGGTATAACCTAGCCTATAGGTTTATGAACATGGCTATGATGGTAAAACCCTCTTAAGATAATTAATCTTTGTTAACATCTGAGAATATGTTAACATTCCTGGCTGTGTGACTCGAGAGACCACACTAGCTTCCGAAAGCACTTGGACTTTTCCAAGCCACCTTCATAGCCTAAATGATCAATTCGAATCACGGCTATCAAACAATAGTATGAAGTATACATCAAAAAATCCAATTAAGATGTATGCCATTGGGCGAAGATGTATTCATGACAATGATAGTTTTATTTTATAAACTTCTTGTCAAAAGGCGATGAATTATGTTCGACCCTTAAAGATCACTGATCCAAGAGATCATTGATTATGTTTTAATTGTCCTTGTGACAAGGCCTTTTGTGCCATCTAACTGCCCTTAGAGACAAGCCTTGTGCTATATGAGGACGTCTCTATGACATTGACATTGTGATCTTTATGATCCCCTGTCCAAGGTAATGAGCTGTGCTCAAGCCTAATAGTCTACGTGGTCAATGCGATCATGACTAAAATCATCAATGCGATGATTAAATCTGACATCCTTAATGATGTTTGGCCTAAGGGCTATATTATATTGTCTATCTGAGACCAGGCAAATGTAATCTTTTGTGATTCTTTGCCCAAGGGGGTGAGCTATGCTCAAATCCCATAGTCTGTATGATCATTGCGATCCTGACTAGTATCATTAATATGATAATCATAATATTAACATCCCTTGTGATGGAATGCCTACGGGCTACACTTTACTCTATTGTCAAAAAGACAAAGATAGTGGTGATCCTTAAAATCCCCTATCCAAAGGGTGGGTTATACCCAACCCTAACAGTCTATATGATCAGCGTGATCATGACTGATATCATCAAATGCAATAATGATATATGAACATCCATTAGTGATGTCAATTAGTTTACCTTTGTGCCAAATAAGTCATCTTTAGAGACAATGACAGTTGTAGTTTATGACTCTTGGTCCAAAGGTGAAGAACTATGTTCAAACCTGGAAGTCCCTAATCCGACAAGATTGCGGCTTATAAACTAATGTCCTTGGTGACAAAACAATAAGATATGTTTTAAAGTCATCCATGACAAGTCAATATACTCTAGTATGACATTCGTGACAAGTTAACATATTACATGTTAACATTCCTAGTCACGGGCCTTTTGTGCCAGCATTGATAAAGGTCCTCTGTGACAGGCCTTGGTGCCATATCTTATAACGTCATTGTGACAAGGCCACTTTGAGCCATATCTAAATGTCCTTTGTGACAAGGCCTTCGTGCCATATAATCATTGTGTCCTTCATGAGTAGGCCTTATGCCATATTTTTCTACGTCCCTCGTGACGGGCTTCTATGCCATATGTATATATATATAATGAAAGTCATGTAAGGCTAGCCTTCGAGCTATTTATAATCGTCCTTGTGACAAAAACAGTTGTGACATTATGATCCTCTGTCAAATAAGTAATGGACTCGCTCCAAATTTAAGAGCCATTAATGGTCCTTTGGTGACCTAGGCTAAATGTAATGGATATACATTCAAACAACATTCATTAGGAATGCTTGGAAAGTAATAGCTTCTAAGGTTTTTGGATGCCGTGGCTGATCTATGTCAAGTCATTAGGATGATGATTAACAATTGCTTAATGAGGTGATTAATACCAAGTTTCGAGTATGGAAAACTCGAATGAAGTGGATAGCAGTTGCGATACTATTAAGGCGACAAAAGCTAATAATACTACAAACGTAAACCTCAATATTAATGGAGTTAATCTCCAAGTGGTGGTTGACGCAGTAGTTGGAAAGGCCATGGAAAAGGTCATGCAACAGTTCAACGAGCCGAATGCTTTACGCTCTAAATTTCATTCAAAACCTCAATCAATTACTCATGAAAAGAGCTTTGTTCACACTTCGATTGTGAAGGATGAACTAAGGGAGAAGGATAACTCCCAGAAATCTAGAAAAGAGCAATTACGGGCTTAATAAGAACCATCATAGGTTCAGTAAAAAGCCTGTATGTAAGAATTGCTATAAAAGACACTGGGGACAGTGCCGAATGAATCAAAGACCAAAGCAGTATAACATCTGCAAAGGAACTGGTCATCAGTCTCATGAATGTAGGGACATGTGGAATACAGTCTGTTACGGCTGTGGTAAGTAAGACCACATTAGAAATAGAAGCCATTAAGCTGCCAAGGAAGGTTCAGCTAAGCCTAGAAAGGCTAAAGAAGGAAATGCCTAAACTCACTTGATAAGTGTCAAAAGGCAGTACATGATGTCATCAAGTACATTCCTTAACACTTACCAATATAACCTAAGAGACCGATTTTCTATTATCGGCGTTGATCCTTCTGTAAAATCTAAAAGTACTCTTTCCTTGAATAGAGTACGACCATGTATGTTATTTTAAATTATTTTCTTTTCTCATTGATTTCTATCAACTGCGAGTGCCAACTATGCTTGACAAAAGCGCCATGTGAGGATTGGCATATCCCAATGCGTCCCATAGATTATGTCCATGCCTGATCAGTATGGAAGTTTAATGCATGGGGCCACTAAGATATACCAATAGTCATATTGTACTAAAGTCAGCTAGTGGTATTCAAAGAAGATATCCATATTAGAAAATGCCTAAGTAGGCGTCTCAACTTAAGGCATCCGTGCACTCGTAAATCAAAATGTGTCGTTTGCTTAGCACAAGCGACGATAAGTGAACCAAGGGTGAAGATTAAAGCTACTTCTATCATGTTTGGATAACTTGATTTCTTCTGCATAGAATTTCCCTGTTTGACCTCTTATGAGACAAGGTGGGATTAAGATATACATCCTATCAAGAGCTGTATCTATTGAAGAAGCTCTATATCAGTCAGTATCAACGAAAATGGAAGAACCGAGAACTAATTAGATGAGTTCTTGGAGAAAGGATTGTACAGCCTAGCTCATCATATTAAGAGCTCTGATCATGATTGACAAAACAAAGCGTAAGGTAATACGCTTGTGCATTGGTTGTTGCAACCTAACTAAGAAACGATTAAGAATCGTTATTAGCTGCCCAGGATCGTCGATTGGTTCGACTAACCATGAGGGTAATTAATTCCTTAAGATTGATTCGGGTAGTAGTTGGAATAACTACCTCACCCTGAATAAGTTCTTCTATAACCAATAGCATTATATAAGCATCAAGGTTACTCCTCTGGAGACCTTGTTTGGGAGAAATAGCTAAACGCCCAATTGTTGGGCAGGAAATTAGGAAAGCTCTTTTATCTGGATCTGAGATTTGTCTTAAGGATGACGGATAGGATATTATGGATCCGTAATCATCTAAGAACTGCCAGTGATCGGCATTAGGGCAATGCGAAAGAAGAGGCGCAAACCTCTTGATATCCCAAATGGGGAACAAGACTCTATTGAAAATATCAATATGAAAGAGTACGATACGTTTCAGTATATAGAGCAAGTTAACCCTTGGTTGTATAAATCATTAGAGGTTATCGAATGTGAGGGCAGTGTAGCTCATAAGCTAAACTTGCCTAAGGAGATCAGTGGAATTCACGATATGTTCCACATTTCTAACTTAAAGAAATGCCTAGCTGATAAATCGCTAGAAATGTCTCATGAAGACGTATAGATTGATGAAAGCCTGAGGTTTATAGAAAGATCTATATCGATCAAGGATCGACAGGTTAGGAAACTCCGAAAAGGAGCATGCACCTATTGGATAGGTCAACTGGAATACCCGTAAGGATCCTTAAATGACTATGGAAGTTAAGTTCAGTATTACGATAGAAAGTACTTCCATCTTTCTGAGCAAATCTCGGGGTCGAGATTTCTTTTAAGGGGGTGAGGATGTAACACCTCGTAAAATCGTGTCCAATGATGTATTGACACGTGTAGTGAATCCTAATAAAGTCAAATGTTGACTATGAAGGACTAATTTCGTCAAAATCGAAAACTATGAATATAGAAGGACTGAAAGTGAAAAACATGCCTAATCTAGGCCTCTGAGTGACCTTATACGATGTCCGTATTCTCAGGCGAGCCACTTGTTGGACAAAAGGAGCCGATTTCGTAATTATTTGAAAGTTGCGCAATGAAGGGTTAAAAGCGTCAACATGTTAATTCATACCTCTGAGTGACCTTTTAACAAACCGAGAGCTTTATTATGTTCCATCATATTCTCAGGAATGCCTAATATTGGCTAGATAAGGCTTCGATGCTATTAAACGATGTTATGCGCAAGTTTGCGCATTAAAGGGACCAAAAGCGTCAACTTTTGAATCTACGCCTCTCGGGGACCTTTTAAGCGAACCGGAGCATTTTAATAATTGGACATACATTCGGCGATGCCCATTATGGGCTATCGAAGGCTTGGATATCATTAAACATCATTTCGCGCCACTTAGCGCAATTAAAGGACTAATTGCGTCAAACTGCAAATGTAGGTTGAATTGTTTGATAACGGACCTTCCGGAATATGTCCATGAGTTAAACATACCCTATTTATCCTTTATATAGCCTAGATATAGGCTTAGAGGTGTTTGGTGCGCAGAAATAAACTTTTATGTCACACAGGGACTAAAAGTGTCAAAAAGTGCACAAGTTTGCACTTTCGCGCATATCTCGCATTCTGAATATCCCCGGACACCCAAAAATTTATGTAAGCACTAAAATATTTTATTTTAGTGTGTGGCATGATAAAATTCCATTCGTCGCGTAATTTGGATCGTTTTTCGCGTCTGTTTGTGTTTCATCGTAATTAGCCGAACAACGCGACCGTACGACCAAACGAACCGACATCCGACATGTTTTTGAGCATGTTTTGAGTTCCCTATACTTTAACTTCATTTTAGAGCCTTGAAATGAGGTTAACGGGGTTTAAACGCATCGAAAAAGGCCTTAAACATGTGCAGGGACCAAAACTGTAATTGTTTGAAACTTTCTGGACCTGGGCACATGGTAGCGTAGCGCCACCACTAGGTGGGTTGGCCGTCGCGCTACGCGAGCACCACATCTGGGCAGAAACGTGTTTTTCAGCAACAGATTGATATTTCAGGGGCTGTTTTGTAAGTTTCTTTGTGTGGTAGCCAAGTTATCTCTTCCCCAAGGCTTTGTACCTGCTTGTGACAATTGTAGGGCCTTGATTCTTGCTTGGAGGTTACACAAACATGTGTAATGATCTTGTAAGTTCATGGCAACTATAAATAGCCAAGCACCTTCATTGTTTCTTTGTTCATTTTTCATTCATTCCTCTTCAACTCTCAATTCTGGAACTCATGAGCTGAAGTGGGAACTTATCTTAGTAGAAAAGATAGCATGGACCCATTGTGAGTGTCCTAGCCCACCTTATAGTTCAGATTTATGTTTTAATAACCGAAAAGTCAAGTTATCGGATATTAACTTTGACTTTCGGATTAAACTCTCATGGTCCAGCCACTAACCAAATTAAAAGTGGGTATAAGACCATAGTTAGGTAGGTGATTAACCCCTGAAAGGGAACCTCCTAATTCCTTCATTTGCTTAGTTAATTGTCGGGTCAAACTAGTTTGACAAAAAGGTCAAACTTGGCAGATTTGTATATATTAATTAAACCATAGATTCAGAGGTTGTAAATTATATTTTAACACTCTAATAACTTGCTAATGATTATTAGATCATGTCTAAGCTGGTCCAACCCGACAATTCTAAGTTTAGGGTCGGTTCGCAACCGAAAGTCGCAAAAGCTTGACTTTGCTTTGACTTTTCAGTTCTGACCCGATTAAGCTTAATTCTTCCATGTTTTAAGCTTCCATTAGGACCATATTATTCAGTAGTATAACCCTCTGAAGTTATATTGCATGGTTCCTTGTGGTTTGAATTATACGCTAGTTTCCGTTATTATGCTTATAAACGCCCATTTTGCCCTTTTGACATTTGAATGAGATTTTTAGAAATGTGAGAGGACAAAAACCTTTGTCACTGATATATAAGCTTGTCCCGAAAATTTGACATCAGTTCTTGGTCCCAAATAGGAGTTATGCTCGATATCGTAATTAGGAGCTTTTAACTAAGTAAATTGCGATATCTTGCATAAGGCGTGTTTAAACTTAGATTTTGACCCGAAACTCATTACCTATTGTTAAGATATTATTTTTAGGGATTGTTGGAGTTATTGATAAGATTATAAATTGATCATGTCATAGAGTTCTTGTATTATTCGGTAAATGACGATAATACCCTTTTCATGCATAAAATGAGATTTACAAATGATTTGAATGCCAAACCTTTTTCTACTGATTTCATATATTAAATAAATTATTTTGAGCATTCAAAACTGATCAAAATCTCAGATTTACATAAAACCCCTTAATTATCGTCAATTAGCGATTTTTACGCTATTTAGGTGCATAGTATGGTTTTAAACCATAATTAACACCTAAGACGTGTTACCTACTGAATTTTTAAATAAATTTTAATATTATTTCAGTAGACATAAGTCGTGAACTCAGACTTCCAAAAATGCCCGTAAAAGCATATGTGAAATGACCAAAATACCCTTTCAGGGCATAGTTTGGCCATAAATGGTAAATCTCACATATGTATGATATCTTACTGATGTAATGAGATAAAATAAATATTTTTACTGATTAGAAAGGACCAGAACTTCAGTTTGTTATAAAATCTCTGTTATAAGTATTAAAATTACCAAAATGCCCCTACGGGACTTAAAATGGTTTTAAATACTTTTTGGGCATATATGTTGACATCCTACTGATGCATTGACATATTTTAAGCATAATAACATATGGAACCTGTATATGATTCATTTGGTTACCCGTTACGCATTCTACGCGTTCGGATCGGTATATGTAACTAGTTTACGTATGTTTGCCGAAACGGGTTTAACCTTATCGTTTTTATCTCAAAATCCGGAATGTGTTTAGTTTACCCATAATATACAAGTATCCAAACTTGTTGGGTCTAAATAACATTCTATTCCGGTCATCGCTTAATCTAGCGTATCATACCGCTCTAGATACTTTGAGCTAGCCGGTCTAAGTCTACGACTTAAATAAGACCAGTAGCATTCTGAATTGGTTATATATTACCATCACTCCAGACTAGAGCCACCCGGTAAAAGCTACCTGCATTTAGATAGATTGGATACGACTGAGTTATTATGCTGTGAATCAAGTATTAGCTCAGGTAAATACTTTTAACTTATTTTCCCTTATACGGGCTTGGGATACGGTAGATTAATACCGCTTGGTCGGGTGTGGATCAATCAAATGCCGGATTGTGGCTAGTAAATCCACAAAACCTGTTTTGGTACTGTTCTGTTGATGACTTAAACATTGGGGGTTAACGACCGTGTCCTGGATATATCCTTGGCTCATTCATTTGTAAATGGCCACGACTTATGCGTAGGGTGTAGGCATACACCGAAAAGATGCCAATAATAAATTATTAATAACCCACAAGTTGGGGATAACTCCTTTATGGGTTTTAAAAGTGGTGTGTCGTTTAATCATGTCTCAGTCTCTGTACTGGGCCCCAGATGTACGGTAAACATGTAATTCAGTATACAAGATTTTTATTAAGAATTGTCCCAAGATATAAAAGGTTTTGTGCCTTGTGCACTTAAATCAATTTTCATAAACTCTTTTCAAATGAGTCGGTTAAATTGTATTTACCAGTGAAAACTGACGTATTTTCAAAAGGCTAAGTGGCAGGTACTACTCGTAATAGGCTGGGAGTTGCTCGGTGTCGAAAAAGAGGATCTTGCAAATCCTTAAAGATGCCATAAAGTCTGCTAAGCTTCATTTTAAACATTCTGTATTGATCCTCCTGTGGATTTGGTATTACAGACTCGTCTATAATAAATACTTTGATATTTTCAGAGATTTGAGTTTGTAATAATATTTTATATTCCAAGACTTCCGCTGTGCTATTCTGTGTGTGTTTAACCATGATGATATCAACTACGTCACGACTCCCCACCGGGCCCACCGGTGATATGTGGAAATATCGGGGTGTGACACTGAGCTTTGGCATCTTTGAGATCCTTTTGGAGGTCAGCAATCTTGAGATCCTTAAGCAATGCGACTTGTTGGAGGTCGGCAATCTTCTTGTCCTGCTTCTCGACGTGCCCAACGTAGTCTTCAATCTCAGCAAATTTCTGCAAAGAAGATAAAGAACAGTTTGAGAACTAGTGATCCTCAAATAAGCTGGATACCTAAAGCAGGGACAAGGATCCTTACCTCGTTGAAGTATTCAAGGAACTGGTGGTGGATCAGGGGTAGACCTTGCAGATCCTCAGCTTCGGAGGCTTTTCTTTTCTTGCCACCCCTTCCTTTAGCGGGTGCCTTGGGGATCGAAGTAGTTGGGCTGGCAGGATGCTTCTTCTTGGAGGATCGGACGGTGTCTAGCTCAGTGACACTAAATTTGGAAGCGGATCTTGATGATTTTCTAGCGCCTACACACCCAAAACAGATAAGTTTCCTAATTCTATTCATATATAACTATTGATTTAAGCATTTGAATATAAAACGAATAGGATACTTACTTGACATGGTGACAGAGCCTGAGGATACCTCTTGTGAATCCTGGGTGATTGTCTTGAATGATCTTGTTTCAGGATCAAGCTTCCTAAAGGCAGCAAGTCTCCCCTTGGTGGCAGCAGAAGGAATAATATGGAGAATGTGATAGTTGTACAAAAAGAAACAAAAGCATAATAGTAAGCATTATCAGAATGAGCTTACTTAGTGATCCTTCTAAGGATCCTCCAATCCTACCATCAGTGCTCTATTTCTTCGGCAAATCCTTTCCATCCGGGATAGAATCCCTTCTGACGAAGAAGAATCGCCTTTTCCAGTTGGTATCGTTTTTGGTAGCCTTAAAGATGGGATGTTCTTCTCCGGGTTTACGTTTGAACAAATATCGGTGGGATCCAAACGTTGTGAGATCATACATCTCAACCAACTCTGAAATTCCTAGGTCGATTCCTTCCTGCTCGATGATCCTTTCAAGGGTATATAGGACCCTCCAGATCGTCGGCATAGCTTGTATATAGCAGATGCCGGTACGGGAGAAAAAGGATTGGGTAAAGTCCGGAAAAGGATAGGTGTACCCTATGGTGAAAGGTGTAACTGGGAAAGCTACCCAAGTTTCAGAGATGTTGTCACTAAGAGCAGTGGGATCAAAGGATCTGATAACAGTATCTGCTAGAAGACAGTGGCGGATTCTATCAATTTGTGCATCGGTGAAACAACAGCGTTCTTTTATGGAATCTTTGATGATCCCTTGACTTTTTAAGGGGCTGTTCTTCTTGTGATCCTTGCCCGGTGAGCTTCGGAGCATCATTTTTTAACAAGATGATGGTAAAGAAAGGAGAGCAGAATATGAGAAAGGAGAAAGGAAAAGAATTACCTGTTTGATCGTCGAAGCAGAATTTAAAGGGAGTTCTCTTGAACTTAAATGTGAAATGATCCCTATCTCTAACTCTTATTTATAATCATGATTCTGCAGGGTGGTCATCTCACTGACGTCATGATCGTAACGGCTAGTCCGCTTATAACGGCTAGTTATCCGTTGGTTAAATGAGGATAAGATCGACAAAATATAACTCATTTATTTACATATTTACTCCTTATATTTTGGGGGCAATTGTTAGGGGCGGATTTCAATATGACCAGTGATCCTTATTTGCTGTTGGATTTAGTGATCCTCAATTCTGTCTGAAGTAGTGATCCTCAGAAGTGTTGCAGGATCAGGATCATGGATCACTATAAGGATCCCTGTACTAACGATTGTCTACTTTGAATTCGTAAATGTTTTGCAGGAATATCAACTTGGACTTAGTCTTGGCGACATTCCTGGAGAATATTCTTAGTCTATTCCGCACGTGCTTGGCCAGAAATGGACGTTGTGGAGTCGTGGAAGACTTGCACCATTTGCGGAATGTTAGTTAGGCTAGATATTTTCTATTTGTAAAGGGGTAGCGAGCTATATTAGAGACACTTAGCTATTTTTGGCTACACACACACTCATACAACCGCTCCCATGAGCTCTCGACAAAACACTTAGAATTTTTCATACATTTATACACGATACACTGTAGTGATCCTTGTACTTAGCTCGCTATCATCCGAAGTTGTAACAGATTGTTTGTTTAATTTGAATTGGTGATCGGTAGTTTCCATCACCCGGGGTTTTTTGTGCCGGAGATCAACTCTTGATCAAGGGCTTTTTCCCCGTATAAATCTTCGTGTCATTTGTTCATTACACTTCATAGTGATCCTTATTATTGTTCATCAATTCAAGCATCATACCTCACAACAGAAAGTTTGGTTACATTGTCATTGCCTGATTTTTTACCAAAACAAGTAAGTACAAGTTTTTGAACTCAGATTTCCAATTTTGACCTTTTTAGCCTAAGTGAAATTACCAAAATACCCCTAAGTTGCATAGTTTGGTTTTAAATGATAAGTTTCACATATAGGTCATACCCTACTGATATAACATGTTAAATTAAGTGTAATTACTGTATAAATCAGACCTATAACTCAGATTACAAATTAAACTCTTTTATAATCCTTTAAATGACCAAAATGCCCTTATGAGGCATAAGTTGAGTTTAAATCCGTTTGGGGCATAATAGAAGATATCTTACTGATATTATAACATATTTAAGGCATATGAACTCAGGGAACTTGCATATGACTCTTGTGGTTACCCGTAACGCTCTTTTCGCGTTCGGTTCGGTTTATGTAACTAGTTTGCATAAATTGACCGAAACGGGTCAAACATTATCATTTTTGTCTCAAAATCCAGAATGTGTTTAGTATACCCATATTATACAAGTATTCAAACTTGTCGGGTCTAAATCACATTCTATCCGGTCTTCGCTTAATCGTGCGTTTGAACCGTAGCGTCCTTTAAAACTAACCGGTCTAAGCTTAAGCTTAAATAAAGACCCGTTAGAAATCTAATAGGTTATTATAAACCTTTGTTCCAGAATAGAAGAACCAGTAAAAGCTACCCGCACTCGCTAATTGTGATTTATACTTACAAAGGTAAATACTTTTAACTTATTTTCCCTATACAGGCTTGGGGTACGGTATATAGAATACCGCTTGGTCCGGCATTGAATCTTTAATCGAATAGAGGTTAAATCATTGATATGCTATGTTTTGAAATGTTTTGAAATGTTTTGTTTGCTTAAAGCCTTTGGGGGGTTAATGAGCATGTCCCGGATATCCTTGGCATCATCTTACGAGATGGCCACGACCTTAGCACGGGGTGTAGGCGTATACCTGTCAGTGCCTAACCAAATAATGTGGTGTGTCTATTAATCTTTAACCCAGTCTACGGATCAGGCTACTGAATGCATAAGTAACATATAATTCGTTTACAAGTATTATATTCAAATAATTATCCTAAGTTATAAAATGTTTTGTGCCACGTGCATTCAAACCAATTTTTAACCTTTTAAAATGAGTCAGTTAAATTGTATTTACCAGTGTAAACTGACGTATTTTCCAAAAGGTTAAGTGCAGGTACTACTCGTACTAGGCTGGCTGTCTTTTAGCGTCCGCAATAAGTCTCGCAAGCTTGGATGTCAATAAAACTGTTGAACAATATCTTCTTTCAATTTGATCCGCCTATGGATCCGTTTCAACTATTCGTGATATTTAATATTACATTTTATTAAAGTTGAAATGAATCTATCTTTGCTTCTGCTGTGCATTTATATATTGTGTTGTTTGTCTATGATGATATCAACTACGTCACTATACTCCCCACCGGGCCCACCGGTGACACGTGGAAAATAGGGGTGTGACACACCTGTTATGACATTATCATTCTAAATCGCCTCCTGTGCGTTCATCTGGAAGACCCTAGCATTGGTCTTCCCATCCTCAGCTTTCTTTGCAAGCTTTGGGCAATTGGACCTAATGTGCCCTTTTTCATTGCAATTATACCATGTTGCATCCTTGATTTTCTTACAGTCCAACGTCTTGTGCTCAGAGGATTTACAAATCCCACATGGCCTTTGCTGCGAATGGGATTTCGACTCGAGTCTGCACCTCCCGAAATGGTGCTTCTTACAGGTTTTACACTTGGGCTTATCGCCCGACTGATGATCATCCTTCTTACTTCCAGAACCCTTTTTGTGGTCATTGCTTCCCCTATGCTTCTTGTCCGACCTTCGTGAGTTCTCATTCTCACGCTTCCTTTTCTCAGCATTGGTGTTTCTCAGCGATCTCTGCCGGACCGCGTCCAAAGTGAGAGACAATGAAATATCTGCTGCAGATCTAAAAGTAGCGGGTCTAGAGGCCTTCACACTGGCCTTTATTTCTGGGGCCAAACCCCCAATGAAATGAGCTATCCTCTTGGGTTCAGGCGTCACAAAATACGAAACCAATCTAGACATTGTGTTAAAGCTCGTGAGGTAGGCTTGACAATCCAGGTTTTTATAACCAACGATAAGAAATCAGTTTCAATCTTTTCAACCTCGTGCTGAGGGCAGTAGTTTTCCTTAATGAGGGTGACAAACTGATTCCATGTCAGATTGTACAATGGGATCTTCCCAGTGGCTTGAATCAACGATCTCCACCATGCTAGTGCCTCGCCTTTGAATGACTGAGATACAAACTTCACCACATCCTTATCAGCGCAACCACTGATATCAACTACTGTGTCCATCTCATCCAACCATGTCATGCAGTCAATAGCCCCTTTTTCCCCAGTGAAATCCCTGGGTTTGCATGAAACAAAATACTTATAGGAGCAACCCTTGTTACGAGGTTCTTGATTCAGCACATTTCTCTTAGATGGCTCACTCCTTTGGTTAGATGAGTGATGGGAATTACTATTGTGAGCAGTATGGGTTCTTGAGGGTGGTTTGGAGTGTGGTACTGATTGGGTCCTGGCATAAGTTCCACTGGATTCATTGAGCTGTCTTTCCAACGCTCGCGTGATAGCATTATCTATTAACGCTTGTAATTCTGCTCCTGCTACGTTGACCCTGGAGGTGTCATGATTATCTCTGGGGTGACTGTTGACCTCGTCAGACCCTGCCATATAGCTTGATTGCTACATAAAATAATGATTCTAATTTATTTAGGGGTCTATAACAGTTTTATCATTCTAGATGATCTCTTAATCACGGTGTTTAGAAGCCATTTTGATTAATTTTGCTAAGCATATATATTCAGGAATTTTTATTTTAATCCCTAGTTATAATCCAATTATTAACGACATAAAAGGTCATGTCACATGGACAGTTTTAAGATTTTCATTCAGGATCTTATAGGATCAAGGTATTGAGGGTTTAATTATAATTTATTACCTCTCTTAACAGGGGGCCGAAGACCACTACTGTCTTTTGTCTTATAAGACAATGAATATAGCCCGTAGGCATTACATCCCTAAGGAGGTGTAATAAAAGAAATTGGAAGAATCCAATATAAGGATGACTTATGAGATTTTATCGTATCGCAATTTGTCAGGAGTGTTAACATGTTTTCAGATGTCAACAAGGATTCGAATCTTTTGAATAGGTTTTACCGTCTTGGCCATAGTTAGAATGACACGTGGCTAGGTTTTTACCTTTTAGATTCTTTTTATTTTATTATAATGATAGCTCTTATAAAAGGAATGTTATATTTTCATTTATTTCACATATTATATTTATGCATATAATTTAATAAAGATGAAAATTTAAATTGAACCATTCCATTAATCAAATTAAACAAGTACAATTTTGCCCTAAACGGGACTTTTACCAAAATAACATGCCCGCGCAGGGGCTTAAATAGAAAAAACATGCCCACGCAGGGGCGGAATAAAAAGACATGCCCACGCAGGGGCAGAATACAGAAACAAATGTTCACGCAGGGACATGATTATAACACTAAAATAAATAAACAAACAAAGGATTTAATGATCCTTCTTGCTTTTTCCCTTAATCAGGTTTGCCAGACTCTTGAACATTCCACGGTTCTGCCTACGGTCTTCCTGCACTTCTTGCCGCACTTCATTAATTCTTTGAAGAATCTCTTGATGCTGTGGTGGCGACATCGCTGGCTGCTGCGGGGGTTGCTGATATAGCGGAGGTTGAGGCGGTGGCGGTTGCTGATACCCATAAGGTGGGTACCCAAAGGATGAGTATCCAGCTTGGTAGGGGATTCCAAAGGGTCCTTCCGGATGAAGGGCATTGTAGTTTGCTGCTACCAGGTAAGGGTCGACCTCCGCATAATTGTGGTTGGTGTGGATCGGCTGCTCAAAGGGATTATATGCCGCCGCACCGGTGTATGTAGGTATTGGGTTGCCAAAACCCAATGGTGGTGGCGCGACAGGCGCAGAGTTTACTTCTGAGACGGGGTTTGATGATCCTCCCAACTGTGGTTCTTCATGATGTGGCGAAAAGCGGCTGCCACTTGAGGGCTGAGGGGTGCTGATACGCACTCCTCCTCGCACGGACATCCGTGCGTTCGATCTTCTTTGCCTCGGTGGCTCCGGAGGCTGTTGCTGAACTGGTGGTGGTGGCGGAGTGACCGCGACAAAACGAGAATCCTCGGAGGGATCCTGCTGCTGCTGTGGAGAGTTGTGGTAACTGGAAGTAAATACCCAGTCGATCTGTCGGAACCTTTCCTCATAGCTATCGGGACCGTTATAAGGTGATCCCATGAATGGTGACCCATCCGAAATTTCGATGGGATGGTTAGGAGTTCTGGACTGTGTTTCCGTGGGATCGGCATCTTCGTCCGCATCCATGGCGTTATCGCCAGAGAAATGATCTTCAGGTCCTGGTGGGTTAAAACCCACTGGTTCTCCAAGGTAGTCAGCCGGGTTGAACTGGCCGTGGAAGATAGGTGACAGATTTTCGAAAGGCGAGTTATTGCCCAGGAGAGGTATATAAGATTGGTGAGAATTGTGGGGCTCATTTTCAGAATGAGGCCCAAAGGAGCTTTGAAAAGAAGAGGAGGAGCTTAGTGAAACTGAGCGCCTTGCTGGTTCAGTATGGGTCCTCCCGTGTTCTTAAGGATTTCTGCCTTGGGAGTCGGATGGTGTTCGCCGGTGCGATGGCCCGGCTTCATGATCATTAGGGGCGGTGAGTGGCCCCTTGCCTCTTCCCCTACCACGGAATCTTGGCGGAATTGTAGCAGATCCTGCCAAAACAAACAATATAACAACAAAGAAATATATAAAAGACAAAGTTAGAAATAAAGATCAATTGGGATTAATCCGGGCGGGTTATTCCCGAAGCCGGTGGTTATACCATATTATTTATTTATGCACTGACGGGTGTACGCCTACACCCCGTGCTCAGGACGTGGCCATTTCGTAAAATGATGCCAAGGATATCCGGGACATGGTCATTAACCCCCCAAAGGCTTTAAGCAAACATAACATTTTCAAACAAGACATTCCAATGATTTAACCTTTATATAATTAAAGATGCAATGCCCGACCAAGCAGTATTTTATATATCGTACCCCAAGCCCGTATAGAGAAAATAAGTTAAAAGTATTTACCTTTGCAAGTAATAATCACAAATAACAAGTGCGGGTAGCTTTTACCAGGTCTCCTAATCTGGAACAAAGGTTTTTAATAACCTATTAGATTCCTAATAGGTCTTTAATTAAGCCAAAACTTAGACCGGTTAGTTTTAAAGGAAGATACAGTTCAAACGCACGATTAAGCGAAGACCGGAATAGAATGTGATTTAGACCCGACAAGTTTGAAGGCTTGTATAATACGGGTAAACTAAACACATTCTGGATTTTGAGACAAAAATGATAAGGTTTGACCCGTTTCGGTCAATTTACGCAAACTAGTTACATAAACCGAACCGAACGCAAAAAATGCGTAACGGGTAACCATAAGAGTCATATACAGGTTTCCTAAGTTAACATGCCTTAAATATGTTGTGATATCAGTAGGATATCTTCTATTATGACCAAAACGAATTTAAACTCAAACTATTCCCCGAAGGGGCATTTTGGTCATTTTAAAGGTTATAAAAGAGTTTAAATATTAATCTGAGTTACAGGTCTGATATAATCAGTAAAAATACTTAGTTTAGTAAGTTATATCAGTAGGGTATCATATATATGTGAAATTTATTAATTATTAACATACTATGCACCGTAGGGACATTTTGGTAATTTCACATAAGTCTAAAAGGTCAAAACAGTAAATCTGAGTTTAAAACTTCTGCTTACTATTAAGATATAAAAATTTATTGAAAATATCAGTAGGCATCAAACCTTATATGTTTAAAATAGTTTTAATACATACTATGCGTTAAAAACGCTTAAAAAGGCGATTTGGAGCCATTTCCGGGTTTTCAAAGGAAAGCTGATATTTTTATTATTCCATAAGGATCAAAACATTTTATTTATCATATTAGATCAGTAGCAAAAGGTTTGGTATTAGAAAGATTTGTAAAACTCATTTTATAGCCCAAAAGGGTAAAACCGACAATAACTGAATTAAGCTTAGAACTCTATGTTAGGCTCAGCCTAAAAATAAATAAAAATCTTCAAAAATCCCAAAATATTATTTTATATCAGTAGGTAAAAAGTTTGGTATAAAAATTGGGCTTAGATATGCTATATGCTAATTACGCCATTTAATTACTAAAAAGCTTTCTAATTACGCTAATGAGCATAACTCTTAATCTAGACCTCAAACTGATATCAAATTTTAGGTGCAAGTTTATAAATCAGTAACTAAGGTTTCAACTCTTTTACATTTTTAAAAATCACGTTTTAAGGTCATATGGGCATAATAGTCAACATATAAGCAATTAACGGGAACATGCATATGAATCGGATAACTATTGAACCAAGGTGTATAATCATAGAGGGTTATACTAACATGAAACCTGGTCCAAATAAGGCTCAAAGGCATTTCTAAAACATGCTACATTGGGTCAGAACTGAAAGTCAAAGCAAAAGTCAAAATATGCGACTTTCGGTTCCGATCAAAGCCTTTACTGAAAATTGTCGGGTTGAACATGTTTAGACATGTTCTTACATTAATTACCTAGTTATATTAGTGACAAAACAGGTTGCATGGCTCCTACATTGCTAATTATGCATTAATTTGAAATTTAGCCTTCTGTTGACTTTTTAAGGTTAGCTTTGACCCGACATTTGACCTAGTTAGAGTGGGAATCAGAGGGTGCCCTTTTAAGGGTTTATTACCCACATAATTACCAACTTATAGGTACTTTCAATTCAAGATTTGACTGAACAATTATTGATTAATCTTGAAGTCAAACCTTAATTACGATGGTTTGACTTTAAGCTAATTAACTAAGCTAAACTGAATTAGGAAGGGTTAAGGACACTTACAAGGGTCCTATGCACGATTAGGAAGCCTAAGAAACTTTGGTTGCTGATCAGAGGGCTCCAGAAATACACTTGTGAAAGTTTGTAAATGAATGGCACAAGAGTTGCAACATTTATCTTCTTATATAGTGAATTCAATTGCTTAGGATGGTGCCAAGCAAGTCTATGACTGATTCCAGATCAAGCCAAGTGCCCCTAGTGCAAGTAAAATCAGTGGGGAATCCCTGGTATAAGAAAACAAGCCTTTTAAGTCGGTTACAGACCTGAACTGGCAGCTGCCAGGAGTTTTTTGTCGCTGTGCTACTTACACGGGCTGCGTAAGTCCTTAAGACATCTTACACGGGCCGCCTGGCTTCCCAGAACCAGCCAAACTAGTTTCAGCTAATTACATTTCAGTCCCTGGTCCTTTCTAACGTGGTTTTAAGCTTGTTTCTTGCAGTTTTGGCCCTCTAACTTGATTTTTAAGGGCTTCAAGACTTAATCAAACTTTGTTAAGTCCTTGGTTATCCTTGTGATCACCCATAAGGTACTATAATTCAACGTTGACGCTTTTAACCCTTCATATACGAATTTTATCATAACTTTCTCATACGATAACGATACTTGGTGAAATTTTTATCACATATTCTAGTGAGTATAATTTATCATTACAAAGCTTTGGGTTTGATAAAAGGTCACTCAAAGGCATACTTTAAACATGGTGACACATTTAACCCCTGTAGTTTGTAATCTTTCACTTTCTTTCACAATTAGCTTCGTATGATCCATAATTTATTCGTTTAAGGGTATAGACATCGTGTAGGGTTATTGAAAGCATATTTATCCATTGTTGACTCTTTGAACCCTTATATTTACATACTTTCCTTATTCGTCAACTTTAGTCCCTCTAAAGTATGCTTTTACACGTTTAAAGCTCATGACACGTGTCGATACATTATTGGTCATAAATTTTCGAGGTGTTACATCCTCACTCCCTTAAAAGAAATCTCGACCTCGAGATTTATTGAAACAAATGAGGGTACTTTTCTTTCATTGTGGACTCTACCTCCCACGTATACTCGGGACCTCTGCGGGCATCCCATTTAAATTTTACAATCGGTACATGCTTCCTCCGAAGCTTCTTAACCCGTCGATCCTCAATCGACAAAGGTTTTTCAAAAAACTTTAAACTCTCGTCAATGTGCACATCCGTATGCGGTATGACTAGCGATTCATCAGCTAGACATTTCTTCAGATTGCAGATGTGGAATACATTGTGGATACTACTGAGCTCTTCAGGTAGGTTCAACTTATAAGCCACTGACCCGACTCATTCGATGATCTCGAATGGTCCTATATACCTCGGGCTTAACTTACCTTTCTTACCAGATCGCATCACCCCTTTCCCAGGTGATACTTTAAGCAAAACTTTGTCACCAACCTCGAACTTTAGAGGTTTACGCCTTAAATCTGCATAGCTTTTCTGCCTATCCCTGGCAGCTTTGAGACGATCGCGTATCTGTATAATCTTATCTGTCGTCTCCAGGACTATTTCGGGTCCTGTCAGTTGGACAGCTCCAACTTCCGCCCAACAAACGGGCGTTCCGCACTTTCTACCATATAATGCCTCAAAAGGCAGGTGGTTATCCCAACTACCACCTAAGTCAATCACACATGCACGAAGCATGTCTTCCAACGTTTGAATTGTACGCTCACTCTGTCCGTCCGTCTGTGGATGGTAAGCCGTACTAAAATTTAAGCGTGTTCCCAAAGATTGTTGGAAACTCTTCAAAAAATGTGATGTGTATCGAGTATCTCTGTCAGAGATAATAGACACTGGTACGCCATGCAGAGATATAATCTTATCTACGTACAATTGGGCTAACATGTCAGAGCTGAAGGTCTCCTTAATAGGTAGGAAATGTGCTGACTTAGTCAGTCTATCTACTATCACCCATATAGTATCATTTCTTTTCCTTATCTTTGGCAACTTGGTGATAAAATCCATTATCACCATCTCCCACTTCCATGTGGGAAGTTCAGGTTGATGTAGCAAACCTGACGGCTTCTGATGTTCAGCTTTGACTTGCGCACACGTCAAACATTTAGCTACATAGGCAGCTATAGACTTCTTCAAGCCTATCCACCAATAGTTTGCCTTCAGATCCTGGTACATTTTATCAGCTCCAGGATGAACAGAGTATTTAGAACTGTGGGCTTCTTGGAGGATAATATCCTGAAGTCCTCCATAGACAGGAACCCATATTCGTCCATTTAACCTCGAAATTCCATCCTTGCCATAGGATAACTGCTCTTCAGTTACTCCTAGCTTTTCATCAGGATAGTTAGCTTCTAGTACACCTTCCTTCTGCGCAGCTAACAACCTTTCATTCAAACCATTCTTTATCTCAATGCTCTTGGCATTGATTCTTAAAGGCTTCACTCTTTCTTTTCTACTTAAGGCATCGGCGACTACATTCACCTTGCCGGGATGGTATCTTATTTCACAGTCATAGTCATTTAGAGTTTCCATCCAATTCTGATTAAACAAGTGTTGAAGCCTCTTGTGATCAGAATAGATCACACACTTAGTTCCATACAAGTAGTGCCTCCAAAGTTTTAGTGCAAATACAACGGCACCCAACTCCAAGTCATGGGTGGTGTAGTTCTTCTCGTGCACTTTCAATTGTCGAGAGGCGTAGGCAATAACTTTGCCTTTCTGCATAAGCACACATCCCATACCTGTGTGCGACGCATCACAATAAACTACAAACTCATCAATTCCATCAGGCAACGTCAATACCGGGGCGTTGCTTAACTTCTTCTTGAGGATATCGAAGGATTCCTGCTGCTTAGGACCCCAGTCAAACTTAATATTCTTACACGTCATCGAAGTCAGGGGTGCAGCAATCCTTGAGAAGTTTTTAATAAATCGCCTATAATATCCTGCCAAACCTAGAAAGCTACGAATTTATGTAGGCGTCTTTGGCTCTTGCCAATTTATGACAGCTTCAACCTTAGCGGGATCGACTTGGATACCATGCTCATTGACAACATGTCCAAGGAATTGGACTTCACGAAGCCAGAATTCACACTTTGAAAACTTGGCGTAGAGTTTCTTTTGATGAAGCAGCTTCAGAATGCAATGGAGGTGCTTCTCATGGTCAGCTTGACTTTTCGAGTAAATGAGAATGTCATCGATGAAGACGATGACAAATTTGTCCAAGTAAGGCTTGCAAACATGATTCATGAGATCCATGAATGCGGCAGGCGCATTAGTGAGCCTAAAAGGCATCACCAAGAACTCATAATGACCATAGCGTATCATAAACGCAGTCTTGTGTACATCTTCATCTTTAAGTTTTAATTGATGATAGCCTGACCTTAAGTCAATCTTAGAGAACTAACTTGCCCCTTGAAGTTGATCAAACAGATTGTCGATCCTGGGCAAAGGATACCTATTCTTGATAGTGACCTTATTAAGCTCACGGTAATCGATGCACAGAAGCATCGATCCATCCTTCTTTTTGACAAATAGGATTGGCGCTCCCCAAGGAGACGAACTAGGTCTAATGAAACCTTTGGCTAGTAAATCATCTAGCTGCGTCCTTAATTCCTTCATCTCTGTTGGTGCCAACCTATAAGGTGCTCTCGCAATAGGCGCTGCTCCAGGGATGATGTCAATTCTGAATTCTACTTGTCTATCTGGTGGTAAACCAGGTTGTCCTTCAGGGAAAACTTCGGGATATTCAGAAATGACGGGGATATCATCAATCTTAGGCTTCGGCTCATCAATAGTTACTTGTGCCATGTAAATGACACAACCCTTCTTCATACACCTAGATGCCTTGAGCATAGACACTAGCTCAGGCAGTCCATACTGGGTATCTCCCTGAATGGTAAGTGACTCACCTGACGGAGTCTTGATCACTACTTGCTTCTTGTTGCAAACAATCTTGGCCTGGTTATGAGATAACCAGTCCATGCCTATAACTATATCGAAACCGGCAAGCTTCAAAGGAAGTAAGGACAAGGGAAAAAAGTGGTTCCTAATGGATATAACACATCCATCTAATACGGTTGATGCGGTTTCTATGGTGCCATCGGCTAATTCCACCTCATATTTTATGCTTAGGGTTCTAACTGGTAGGTTTAACAACTTACAAAACTTATTATCAACAAATGACTTATCTGCTCCAGAATCAAATAATACCCTTGCATAAACATCGTTAATAAGGAAGGTACATGTTATAACATTATCATTCTGAATCGCCTCCTGTGTGTTCATCTGGAAGACCCTAGCATTGGTCTTCTTCCCATCCTCAGCTTTCTTTGCAAGCTTTGGGAAATTGGACCTAATGTGCCCTTTTTCATTGCAATTATAGCATGTTGCATCCTTGATTTTCTTACAGTCCAACGTCTTGTGCTCAGAGGATTTACAAATCCCACATGGCCTTGGCTGCGACTGGGATTTCGACTCGAGTTTGCACCTCCCGAAATGGTGCTTCTTACAGGTTTTACACTTGGGCTTATCGCCCGACTGATGACCATCCTTCTTACTTCCAGAACCCATTTTGTGGTCATTGCTTCCCCGATGCTTCTTGTCCGACCTTCGTGAGTTCTCAATCTCACACTTCCTTTTCTCAGCATTGGTGTTTCTCAGCGATCTTTGCCGGACCGCGTCCAAAGTGAGAGACAATGAAATATCTACTGCAGATCTAAAAGTAGCCGGTCTAGAGGCCTTCACACTGGCCTTTATTTCTGGGGCCAAACCCCCAATGAAATGAGCTATCCTCTTGGGTTCAGGCGTCACAAGATAGGGAACCATCTAGATATTGTGTTAAAGCTCGTGAGGTAGGCTTGACAATCTAGGTTTTTCATAACCAACGATAAGAAATCAGTTTCAATCTTTTCAACCTCGTGCTGAGGGCAGTAGTTTTCCTTAATGAGGGTGACAAATTGATTCCATGTCAGATTGTACAATGGGATCTTCCCAGTGGCTTGAATCAAAGATCTCCACCATGCTAGTGCCTCGCCTTTGAATGACTGAGATACAAACTTTACCACATCCTTATCAGCGCAACCACTGATATCAACTACTGTGTCCATCTCATCCAACCATGTCATGCAGTCAATAGCCCCCTTTTCCCCAGTGAAATCCCTGGGTTTGCATGAAACAAAATACTTATAGGAGCAACCCTTGTTACGAGGTTCTTGATTCAGCACATTTCTCATAGATGGCTCACTCCTTTGGTTAGATAAGTGATGGGAATTACTATTGTGAGCAGTATGGGTTCTTGAGGGTGGTTTGGAGTGTGGTACTGATTGGGTCCTGGCATGAGTTCCACTAGATTCATTGAGCTGTCTGTCCAATGCTCGCGTGACAGCATTATCTATTAACGCTTGTAATTCTGCTCCTGCTACGTTGCCCCTGGAGGTGTCATGATTATCTCTGGGGTGACTGTTGACCTCGTCAGACCCTACCATATAGCTTGATTGCTACATAAAATAATGATTCTAATTTATTTAGGGGTCTATAACAGTTTTATCATTCTAGATGATCTGTTAATCATGGTGTTTAGAAGCCATTTTGATTAATTGTGCTAAGCATATATATTCAGGAATTTTAATTATAATCCCTAGTTATAATCCAATTATTAACGACATAAAAGGTCATGTCACATGGACAGTTTTAAGATTTTCATTCAGGATCTTATAGGATCAAGGTATTGAGGGTTTAATTATAATTTATTACCTCTCTTAACAGGGGGTCGAAGACCACTACTGTCTTTTGTCTTATAAGATAATGAATATAGCCCGTAGGCATTACATCCCTAAGGAGGTGTAATAAAAGAAATTGGAAGAATCCAATATAAGGATGACTTATGCGATCTATCATATAGCAATTTGTCAGGAGTGTTAACATGTTTTCAGATGTCAACAAGGATTCGAATCTTTTGAATAGGTTTTACCATCTTGGCCATAGTTAGAATGATATGTGGCTAGGTTTTTACCTTTGAGATTCTTTTTATTTTATTATAATGATAGCTCTTATAAAAGGAATGTTATATTTTCATTTATTTCACATATTATATTTATGCATATAATTTAATAAAGATGAAAATTTAAATTGAACCATTCCATTAATCAAATTAAAGAAGTACAATTTTGCCCTAAACGGGACTTTTACCAAAATAACATGCCCGCGCAGGGGCTTAAACAGAAAAAACATGCCCACGTAGGGGCGGAATAAAAAGACATGCCCACGTAGGGCCAGAATACAGAAACAAATGTCCACGCAGGGACATGATTATAACACTAAAATAAATCAACAAACAAAGGATTTAATGACCCTTCTTTCTTTTTCCCTTAATTAGGTTTGCCAGACTCTTGAACATTCCATGGTTCTGCCTACGGTCTTCCCACTCTTCTTGCCGCACTTCATTAATTCTTTGAAGAATCTCTTGATGCTGTGGTGGCGACATCGCTGGCTGCTGCGGGGGTTGCTGATATAGCGGAGGTTGAGGCGGGTGGCGGTTGCTGATACCCATAAGGTGGGTACCCAAAGGATGAGTATTCAGCTTGGTAGGGGATTCCAAAGGGTCCTTCTGGATGAAGGGCATTGTAGTTTGCTGCTACCAGGTAAGGGTGGACCTTCGCGTAGTTGTGGTTGGTGTGGATCGGCTACTCAAAGGGATTATATGCCGCCGCACCGGTGTATGTAGGTATTGGGTTGCCAAAACCCAACGGTGGTGGCGCGACAGGCGCAGAGTTTACTTCTGAGACGGGGTTTGATGATCCTCCCATCTGTGGTTCTTCATGAAGTGGCGAGAAGCGGCTGCCACTTGAGGGTTGAGGAGTGCTGATACGCACTCCTCCTCGCACGGACATCCGTGCGTTCGATCTTCTTTGCCTCGGTGGCTCCAGAGGCTGTTGCTGAACTGGTGGTGGTGGCGGAGTGACCGCGACAAAACGAGAATCCTCGGAGGGATCCTGCTGCTGCTGTGGAGAGTTGTGGTAACCGGGAGTAAACACCCAATCGATCTGTCGGAACCTTTCCTCATAGCTATCGGGACCATTATAAGGTGATCCCACGAAAGGTGACCCATCTGAAATTTCGATGGGATGGTTAGGAGTTATGGACTGTGGTTTCGCGGGATCGGCATCTTCGTCCACATCCATGGCGTTATCGCCGGAGAAATGATCTTCAGGTCCTAGTGGGTTAAAACCCACTGGTTCTCCAAGGTAGTCAGCCGGGTTGAACTGGTCGTGGAAGATAGGCGACAAATTGTCGAAAGGTGAGTTGTTGCCCTGGAGAGGTATATAAGATTGGTGAGAATTGTGGTGCTCATTTTCAGAATGAGGCCCAAAGGAGCTTTGAAAAGAAGGGGAGGAGCTCAGCGAAACTGAGCGCCTTGCTGGTTCAGTATGGGTCCTCCTGTGTTCTTGAGGATTTCTTCCTTGGGAGTCAGATGGTGTTCGCCGGTGCGATGGCCCGGCTTCATGATCATTAGGGGCGGTGAGTGGCCCCTTGCCTCTTCCCCTACCACGGAATATTGGCGGCATTGTAGCAGATCCTACCGAAACAAACAATCTAACAACAAAGAAATATATAAAAGACAAAGTTAGAAATAAAGATCAATTGGTATTAATCCTAAGTTCTTTGTCTAGACTCGAAAATTTAGGAATGTGCAATTGTGTCATTGAGATTAAACACAAAAGGCTAGTGTTTAATTCACTCAATGTTGGCTATGATACCAACCTGTAACACCCCGATATTTCCATGTATTACAGGTGGGCCCGGTGGGGAGTATCGTGACGTAGTTGATATCATCATAGTCAAACAACACAAATTTTAAATGCACAGCGGAAGCAAAAGATAGATATTATTTCAACCGAATAAATTGTAATATCAAAGTATCACAAAAGAGTTGAAACAGATCCACATGCGGATCAAATAAAAAGAAACATAGTTCATCAGATTCAAATGCATCCAAGCTTGCGAGACTCTTATTGATGCTAAGGAGAGGCCAGCCTATTTCGACTAGTACCTGCACTTAATCTTTTTGGGAAAATACGTCAGTTTACACTGGTAAATACAATTAACTGACTCATTTTCAAAAGGTTTAAAAATTTATTTGAATGCATGTGGCACAAAAACATTTTATAACTTGGGATAATTATTTATATATAAACTTGTAAAAGAATTACATGTTTGTTATACGTTTAGTAGCGTGATCTGTAGACCGGGTTAAAGATTAATAGACACACCACATGATATAATCCCGGGCGGGTTATTCCCGAAGCCGGTGGTTATACCATATTATTTATTTATGCACTGACGGGTGTACGCCTACACCCCGTGCTCAGGTCGTGGCCATTTCGTAAAATGATGCCAAGGATATCCGGGACATGGTCATTAACCCCCCAAAGGCTTTAAGCAAACATAACATTTTCAAACAGGACATTCCAATGATTTAACCTTTATATAATTAAAGATGCAATGCCCGACCAAGTGGTATTTTATATACCGTACCCCAAGCCCGTATAGGGAAAATAAGTTAAAAGTATTTACCTTTGCAAGTAATAATCACAAATAGCAAGTGCGGGTAGCTTTTATCAGGTCTCCTAATCTGGAACAAAGGTTTTTAATAACCTATTAGATTCCTAACGGGTCTTTAATTAAGCCTAAACTTAGACCGGCTAGTTTTAAAGGAAAATACGGTTCAAACGCACGATTAAGCGAAGACCGGAATAGAATGTGATTTAGACCCGACATGTTTGAAGACTTGTATAATATGGGTAAACTAAACACATTCTGGATTTTGAGACAAAAATGATAAGGTTTAACCCGTTTCGGTCAATTTATGCAAACTAGTTACATAAACCGAACCGAACGCGAAAAATGCATAACGGGTAACCATAAGAGTCATATACAGGTTTCCTAAGTTAATATGCCTTAAATATGTTGTGATATCAGTAGGATATCTTCTATTATGACCAAAACGAATTTAAACTCAAACTATGCCCCGAAGGGGCATTTTGGTCATTTTAAAGGTTATAAAAGAGTTTAAATATTAATCTGAGTTACAGGTCTAATATAATCAGTAAAATACTTAGTTTAATAAGTTATATCAGTAGGGTATCATATATATGTGAAATTTATTAATTATTAACATACTATGCACCGTAGGGGCATTTTGATAATTTCACATAAGTCTAAAAGGTCAAAACTGTAAATCTGAGTTTAAAACTTCTGCTTACTGTTAAGATATAAAAATTTATTGAAAATATCAGTAGGCATCAAACCTTATATGTTTAAAAAAGTTTTAATACATACTATGCGTTAAAACGCTTAAAAAGGCGATTTGGAGCTATTTTCGGGTTTTCAAAGAAAAGCTGATATTTTTATTATTCCAGAAGACTCAAAACATTTTATTTATCATATTAGCTCAGTAGCAAAAGGTTTGGTATTAGAAAGATTTGTAAAACTCATTTTATAGCCCAAAAGGGTAAAACCGACAGTAACCGAATTAAGCTTAGAACTCTATGTTATGCTCAGCCTAAAAAAAAATAAAAATCTTCAAAAATCCCAAAATATTATTTTATATTAGTAGGTAAAAAGTTTGGTATCAAAAATTGGGCTTAGATAGGCTATATGCTAATTACGCCATTTAATTACTAAAAGGCTTTCTAATTACGCTAATGAGCATAACTCTTAATCTAGACCTCAAACTGATATCAAATTTTAGGTACAAGTTTATAAATCAGTAACTAAGGTTTCTACTCTTTTACATTATTAAAAATCATGTTTTAAGGTCATATGGGCATAATAGTCAACATATAAGCAATTAACGGGAACATGCATATGAATCGGATAACTATTGAACCAAGGTGTATAATCACAGAGGGTTATACTAACATGAAACCTGGTCCAAATAAGGCTCAAAGGCATTTCTAAAACATGCTACATTGGGTCAGAACTGAAAGTCAAAGCAAAAGTCAAATTATGCGACTTTCGGTTCCGATCCAAGCCTTAACTGAAAATTGTCGGGTTGAACATGTTTAGACATGTTCTTACATTAATTACCTAGTTATATGTGACACCTGGGTCACTGCGAACATCAAACAAACACCAAACCAATGAAATATTGTATTTCATACTTGGGATTTGTATAAATATGTGTATCATTTGCACATATCAAATTTTTATTCAATTCCAAACTCTAAATCGCTTTCTGGAAGGTTATACACGCACCGATGCGTAAATATAACCAGTTTAATGCAACAAACACTCTGGAATAGTGATATAAGCTTAACATACCTTAAATAACCTTTACATAACTTAGAAATAAGTTTTAAAGGCTTTGGTATGGCAAAAACAAGTTATTTCGCTTACAGGGACTAAACTTGACAAACTGCGAAAGTATGCCAATTTGAACTGTAACAGACATTCCGGAACATGACCATAAGTTAAACATACCATAAATATCCTTTACATAGCTTTGAAATAGGCTTTGAGGGGTTCGGTGTGCTAAAATAAACTTTTGGGTCATTTAGGGACTAAAAGTGTCAAAAAGTGCATAAGTTTGCATTTTCGCGCATAACTTACGTTCTGAATACATCTGGACATCCAAAAATTTATGTAAGCACTATAAAATTTTATTTTAGTGTTTGGCATAAGAAAAATCCATTCGTCGCGTCATTTGGATCGTTTTTCGCGCTTATGCGCATTCCGTCGTAATTAACCGAACATCGCGATCGTACGACCAAACGAACCGACATCCGAGATGTTTTTGAGCATGTTTTGAGTTCCCTATGCTTTAACTTCATTTTAGAGCCTTGAAATGAGGTTAACGGGGTTCAAACGCATCGAAAATAGCTTAAACGGGCTGCAGGGACCATTTCTGCCATTTTTGAAACTTTGCTGAAACTGGTAGGCAGTGGCGTAGCGCGAGCACTAAGGCCTTTACCAGTGGCGCTACGCGACTGCCTTGTCTGGACAGAAATTTTGCAGAAACATCGAATCGGGTCCATTCCACTTTCGCACATAGTTTTGGGCAATACCATGGGCTCAAATGGTTTTCTAAAACCAGGGTTTTGAGGTGGAGGGTTGAGATTGAATCACGGTTAACGAGGAATGATCTTAACGGCTCTACGAATCCTATAAATACCCCACCCCCATTTCCTTCAAAACCCACTAGAATCTTGATTTGAGAAGCTCTAAGTTGAAACCATTGTTTCATACCTGAGCTACTTGGATCGAGGTTAGCATTCGGGGACCCTTCGTAAGTATTCTTTCGTTCTTTTATTGCTTTTCGAGTCTGAAAGTCAAACTTTGTTTGACTTTCTGCGTTGACCAGTTTATGGTCAATGCGAAGTTCGTATGAACTTCGCAACGTGATTGTAATCACGATGGTTATAGTCCCTTGGGACTATGCCTACTGATTACCACGTTGTCTAGGGTCGTAAGGTAAGCGATCTAAACAATCGCTTATACTTTCGAACCCGACCCATTTGGTCGATCATTAGGATCCGACCAAATACATTAGGTGACCATAGTATATAGGGAATAACCTTCCGAGGTTATACCTTATGGTCACGACGTTTAAGTAGTTGTATGATAGGTAGTTTATATGCCTTAGGTAAATTACCAAAATACCCTTTTTATGTGTAATTGGTAATTAAGCATATGTAACCTAAACTTTCATCACTTAACTGATTATGTAACATGTTTAGGCATATAACACTTGTCATAGGGCTAGTTAGACGTCTCGAGTGCGCTTTTGCGCGCACGACGCGTTAAAGTAGCATAAGCTACCTTAATGGGGCGCGATGGGTCGAAAGCACTTATGTTAGGTTTCATTTAGTATGTAGGCTTTGTTAAACCATATTACACGAGTCTCCATAGTCGTTTGGTTTACGAACCCGCATTCTATCCGATCTTCCGATTTAGGTCCGGTTTATTAACATAGTTACCTATATTAGGTGTCGTTTGATTCCGTGATCTCTAGCATTGCTTGGTGGTTATCGTTGGACTTCTGAGCAATCTCAAGTGAGTACATAGACCCCTCTTTTACTGTTTTTCCAAACGTTTTGGGGTGAAACACATGTGCCTACTTGTTACTTTCATGCTTTCCATGTTTTCACATCATATACCTGCTATGTTCGTTAGTACATTATAGTACATGATTTCATTACATTTTATACTATGTGTGCCCATTGTGTGCATACTTAGTACATTGTTTTACATTTACATTTTATGCTATGTATGTCCGTTGGTTACATACTTAGTACAGTGTTTTCATCACATGCTTACATTTTGTTATGACATTTGGGTTGTTTACAATGGAACAATACATTCATTAACATTAGCTACGCCGTTCGTTAGTAGGTAGTGGTACCATAGGAATTGACAACTCCCGTTCCTGAAATCCTGGGTTTGTTTGGATTGGAAGGAATGACCGAATTCGATATACATAATTTAGATAAACCTTTAAATTGTTTAAGGGTTTATCGCCGCAGTCTCAAGGCTTGGATGTATGCATTTTCACAACACCGCATAGATGTTCGTATCAGTATAGCATGCATTTCCACAAAACATAGCTTTGATTTAAACCATGTTTTACTTCAATACTTTGTTTTTGTGCATATGGTTTAGTTGATACATTTCACTAGCCATACAGATCATTTTGGTTACACATTACATGATTTACATTTGACACATGAACATTATTAACATTGGTTACACATTACATGATTTACATTTGACACATAAACATTATTGACATTGGTTACACATTACATGATTTACATTTGACACATAAACATTATTGACATTGGTTACACATTACATGATTTACATATTGACATAAACATTTTTGACATATTATTCAATACGTTTGGCAATTGGTTTAAACATAGACATCTTACATTGGTGGTTTGTTTGGGTAAGTGATTTGAGTAACGGTGCGTGTGTAATATGATACAAGCATGGTGGATACGCCGCTGGTACTTCCTATATATAAGTGTTTGTATGGTATTACATATCGTAGCGTTATTTGAATCATTTCAGTTTAAGATATATAACATTTTATACAAATAACATACTTTTCACAAGACATTCTTTTACAAACAACTTATCTTATACAAACTCATTTTACATGGTTATTCATTTAACCTACATTATTCTCTTATTTATACATATCATCTGATCTTATCGTTTTTCAAATGATTTACAAGACAAATCAAATTACAAGGTTCATGACTAAACATTTTCTTAAACAATAAGTCATGAATCCTATTTTCATAAACCTATGTATCTCACAGGCATTTTTATGCTGACGTACCTATTTTCACATGTGTTTCAGGATATGATGCATAGGATTTATCAAGATACACTTAGGCGGACTTGGGCCTTAGTGACAATAAAAGATGCAAGACTAGTTAATTATGTTGTATTTCTTTGATTGTCAAGACATTGTAACAATTTTAATCAATAAAACAATATTTCAATTTCCATGTGTTATGAAACAATGATTCTGTTACAACACTCCCCAACGTTTTCCGCCACGTTTTGTTGTTCTACGTGGTCGGGGTGTGACAGAAAAGTTGGTATCAGAGCCCATGGTTATAGGGAATTAGGTTATTAGTAATACTTTGACCTAGTCTATAACCTTTCTAGGACCCTAACGCATGTTTACTTGCGTTTTGTCATAAAACAATACTGTCACCTATCCTTAGGCGACGACCTCAACAAGAACATAAATTTCCAAACCGCTTTGAAAACTAATCATCTGTTCTAGGATGATTGATTACTAGGTTTTGAACCCTCTATTGTAAGGTTTTGAACTCTCTGTTATATGGTTTTGAACCTCTTTGAATTTTCAAAATCTCGTCAAAGTTTGGGTCTTATAATGTGAACATGTGCAACTGGAAGGGTGAATGCCTGTATTCTGGGTTTTCTGTCTAGGCAAGCACTTCGTATATATCTCATCAGACGCGAGACCAGTTGTGCTTACCTGGGAATTCTTGGGATGAGTGTTCACTTATAGGCGAGCATGTCTTCAGTGATACATTAATAAGACCTGTTTACTTTGATTAGTCACCGTCTCATTTGTTTGCCTTAGGTAACAAACAAATGATCGCAATTTCTATGCGTTGTTATTTTGTTTTATTTGTCCAATAATCTTTCACTTGTTTCTTCCTATATCTTTCATTTTCTTCTAGAATGTCTATTCCTCTCAGCACTGGACAAATGTCCGAGCGAACAGCCAAATGTGCCCAGCAAATAGGCGAAGTGATTCAGAAGACTGTGGATTTAGGCATTGCCATGGCTCGTCTCAACAATGAAGCCTCTCGTCTCGACAATGAAGCCACTCAAGAGCCACCAAAGGAAGCAGAAGTCAAGCCAGCACCAAAATCAAGGAAGCGTAAGGCTTCAAGGAAACCCGCAGCGGTTACACCTAATCAAGCGGGACCTAGCCATGTGACAAGGCCACTAGCTAGGAAGCCATACATAGGAACTGCCCCTTTGTGCAAACGATGCAACCGTCATCATTCAAACCTCATACCCTGCTCCAAATGTACCTACTGTGGACGGAGGGGACATTTGGTCAACACATGCCGCTTTGCTATCCAAAACAAAGCTGCTATAAACCTTGCTGCTACCCAACTCCAAGTCAACCCTACTCAAGCTCGTTTTCCGCATGGAACGTGCTACAACTATGGCGAGACAAGCCATTTCAGGAACAACTGCCAGAAGATTGTCAGTGCAAATCCAACCCTTGGATGAGCATTCGGCTGAACAAAGGATGTTGCTGTCTTATGCCTTTGTTTCTTTTATTCTCGTGTATTGTGAAACAATATGTCTTGTTCATAAATAAAAGTTGTTGTTCGCAATTCTGATACACAAGTATAATTACATGTGTGTATGACTTTTCCTATGATACCTACATCAAGAAACTATGTACCTTGCAAACTACTTTTGTGATTTCTCTCTTTCAAATGATCGCTCATGATTCCCTCGAAAATTTTAAGTACTCGTTTCACTCTAAGAAACAAAGTACAGAAAATAAAGTGACATTATGAGTAATCATGCTCCTGCACATCTGTGCCTTTGAATCCTTGGTTAGATAACTAAGGGTATTTTCAAATCTCATACCCATTACGTTTTGATTTTTCAATATACACAGTACAAGTACTTCAAAAACAATCTTCATGATCTCAAGACATTTCAAAATTTTTTTTTTATGCATTGTCTATGTTACTTCAAAAACATTGGCTATGTTTTCAAAAACAACCTTCATAATTTCAAAATGTTTCATATAGTCTGAAGACAATATCAACACAGTACATTTTCTTATCAAGTGCATGATTTCGAAAAACATTATTCATGTTTTCCAAAAACCTTATACATAATTTCAAAATTCATCTCGCATGATTTTAAAACATTTTATAAATATACTTACCTAGTACACCTACTTTATGATTTCAAAAAGTATTATATATAAGGTTTCAAAAACATTGAACACATTTTTAGAACCCCATGCATAGCTTTCCAAAAATATTTTTTTCTTCATACATTGACTTGACCTTCAAATTCTGCTTCATATGTCGCCTTGACATATCTAGCATCTCAACTTCATAAGCATTTTTACTTTATGTTTTGACGTAAGCACATCCAGTGCAAGATTTCAAACATCTTCAACTTCTAAAAATCCATATGGGATCTTTTTATCTTCACAATTAGACCCTTGTGGATGATCATCATTCAAATCAGAGTCCTTAATTGGATTCCTTATGAACCTGAATTCGAACATTTCGGTTCCTTATAATCGAAATCGAATTTCTCTTTTAAAAATCGTTCTATCTTTATAGTTAGATTCTTGTAAATGTTTAAAGTACCAAATGAAATCCACGAGATGGATTCCTAGTGTGCTTTAAATACATGCGCTCTGTAGCAAAACAAATTAACAAATTAAAGATCTAGATAAACAATCCTTGTGGTATATGACTATGTGTTTATGCATCTTGTGTTTTCTTTTATACTTTTTGTGTTTTTATACTCTGGGTATTAGTTATCCAAATCCTCGTAGAATCTTTCATATCTTTATATGAGGGATTCGTAGTAGGATATTCAAAAAGGTACTACCTTAAATCCTGAATGGGCTTCTATGTAATAGTTAAGACCCTTGGATTATATAGTACTATTCCATGATTCATAAGAGACCCTTAAGTGGTCTAGTCAAAAAGATTGATTCACAATTTGGTTAAAGAATGACATCTAGTGATATAGCTGAACAGACTCCTTGATAGTCTATTTAGATCATTTATTGATTTAGTTAAAAGGACTCTATGGCGGTCTAGTCACACTCATCACATGATTGTTCATTTGGTTTTATCCTACACATTATAAAATAGACTGTGTGAACTGTGCAAGGAATTGTCTGATTATGGACGCGTACATAATTATGAAAATTTAGTGCACAGAAACCCAGTAAGATTTATTATGTGTAAGAACCGATAGCGACAACAATAACAAAATGAGAACGATGTAATGGAGGTACGGTGGACGCACCAATGGCGCTTCATATACTTGTATATAAGTGTCCCTCTTACATTGCAAGCATAATGTTATTAAGGTTACTAGAAGTTCAAGAACCCTAACCAATGTTGTTCAATCTTTTCAAATTCATGTTTTAAACTCTCACAAGTTTCCTATAAATAAAAATTTCGGGACGAAATTTCCTAAAGTAGGGGAGACTGTGACACCTGGGTCACTGCGACCATCAAACAAATACCAAACCAATGAAATATTGTATTTCATACTTGGGATTTTTATAAATATGTGTATCATTTGCACATATCAAATTTTTATTCAATTCCAAACTCTAAATCGCTTTCTGGAAGGTTATACGCGCACCGATGCGTAAATATAACCAGTTTAATGCAACAAACACTCTGGAATAGTGACATAAGCTTAACATACCTTAAATAACCTTTACATAACTTAGAAATAAGTTTTAAAGGCTTTGGTATGGCAAAAACAAGTTATTTCGCTTACAGGGACTAAACTTGACAAACTGCGAAAGTATGCCAATTTGAACTGTAACAGACATTCCGGAACATGACCATAAGTTAAACAAACCATAAATATCCTTTACATAGCTTTGAAATAGGCTTTGAGGGGTTCGGTGTGCTAAAATAAACTTTTGGGTCATTCAGGGACTAAAAGTGTCAAAAAGTGCATAAGTTTGCATTTTCGCGCATAACTTACGTTCTGAATACATCCGGACATCCAAAAATTTATGTAAGCACTATACTATTTTATTTTAGTGTTTGGCATAAGAACAATCCATTCGTCGCGTCATTTGGATCGTTTTTCGCGCTTATGCGCATTCCGTCGTAATTAACCGAACATCGCGATCGTACGACCAAACGAACCAACATCCGAGATATTTTTGAGCATTTTTTGAGTTCCCTATGCTTTAACTTCATTTTAGAGCCTTGAAATGAGGTTAACGAGGTTCAAACGCATCGAAAATAGCTTAAACGGGCTGCAGGGACCATTTCTGCCATTTTTGAAACTTTGCTGAAACTGGTAGGCAGTGGCGTAGCGCGAGCACTAAGGCCTTTACCAGTGGCGCTACGCGACTGCCTTGTCTGGACAGAAACTTTACAGAAACATCGAATCGGGTCCATTCCACTTTCGCACATGGTTTTGGGCAATACAATGGGCTCAAATGGTTTTCTAAAACCAGGGTTTTGAGGTGGAGGGTTGAGATTGAATCACGGTTAACGAGGAACGATCTTAACGGCTCTACGAATCCTATAAATACCTCACCCCCATTTGCTTCAAAACCCACTAGAATCTTGATTTGAGAAGCTCTAAGTTGAAACCATTGTTTCATACCTGAGCTACTTGGATCGAGGTTAGCATTCGGGGACCCTTCATAAGTATTCTTTCGTTCTTTTATTGCTTTTCGAGTCTTTTCGAGTCTGAAAGTCAAACTTTGTTTGACTTTCTGCGTTGACCAGTTTATGGTCAATGCGAAGTTCGTATGAACTTCGCAACGTGATTGTAATCACGATGGTTATAGTCCCTTGGGACTATGCCTACTGATTACCACGTTGTCTAGGGTCGTAAGGTAAGCGATCTAAACAATCGCTTATACTTTCGAACCCGACCCATTTGGTCGATCATTAGGATCCGACCAAATACATTAGGTGACCATAGTATATAGGGAATAACCTTCCGAGGTTATACCTTATGGTCACGACGTTTAAGTAGTTGTATGATAGGTAGTTTATATGCCTTAGGTAAATTACCAAAATACCCTTTTTATGTGTAATTGGTAATTAAGCATATGTAACCTAAACTTTCATCACTTAACTGATTATGTAACATGTTTAGGCATATAACACTTGTCATAGGGCTAGTTAGACGTCTCGAGTGCGCTTTTGCGCGCACGACGCGTTAAAGTAGCATAAGCTACCTTAATGGGGCGCGATGGGTCGAAAGCACTTATGTTAGGTTTCATTTAGTATGTAGGCTTTGTTAAACCATATTACACGAGTCTCCATAGTCGTTTGGTTTACGAACCCGCATTCTATCCGATCTTCCGATTTAGGTCCGGTTTATTAACATAGTTACCTATATTAGGTGCCGTTTGATTCCGTGATCTCTAGCATTGCTTGGTGGTTATCCTAGGACTTCTGAGCAATCTCAAGTGAGTACATAGACCCCTCTTTTACTGTTTTTCCAAACGTTTTGGGGTGAAACACATGTGCCTACTTGTTACTTTCATGCTTTCCATGTTTTCACATCATATACCTGCTATGTTCGTTAGTACATTATAGTACATGATTTCATTACATTTTATACTATGTGTGCCCATTGTGTGCATACTTAGTACATTGTTTTACATTTACATTTTATGCTATGTATTTCCGTTGGTTACATACTTAGTACAGTGTTTTCATCACATGCTTACATTTTGTTATGACATTTGGGTTGTTTACAATGGAACAATACATTCATTAACATTAGCTACGCCGTTCGTTAGTAGGTAGTGGTACCATAGGAATTGACAACTCCCGTTCCTGAAATCCTGGGTTTGTTTGGATTGGAAGGAATGACCGAATTCGATATACATAATTTAGATAAACCTTTAAATTGTTTAAGGGTTTATCGCCGCAGTCTCAAGGCTTGGATGTATGCATTTTCACAACACCGCATAGATGTTCGTATCAGTATAGCATGCATTTCCACAAAACATAGCTTTGATTTAAACCATGTTTTACTTCAATACTTTGTTTTTGTGCATATGGTTTAGTTGATACATTTCACTAGCCATACAGATCATTTTGGTTACACATTACATGATTTACATTTGACACATGAACATTATTGACATTGGTTACACATTACATGATTTACATTTGACACATAAACATTATTGACATTGGTTACACATTACATGATTTACATTTGACACATAAACATTATTGACATTGGTTACACATTACATGATTTACATATTGACATAAACATTTTTGACATATTATTCAATACGTTTGGCAATTGGTTTAAACATAGACATCTTACATTGGTGGTTTGTTTGGGTAAGTGATTTGAGTAACGGTGCGTGTGTAATATGATACAAGCATGGTGGATACGCCGCTGGTACTTCCTATATATAAGTGTTTGTATGGTATTACATATCGTAGCGTTATTTGAATCATTTCAGTTTAAGATATATAACATTTTATACAAATAACATACTTTTCACAAGACATTCTTTTACAAACAACTTATCTTATACAAACTCATTTTACATGGTTATTCATTTAACCTACATTATTCTCTTATTTATACATATCATCTGATCTTATCGTTTTTCAAATGATTTACAAGACAAATCAAATTACAAGGTTCATGACTAAACATTTTCTTAAACAATAAGTCATGAATCCTATTTTCATAAACCTATGTATCTCACAGGCATTTTTATGCTGACGTACCTATTTTCACATGTGTTTCAGGATATGATGCATAGGATTTATCAAGATACACTTAGGCGGACTTGGGCCTTAGCGACAATAAAAGATGCAAGACTAGTTAATTATGTTGTATTTCTTTGATTGTCAAGACATTGTAACAATTTTAATCAATAAAACAATATTTCAATTTCCATGTGTTATGAAACAATGATTCTGTTACAACACTCCCCAACGTTTTCCGCCACGTTTTGTTGTTCTACGTGGTCGGGGTGTCACATTATATTAGTGACAAAACAGGTTGCATGGCTCCTACATTGCTAATTATGCATTAATTTGAAATTTAGCTTTCTGTTGACTTTTTAAGGTTAGCTTTGACCCGACAATTGACCTAGTTAGAGTGGGAATCAGAGGGTGCCCTTTTAAGGGTTTATTACCTACATAATTACCAACTTATAGGTACTTTTAATTCGAGATTTGTCTGAACAATTATGATTAATCTCGAAGTCAAACCTTAATTACGACGGTTTGACTTTAAGCTAATTAATTAAGCAAAACTGAATTAGGAAGGGTTAAGGACACTTACAAGGGTCCTATGCATGATTAGGAAGCCTAAGAAACTTTGGTTGCTGATCAGAGGGCTCCAGAAATACACTTGTGAAAGTTTGCAAATGAATGGTACAAGAGTTGCAACATTGATCTTCTTATATAGTGAATTCAATTGCTTAGGATGGTGCCAAGCAAGTCTATGACTGATTCCAGATCAAGCCAAGTGCCCCTAATGCGTGTAAAATCAGTGGGGGAATCCCTGGTATAAGAAAACAAGCCTTTTAAGTCGGTTACAGACCTGAACTGGCAGCTGCCAGGAGTTTTCTGTCACTGTGCTGCTTACACGGGCCGCGTAAGTCCTTAAGACGTCTTACGCGGGCCGCCTGGCTACCCAGAACCAGCCAAACCAGTTTCAACTAATTACATTTCAGTCCCTGGTCCTTTCTAACGTGGTTTTAAGCTTGTTTCTTGCAGTTTTGGCCCTCTAACTTGATTTTTAAGGGCTACAAGACTTAACCAAACTTTGTTAAGTCCTTGGTTATCCTTGTAATCACCCATAAGGTCCTAGAATTCAACGTTGATGCTTTTAACCCTTCGTATACGAATTTATCATAACTTTCTCATACGATAACGAAACTTGGTGAAATTTTTATCACATATTCTAGTGAGTATAATTTATCATTACAAAGCTTCGGGTTTGCTAAAAGGTCACTCACAGGTATACTTTAAACATGTTGACACATTTAACCCCTGTAGTTTGTAATCTTTCACTTTCTTTCACAATTAGCTTCGTATGATCCATGATTTATTCTTTTAAGGGTATAGACATCGTGTAGGGTTATTGAAAGCATATTTATCCATTGTTGACTCTTCGAACCCTTATATTTACATACTTTCCTTGTTCATCAACTTTAGTCCCTCTAAAGTATGCTTTTACACGTTTAAAGCTCATGACACGTGTCGATACATTATTGGTCATAAAATTTTTGAGGTGTTACACTCTCGGAGATGGAACCAAGATTGCAGTAAAATGTCTTGAAGGTCTTGTGCATGTTAAAAAATAATTTCTAGCTGAAGTTCAATCCATTGGTAGCATTCACCATGTGAATCTAGTTAGACTTCTACGATTTTGTGCGTGGAAATCTCAACGGCTTCTTGTGTATAACTTCATGAGTAATGGGTCATTAGATAAGTGGATCTACCTTGGAGTTCGAGAGCACATATTGGAATGGCAACGCAGAAAGAAAATAATTCTTAATATAGCCAAAGGTTTAGCCTATCTCCTTGAAGATTGTAGGCAGAAAATTGTGCATCTTGATATTAAACCTCAAAACATACTTCTAGACAATGATTTCAATGCTAAAGTATCCGATTTTGGATTATCTAAGCTCATTGAAAAAAATCAAAGTGAAGTGATGACTACCATATAAGGAACCCCCTGGATATCTTGCTCCAGAATGGCGGAGCTCAGTTATCACTGAAAAAGTGGATGTATACGGCTTGGGATCGTTCTCCTGGAGATCTTATGTGGTAGGAAAGTTTTCGATAGATCTTAGCCAGAAGAAAACGGGCACTTGCTCTCTATCTTTGAGAAAAGTTGGGAGCAAGGAACATTGTTAGATATGGTTGACAGACAAAGTGAAGATATGCGGGTACATAGTACAGAAGTGGTGGAGATGATGAAAATGGCTGCATGGTGTTTACAAACAAATTTTAAGAGAAGGCCTTCAATGTCATCGGTGGTTAAGGTGTTAGAAGGAGGAATGGATGTCGAATCGAAACGGAATTACAACTTCATAGATCCAATAATTCAGGAAGAAGATGTAGACGGGAAATATTTCACACAAATGTCTGCATCTCTTCTCTCGGGGCCAAGATAGGCAGCCATGAGGTTCTTGTGGATCATTTCTATTTCTATGTAGTTTTTTTTCCTTTTGTTCAAATAAAAATTTAGTTAGACATTGGTATCCATCTCTTATTTTTCATTTAAAGATCACATGATGGTTTAGCCACACCTCATCTATGATCAACCAGACATTAGATCTTTGTTTCATGATCTAACTAGTATTATACTCTTCTAAAAACCAAAGAAGATGTTGAGTTGGTCAACAAAGATGATATATCGGTTTTAGATAAATCTGTGGGTCAATTTGACCCGACAGTTGAAATCTTGAACGGGAATGAAGTGATTTGACCAATACGCTATTCTTGTTAGACTAAGATTTAAACTTAATTATACTATTTATGTATTTATATTATAACTTATACTCTAGATATGTATAATGACCGATATGGTAGTGATAAGCGGGTAGGATTTCAAAACTGCCATGGCAGTTATTCCCGCCAAAACTAAACCGCCAAATGTTCATGTATATATGTTTGATATCCGGCCACTTCATCCGGTATCAAGACATTCTATTATCAAGAATTGTCCTTTCATTATTAATCCATTTTGAATACCCTTTGCTCATTGTTTCTGCACACTTCCTGTACAAAACCATGAACCCTGATTCAAGTGATATACAAACTTCCGCTGCAATTATGCATGACCCCCCAACATAGTGGTATCAGAGCCACGTTGGGGAAGAGTGCAGAAATCAAACCAAGTTCAACCACAATACCCAGTCAACACTGTATTGATGAGAAGAACGAGAAAGATAGAAGGATTCCCCGTGTGAGGCTTTGTTACTATTGCCATCAACCGGGCCATCAAATATACATGTGCAAGGAGAAAGAGAATGATGAAGCCACTCAACTGATTAAACAAGCAATCAATACCGGAATTAGAAGGCAAGATGACGAAGTGATCTACCAGAATGAGATGATTGTCACCGGAATAGAGGGTTGACAATGGGGAGACATCTGGTACGTAAGTCCGACATTTAATCATCACTTCGCTGGAAATATAAATGTTTTTAAACGCATTAAACATATGATCGGTGTTGAAACAAAATCAGGTGAGAATAATTTCCTTTTTATACGGGGGATTGGGGCAGTGGAAATGTAATCCGGCAATGATAGGTTGTGGATACAAAGTGTGTTCTACTCACCGGAATTGGACCCAAATGTTTTAAGTCTCGATCAGTTAACACTGCAAGGCTTTACGGTAAGAAAATCCGGTGACACATGTAAAATCTTTCAAATGTTTTCAGCCCCTGTTGTTAATTCGGTAAATGATCTAAGTGGTTTAACCAAGGAATAAGAACTTGGTTTAAACGAAAAACAAAAAATGATAGAGTTATGTTCGGTGAACGAAGAATTCAAAGAGAATTATTTAAATTCTTATTTTGAAACCTGAATGTATCCAATGATGAACCGGATTGGAGCATGATGATTATCCGGGCATTGGAGTTTCATGACTTTGGCGACTGCAAGTCATTATTAGACATGATCGATGACAAAGACTTTGTATTTAAATACAAGCACGTGTTGGATGGAAAATTTGAGGAAATGGTGGCATGGTTTTTAAATGTCAAGATGGGAATCTCTTCAAGACCCATCCCACCATTTGCACCGGATAACAGAAAGGTAGACTTACTGGGGTTATATGTGATAGTAGAATGAGATGGCACCTACCGAAGTGTCACGAATGACAATCTATGGCCGGCGATTGCAAAGGACTTAGGATACGAGTGTCATGACAGCAAGTTCATGAGAATTATTTACGCCATGTATCTCGATGTCTTGATATATTATTACAGGTTCAAAGCTGTTCAAGAGAAGGTGATTGATAAGGAGATGATAAAGGAAGGAGAATGCTCATCAACCGGCTGTCATGAGAGGAGAAGGAGTGCGGATGTTGTACAAGATGAGGCTGCCATGGATCACTATGCCCTGTATGCAGGGAATGATTAGAAGGGAGCCTGGAAAATGCACAAGAAACGTCGAACATTCGACTTCAATCAAGAAAGGAAGGCCGTTGATGAAGCAAATAGAAGTGTCTTGATGTATGCTGCAAAGCATAATCAAGTTTAAGGGGGTTATGTTAGACTAAGATTTAAACTTAATTATGCTATTTATGTATTTATATTATAACTTATACTCTAGATATGTATAATGACTGATATGGTAGTGATAAGCGGGTGATAAGCGGGTAAGATTTCAAACTGCCATGGCAGTTATTCCCGCCAAAACTAAACCGCCAAATGTTCATGTATATATGTTTGATATCCGGCCACTTCATCCGGCATCAAGACATTCTATTATCAACAATTGTCCTTTCATTTTTAATCCATTTTGAATACCCTTTGTTCATTGTTTATGCACACTTCCTGTACAAAACCGAGAACCAGATTCAAGTGATATACAAACTTCCCCTGCAATTATGCATGACCCCCAACAATTCTCCAAATGAGCAATTTATTTGGCTCATGATTGTCACATCAGGGCTGCTAGTTTGTGGAATAAATCTGGAATTGTGATCACTATATATATTGTATACTATTTATATCCCCCTCAAGATAAATATTGGTAGTTAGCATAATATTTTTCATTTAATATAGTTCGGTGATTGGCTGTGCGCGTGTGGTACGAAACTGGGGCTCGGTTCACGTGTAATTCTACACAATGATTACCTTCTGAGCTCTTTTACAATGATTAGTCAAGAACTCAAGAATGTTCTCAAGCAACCTAAAGATAACAGGTGTTTTGTTAGATGAGAATTAGTTGCAAATATTTAAGGTCCTAACTGAATCCAAACCTCATAGCCGAACCCTAGATAAATAATAATGTTAGTGGTCAAATCTCAAAACTACAAATTGAGATAATAAAGGAAATTAAGGAACTACGTGTTGGGTTTTGAAGGCTTTAATCACACAAAAACTCACGTACAAAGAATATGTTTGCTGCTAAAAAAACCCTACCACTCATTCTAAAGAAAGCGTACAATATATAGGAACAAACAAAGACCCACTAACTAATAATTAGGGCCACTAACCCATTAACCCACTAACTTAATATTGCTTAACACTTCAACATTAAAAACACATGACTAATTAAAAATACTTGACCCATTAAAAACATACTGCTACCTACCCGACTAGACCCGTCAAGATTAATCCAACATTCACCCCCTTAATCTTGTCCTCGATTCTTATTTCTTTCTTGCTTGATGTTGTCGTTCTTGTTCTTCTTGCTTCTAATCAACATGCTCCTATTGATCGATTTCTTGCTGACTTGCTTTCGAAACTTGCATTCTTAGTCTTACTTATCTTATATCTTACTTGTTGACCTTGCTAATCTTGCTACGTTCTTGCTTGATTCGAACTCATTCTTTCTTTCTTACTTTGAATCTTCTTGCTTGCTGACTTGCTTTAATGAACAAGCTACTTGCTACCTATTTTTTTTCTTTGCTTTCGAATCACAAAGATTCAATCTTGCTACTCGTCTTGCTCTTGCTTCTTGCTACGAACCATGCATGGCTCGGATCTTGCTCTTGCTAAACGAACCGTACGGGTCCGAAACTTAATTGCTATATGAACCATAAGGTTCGGTCTTGCTCCTGCTATACGAACTACTAAGGTTCGATTCTTTCTTTTTTCTTAGGGCTGCTACAACAACCAATAGATTCAAACAACGAACAAAACACACATATGACCTGATTCTTTCTTGCCCATTTTGTGCAATCACCCAGCCAATAAAACCTTGCTGTTGAAACTCACTTCTTCGCCATTGTGCATTACAAAAAAACAACCCAAACACTTGCTGCGATAATCTGCCTTCCAAATACTTGCTTCACATGAGTAGTTAATTAATTGAGGTGCCTTGTTGCTTGCTTCTTTTAATTCTTTTCTCTTCTTTTGAATACCACAGAAGCCGCTTTCTTGCCATTGCTTTAATTTAATTCTCCTGCTCGCTTGCTTGCTTCACGTACTTTCTAATTATTAACTTGCCTACGCGCTTCTTTCTTCCGCCGATCAAAAAACCATGATCAGACCTTGCTGATGCTTTCTTTCTCCGTCTAGACGATACTCACCGCCAAAAAACACTTTGTTCTTCTTTTGCACACCTTTCTACGAACCCTTTCGTTCTCAGCCCCTGTGGGCTGCTCCCCTATCTTCAAAAAACGACTCTCACATATGCTAATCCCACGATACGAGCCCTAGGGCTCTGATACCAATTGTTCGGTTTTGAAGGCTTTAATCACACAAAAACTCATGTGCATAGAATGTGTTTGCTGCTAAAAAAACCCTACCACTCATTCTAAAGAAAACGTACAATATATAGGAACAAACAAAGACCCACTAACCCACTAACTAATAATTAGGGCCACTAACCCATTAACCCACTAACTTAATCTTGCTTAACACTTCAACATTAAAAACACATGACTAATTAAAAATACCTGACCCATTAAAAACATACTGCTACCGGCCCGACTAGACCCATCAAGATTAAACCAACGCTACGTGTGTGCAATTCTACTTAGGAGTGTGCAAAATCAGGTTATCCGACTAAAACCGTAACCCCAACCCGAAATAACCCGAGACCTGACCGAATGTTTCTGTCAGGTGGTCTTCGGTTAGTGTTTCATAAGAAATTTGTATATCGGGTTGGTCTCAAGTATAGACCGAAAAGACACCGTTGCCCGAACATGAAAAATAAACTGTTGCCCAATAACTTTGACCTTGTTGACCTAAATAATACGGATGATGGCTGTTTCGAAACGATTAATACAGATACAATCAGCTTCTAAACAATCAATACATGTTTATGCCAAGTTTTGGATCACTGGTGTACTTTCGCATACTTAGGGACCATATCCAAAATTATGACAAATTACAAGGGGACAATACGTGTTATACTTTACTCAAATATTAAATATATAAAAATGAAAAGCGTGGCTCTATTTATACTTATATATATAATTTTATAGGGGAAGGTTCAAATGAAAACCACTAGTTAACGCGAAAACTCGAAAACTAACTAAAAAAAGCCTAAAAAACACACAAAATTTTTTTTTTGCAAAACCAAATTTCGCAGGTTTTTTTATATAAAAAAAAATTTCAAAAAAAAAAAAAAAAAAAAATTTTTTGTGTAGTGCACATGTGTAATACTACACATGTGTATCTGTACTACACATAATAAATGCAAATATTACAGTAAAAGTACAATGTCATTAAATAAAACAAATAATTAAATTACAAAGTTATTTGAAATATATAAGCCAAGTGGGGCTAGCTCAGTTGGTAGAGGCTCTTGCCTCTTAGTGGGAGGTCTTGGGTTCAATCCCAAGCAAGGGTGAGTTATTTGTAAATATAGTAGTTTGAGAGAGTAACGTTAGCCATTCAAAAAAAAATTTGAAATATATAAAAAACACATTTAATAGTTGCTTTATACGCATTTTCATGTTCTGAAAACGATTCATAATGTTTTCAATGGCAACTTGCAAAAAAAAAAAAAAAACCTCTTTTTTATTATAACAAAAAATGCACGCATCATTTAAATGATCATCAAACATCCTCTTAGGTTAAACAATTGAAACAAGATCAATTGGACATGGGGCTATAATGCTTACTGGATTAGAAAAAAAAAATAAATTAAGCATGGACCTTTAATGATTTAAAGTACACTAATTAAATTCAAGTAACTGGGCTTAATTTTTTAAATATAACTTGTTTATTATGTAATTCTTTTAGAAGAAAACAACTGGTGTCGTTTGTAAAAACACAGTGGTGTCGCTCGAATTTTTTCTATTAAACGTTGTATTTGCTACACAAAATTCAATGGTGTCGGACGACACCGTTGTTCAAAGTGTGGCTCCGCCACCGTTCTCCACACCTCCACCAGTCGCTCGTAGCTATAGTTCAGATCCGGTCGCCCCTGCTACTACTGTCCAGATATCACACCCTAAAAATCCACACGTTGAGAACTACTGTGAGGTATAGGACTGACAAGGATCTAGCCACTAATCACGATGAACCATTTTCGTAAGTTATAAATTTTCCGATTGACACAATTAGTGTTAAAATTTGAATGCCCAAAAAACACGACTTAATTTAGCAGTGGAAGTATAAAGAAAACCCATATTAATTTAAAACACAAGTTCATTAGTTATACGCTAATCATGACACTTACAAACCACATACTCCAGCTGATTGCAACGTCCGTTCTAAGTTGTATCGAGCAACCTGCAAAGCATGCAGTAGGGTGTCAACATAAAGTTGGCGAGTTCACGAGTTATCCAGTTTTAGTTCCAAAAACGTAAGTTGTTTAGAAAAGGTATTTATAATCACGTAATGGGGAGCTACCCCATCTGTAAGCTCGCTAAACTATAAATACCGAATACTGAGACGTTGTGTTTTGGGCCCCAAGTCAATGTCTATCATCATTGACCAAGTTTCAAGCCATACTAGTTCACGCCCAATCCCCTCGGTCACGGTGTGAGGTTTGTCAAACCTAATAGCGCTATCAACTAATATCCCGTTCGCCCCCGGCGACTAATCAGTATCGCAAAGTGGGGACTTCATGATAGAGTTTCGTTTAGTTTGCTAAGACATGATTTATAAATAATATTAAAACGTATTCCCCCCCAGGAATAGCAGTTTAAAAGTGCCCCCCCCCCCCCCCAGGACGCATGCTTTTAGTGTGTGTGAACTCATCTTTGCTTTGCTCGGTAGATAAAGCATTTTTCCTAAGTTGGTCAACCATGCCCTATTATGGTTACCACTTCTTAGGACGGTATATAAGTAATCACGTATTAATTACACATATCTAACACTTATTCATCAAGTAATGTACAAGCACCAACTATTGTGTGTTATACCATCAAGTATACACATTCATAATTATCATCACAGTTAATCATCATTCAATGGTACTGTATAAGTGTGCGGTTTAAACAAATAAAACATGGGCTTTTACTAGTGTGCGACCCACTAAGGTCGAGGCACAAGTTGAAGTGTGCGGCCCGCTTGTTAGTGTGCGGTCCACACGAGAGTGTGCGAACTCTGACAAGTGTGCGGTCATGCATGTGAGATATAAGAGAGTGTGCGGTCCATCTATGGGTGTGCGACCCACTAAGAGTGTACGAACCAATACTTATTTTTGGCCCAATGAGACTATGTGGCCCACTACCAAGTGTGCGGCACACGTGGGAGTGTGCGGCCACTAGGGAGTGTGCGGTCATGCTGTGCTGGGTTGTACATTGTGTGACATGTGTTTGTACATTGTGCTTCAAGGGTCGCACACTTAGGAGTGTGTGACATAGTGGTGTGCATCATGCGGTTGTACTTTATGCAGTTAACATTGTACATTTCATCAAAAAGTTCCAATTAAGCAAACAATCATCTTTCATCAAACAGAATCACAATCTATTATATATAATAAACAAGAAGATTTGGGCTGATGTGGCATTAGATTAGAGCCTCTAGGATTGGGTTTTGGCGGGAAACTCAATACGCAGCCAAAAAAAATCACGCGGATCTTTCTTTTTTCTAACCCGACCCATTGATTTCGGGTCATATATAATAACCTCTTTCATCAAACCTTTTCTTATTCTATCATACGAAATCCTAGCCTCCCCGAAAGCTTCTATCATACGCTTTCTGAGACGCTTCTTCTTCTTCTACCTGCATCTCATTCTCTCTGAGTCACTTGTGCTTGAATGGCTTAACAAAGGATTCCAAAATCAAGCTTATTCACGAAGGTTTTAATTTTTTGATCGTTCGTTCTTCTGTGAAACCCTAACGGTGTTGGTACTAAGATTTTAATCAAAGCCAACTGTTTGATCCGTCTTGTGGTTCAATCGTATGTTTATCTTTGTGCATCTTGTGTTTATTTTGCTTATTTTCTATTCTAATTGCTTCTAAACTACCCCCGATTTCTTCAAGCTTTTGTTAATTGACTCATACAACAGTCCCTGCATATTTTCAATTTCTATGATCCTTGATCAAAAGATGATTGCTAGACCAACAACGATTATATTGATCAATTCATTTTAGGGCTGTTAAAACTCGCTCTTACGATCTGTTAGGGTTTCAATTCATTTGTTGTTTTAAATGCACAATAAATTCAAAATATGATTAGAACGATTAGAGTTCTTGATATATATTATTGCACACTTACACATTTATTGTTGATTGAAGAAAATTGTGAAGTTGGAAATTAATTGATAAGGGTTTTATCTTTGAATAAAATTGTTTTTTTTCTAGAACGTTTTTTGACAAATTAGATGTCTTTTATTGATCATACTCAATTCATTGGAGATGTGAATGACTACACAATTTTATGGTCGTGAAGGCTGGGCAACATTTTTCTTTATTGCAGGTATGTTTGTGTCCGGTGAGAAGCTCACGTCTAGCGATTAGCAGGGGGTTATGCTAAAACGGGTTGGTTTGACCCAAAACATTTTTTATCTCATTATGTTTGATGGTTGTTGAGTGGGTTGGTTTGTTGTGATGTGTTTAGGATGAATAGAGGAAGTTAAATTGGGCATGGATGTTGTATCTGCAGAGATACTGGAGAGATGCACTGGATGTGAAAAAGGAGGCTTTGATTCGGTTTCTTCAGAATGGGTCGTTGGAGATTGTTGGAGGTGATGGGGTGATGAATGATGAGGTATTGTTTTTTGGTTGTTGCTTTTTTTATTTTGTTCTTATAGTATTTAATCATAAATTATAAGAGCACGAATGTACATACAGATGTTTTAATACTAAAAAACACCATGTGTAGTTGCAACACACTTAAAGTACACAGGTTTTTATAGTTAGATTTTCAAGTCCGGAAACCGATCAGTCTTTGTGTACTCGAGTCGTTATTCTCTTTTTGTTCTTATGAATCAAAATATGGTTTTATTGACAAAATTGATTGTGATACATCGGGGTTATTCTTAGGAGGTGGTGGAGTGAACCTTAGTGCTGGTTATTAAGTAAACTACAAGAAAACTTAACCATATTAACTACTTCTAAGATTGGATATAATCCTGTGTGTGCAGGTGCAACAATATTTGACGGGGAATACTCAAAATAGGTTTATAATCTTCAATAGGAGAAGGCACTTATTGTCAGGGTTTCATGGAAGGCCCCAGGTCATTAATAGGTCACTTGCATATCGTTGATGGAAGCAAGGTCAGCCATTGACTTGGGTAGATTTATATGTGTGTTTGTTATATGTATATATGTATGTGTGTTTAAACTGTAATATATACGATATGATTTATTATTTTTGAGGTTGAAATAATTTGTATAGTGAAAAGATGTAAAAAAGGTGAGTTCTTGAAGCGAAGCCTCATGACGCGTTGGTATTTTTTTCAAGGAAATGCAATCTGGTAGATTCTGAATCGGATTTTAGAGACAAGGTAAAGTTTCATTTTATTTTTTAAATTAGTGTGTTTGGCTTAATATATAAAAAAGGTGAGTTCTTGAAGCGAAGCCTCATGACGCGTTGGTATTTTTTTCAAGGAAATGCAATCTGGTAGATTCTGAATCGGATTTTAGAGACAAGGTAAAGTTTCATTTTATTTTTTAAATTAGTGTGTTTGGCTTAATATATAAGCGGCAATTTTCTGATTTTAAACAGAAATATGATCGCTACCAGGCATACTTAAGTGTGTCTAACATTGCAAGTAAGTCTTCCTTCTTAATATGATTTTGGTTTAACATTCTTGAAGTATATTAGTTTTATTAATTCTTTATTTCTACTGTTAATTTGTGTTATATGGTTCACCTCATACTACCACCAGGTCATGAATAGGTTACTTGCATATCATTGATGGAAGCAAGGTCCGCCATTGACTCGGTACATTTATATGCGTGTTTGTTATATGTATATATGTATGTGTGTGTAAACTGTAATATACATGATATGATTTATTTATTTTTGATGTTGAAATAGTTTGTATAGTGAAAAGATGTAGAAAAAGGTGAGTTCTTGAAGCGAAGCCGCTTGACGCGTTGGTATTTGTAGGTCCGGCTAGGGGAGGATCTAGTCGCCTAATCCTTGTATACCAACCAACCCGGTTGTGCGGAATCCAACCGAGATAGCAAACCGAGATAGAACACGTAAATAACACGACACGCAAAGTTCACCGATTAACACCTCTGTATTAATACGTATGAATGGTCCAGTTACAAGCACAATGTTTACAAATCAGTCCTGTAAACTCTCTCAGTGTGTGAGTGTGTGTGTTTGCTCTCTAAGTGTTCTCTGTCTAACTCTTGTCTAGTCTCTCTCTCGAAGTGAACACAACACACGGGTATTTATACCCAACACAGCAGGTCTGGTCGAAGGATCAGATAGTATGATCGAAGGATCATCTATCTACCATAAACAGCTCGAAGGATCAACATGTACCACGAAAGATGTGATCTTTCGTGGTCCATCCATCGAAGGTCATCTTTCGAGCTTATCATCATCGAAGGATAAGCAATCCTTCGTGACACATCCTTCGACACAGACACATTACAACCAAAATGTTGACTGTTTGGCCAAGTCAAACCAGGAGGATGGTTGACTTGGTCAAACTTACAAGACTAATAAGACATCGTTTGGTATCAGACGAAATACAGACAAAGTACAGACACAAGTGCACCAACAAACTCCCCCTTGGCTGTAGCTTTGTCGCTGTAGCTTTGTCTCGATCTCGATCTTCAATCTTGTACGTCTTTCGTGTCTTCAAGTCTTTGACGTCTTTTCACGCCTTCAATGTCGGAGGATCTTCAAAGTCTTCACGTCTTGAAAGCAGAAAGTGTATCAACAGACTCCCCTTTGGACGCTACTCGCGAGATACGCCTTTCTTTTCTTCTAAGTCGGAGGATCTTCAATGTCTTCACGTATTGAAAGCAGAAAGTGTATCAACAAACTCCCTGTTTCATGTAGGAAGTGTGTTGACAAACTCCCCCTTAACATAAGCTCCCCCTTGAGTTATGCTCGTGAAAGACTTGATCTTTATGAAGTGAGATCCTTGTGGTGTTGATGATGGTCAGCGGCAACTCGATCATCTTCATCATTTGAGTGCCTTCACGTCGTGTCTTCATTCCGAAGCTTGTCATCGACCATGTTCTCCTTGCCTTTAGAATCTGCACATGCAAGAAATCTAAACGCGTAATGAGAACAACTGCTTGGAATATAGTAACATAAACAAACGACACACGTGTGACCATTGTTTAATTAAACACCGTCCGACAGTTTGAAGGTTTAAAATACTTTATCCATTTCAAATTTTAACTTTCAACACTTTGCAAATTTCGACCGTTTATGAAGATTTAGTCATTTTCGGTTTTCGTTCAGGTTTCAGGTAACGAAGACTCGAGATCCAACATCGTACGATCGAAAATAAGATAGAAATAAAATCTTTTTGGCTTTTTAGAAAGTTTATATTAAAACACACCTAAAATCTTTTTGGTATTTTTGAATATTTCGAAAGTAAAGACAGAAAGCAGTAAATAAATATATACAAAGATGCAGAAACTGAAAGCATTAAATAAATATTTACAGACATTCTTTTTGCGAGTTTCGAGGGTAAGAGAAACATATCAGTGTACGGTCACGCCAAAACGCTCTTGTTGTTCAATTAGTTCACATTAAGATAAGCATCCTATAACGATTATCGGTATTGTTGTCCACTTAAGCTCAACTTATCATTTGTAATCATGGCGAGGGGATACGTTAAGGTATGATTTATACTTACCGACCGGTGTTCATCCACATCACGACACATTCCCGTATCAAGGTATGCACGAGGGTTCATCTTACCGGTGAGTATACCGATTATCATCTGTTTGACCGTATATGATATGAGATTCTCACTTATTTTGATTTGAAAACAAGCCCTATGTGATATAATCACTTATTGATGAGGAACTTGATTTTCATATGCATGAGGGCACAGGAGCAAGTCCGTGAACAGGTCAGTACTTTCGTACAGCAGAGAGACGAACTTGACTCCCGGAAAGAATTTGTGATATTTTATCACTTATTTGTTTGGACATGTGATTGTTGATCACTTATTGAGGTCGTATGCAGTATGTACACGTATGTATAGTATCATGGAAGATCTAGACTTGCGTCCCCGTTATTTTTCGGTAAAAGATACAACCATGATACCCAGATGATAAGCAGCATAAAGACCGAATATCTCAGAACCTCGGCAATCTCTCAAACGAAATTTCGGTACCAAGACCATATGCCAATGAATGGTTCCCACCCAGTCTTCAGTCGATTTAAGTTTATATCACCCTGCACACTTTAAAATGATTGTGAGCCTACCGATACATCTTATATAGAGCTGCTTATCGCTTTTCATTTAAGGTTTAAAGAGGTTTGGACAGACCACTGATGTACTATCATTTTCTCTTTTTCTCGCCAGGAAACTCATTTTTGTTTTTCTATTGTTTTTGTGTTTTTGAAATTTTTCGATGTTTTTGGATTTTCAAATTTTGGAATTACTCCCCCTAAAATCAATAAACTAAGATAAAATATAAAACACAAAGGTATTTACAAAAATGATTTTCCGATGTTGGTTTTACTCTTGCTTGACCTTAATGCCGTTAACCAATAAAAGATAGTCAAATCTTGATTTGTCAAAAGCTTTGGTAAAAAGGTCGGCACGTTGGTCATCGGTGTGGACGTAAGCAACATCGATTAGCCTTTTCTCAAAGCAATCACGTATGAAGTGATACTTAATTTCAATGTGCTTAGTCTTTGAATGCTGCACAGGATTTCTAGTGATCTGTAAGGCAGCAGAATTATCAACGTAAATAGGAGTAGTTAGGAATTCAAAACCATAATCACGCATTTGTTGTTGGATCCATAGGACTTGGGAGCAACAACTTGAGGCAGCAATGTATTCAGCTTCGCATGTTGATGTAGCGACGCACGTCTGTTTCTTGCATTGCCATGTGACTAGGCGATTTCCCAAAAACTGACATCCAGCCGTTGTGGATTTGCCGTCGATTTTGCATCCGCCAAAATCAGAATCACTGAATGCAATCAAGTCAAAGTTATTATCCCTAGGGTACCACAGACCGGTGTCAGGGAAACCCTTCAAATAACGAAAAATCCTTTTTACAGCTGCAAGATGTGAGGCCTTCGGGTTCACTTGATATCTGGCAAGCAGGCACGTTGGGTACATTATATCTGGTCTTGATGCTGTGAGGTACATAAGAGATCCGATCATCGCGCGGTAGTATGAGGGGCTAACAACTTCACCCTTCAAGTCTGGATTAATTCCGTGATTTTGCGGCAATGGGGTACCGATGGGCGTTGCATCAGACATCTGGAACCGGCTCAAAATGTCACCAACATATTTAGTCTGATGGATGAATATCCCAGACTCAGTTTGTTGCACTTGTAGGCCCAAAAAGAAAGTCATTTCCCCCATAGCACTCATCTCGAATTTATCCTGCATAATGCGCTCGAAATTCCTACACAAAACATCATTAGTAGAACCAAAAATAATATCATCAACGTATACCTGTACCAGTAGAAGATCTCCATCTTGTTCTTTGATGAAAAGAGTACAATCGATAAGACCTCTTCGAAATCCATTCTCCAGCAGATAATTAGATAAGGTTGCGTACCAAGCTCGCGGTGCTTGATGTAGACCATATAGAGCTTTGTTGAGCAACCAAACCCGATCGGGATGGATAGAATCTTCAAAACCTGGAGGCTGTTCGACGTACATCTCTTCTTCCACCACACCATGTAAGAATGCACTTTTCACGTCCATCTGGTATACCTTGAAACCTTTGAATGAGGCATAAGCCAGAAAGATCCGAATTGCTTCTAGACGTGCAACAGGTGCATAGACTTCGTTGTAGTCGATCCCTTCAATCTGACGAAAACCTTGAACGACTAGCCTAGCTTTGTTCCGAATAACGATTCCACGGTCATCCTTTTTGCATTTAAACACCCAACGGGTACCAATCTTCTTATAACCAGCAGGTTTCTCTACGAGTTTCCAGACACCAAGCTTCTGGAATTGTTGTAGTTCTTCCTGCATTGCTTCAACCCAAGAGCTATCTTTCGAAGCATCTTTCCAAGTTCTTGGTTCTTCCTGTGAGACATAACACGCGAAAGACCAATCATTTTGTTGACCAGATTCTCGGATAGTTGCATACAAGCCTGCATTGTTGTTGTTTCGCAACATGTTTCTTGTTTGAACGCCACTTTGTACATTTCCGATGATGTTTTGTTGAGGATGGGTATTGTGAATCCTTGTTTCTGGATTATCTTGAACTGGAATATTTGTACCCAGATTGTTGAGATTGAGATCAACAATCAATTCAAGGCCCGGAATTGACGAAGAGGATGATCCAGTAGCTTCAGCTGTTCTAGGAACATCAACTGGAGGTGTACCTTCTGAAGTACCATGTACTGCTGTTATTGGAACCTCTTGATCTGCATCTAGAAATTCATCATCCTCTGAAGATTCGTTCAATTCGGTAGCATCGTGAAAATCCTCATTGTCGAGAGCATTATTGTTCACTGAAGATGGTTCTTGATTGACAATAATGGGACGAACCAACGGTGAATCTGTTGCGTTGTCGCTCTCGAAAAACATCCTTGCCGCAGCATTTTCTTCAACTGCTTCAACATTGATCGAATTGAAAAAGTCATCGTACTCAAACATCCAAGGCTGACCAGGATTTCTAACTGGCAAAGTGTGCCTTTGTACTCTGACTTCAGACCATTCCTCGACCCTTTTAGTCTCGAGATTCCAGACTCTTAAGTTTGGGGTGGAATACCCAAGAAAGTATCCCTCAATTGCTCTTGCCCCAAACTTTCCATTAGGATCGATTATTGTGCATGGAGCTCCAAACGGTTCAAGAAATGACAAATCTGGTTTCCGTTTGTTAATAAGCTCAAAGCAGGTCTTGTTGTGTCTTTTGACTGTAAGGACTCGGTTCAACGTGTAGCATGCAGAGGACACAGCTTCAGTCCAGAATGGAATGGGCAGCTGCGACTCTACCAACATAGTCCTAGCAGTCTCGATCAATGTGCGGTTTTTACGTTCAGCGACGCCATTTTGTTGAGGAGTGTAGGCTGCACTGAATTCGTGAAGAATACCTTTTGAAGTGCAAAACTCCGCCATGGCATGATTTTTGAATTCAGTACCATTGTCGCTGCGTATCCGCCTAACCTTCAAGTTGTAAAGATTCTCAATCTGAATGATCAAGTTTTTGATAATACCGAAGGTTTCACTCTTGTGTGCCATGAACGCCACCCAAGAAAATCTTGAATAATCATCAGTTATCACGAGGCAATATTGATAATTCCTAATGCTTTTGTGTTTGACAGGACCGAACAAATCCATGTGCAAACGTTCAAGAGGAACAGCCACCGTGTTGACTTTCTTTGTAGGGTGTCGCTTCTTCGTTTGTTTTCCTTTCTGGCACGAGACACAGACGTCTTGAAGATGGAAATTTTTAAGAGGAACACCATTCACCAATTCATTTGACACCAAATGATTCATTTTGCGTAAGTGAATGTGACCCATTCGTCTGTGCCAAGAGATTGTGTCTTTTTCTGTGGCTTTAGAAACGAAACAAGTTGCTTGTGCAGACGTTGTGATAGCTTGGCTCATATCAAGGACATACAGATCATTTATCCTTGGAGCCGACAAGAGAATCCATTCTTTCGGAATTTTGAAGCCGGGTTTCAGCACATAACATCCATTTGCATCAAAGTGTACTGAGAACTGCTTATCACAAATTTGAGAAACACTAAGAAGATTGTGATCAAGTTGTTGCACAAAGTTGATCTTATCAAAGCTAACAACCCCGTTGGTAATCATTCCTTCACCAGTAATGTATCCGCCCTTATCTCCAGCAAAAGCAACATAACCTCCTCTAATAGATTTGACGTCGTAGAGAAGCTTCATGTCGCCTGTCATGTGCCTGGATGCCCCACTATCAACAATCCAATGACTACTGATAGTTCCTCCTGGAACACCCTGCACATGAACTCAAATGATTAGTTGGAGATGGGGACCCAAGCCATTGTGGTCTTGGGTCTTCCATTTTCATCAACAACAATAACCTCTATTCTTTGATGATTTGAAAATTGTGATGGTCCCCCTGATTCAGTAACCGTTTTTGGTTTCCAGGTCTGGTGAGATTTACCAGTTTGATTGTTTGAAGTTTTTGAAAATTTTGAATTTTCTGGTTTAACTGAAACAGATGGTTTGTGAACCACATCGGTTTTAATTGCCTTTTCAATTTTCTTGACCTGTTGGCGTTTCTGTTTCTTTTCCCTTTCTCTTATGAGTCGGGGATCTTGTTTTACAGACACAGATCGCTTGCGGTCAGTTGGGCCACGGGGATCATCAACCTTTGCTTTCAACTTATGAAGATACGGGCAATTTCGAATGATATGCCCAATTGTACCACATTCAAAACATGATCTTCGTTCAACAAACCCCGAAGTATCATGTGATCGTCTTGCCGATGATGAACTTTGTGTTCTCGAGGTACTAGGTTTTGAACTATTTGGTTCATTCCTTTTCATTACAGTTACTTTCTGGACAAAATCTAAGTTAGATTGATTTGCAAACTTTTCAATTTTGTCTGTTCCCTTCGATTTCACAAAGTTCACATTCTTCTTCTTCTTCTGATTCGGCTTCTTTTGACTCTGAGTCGGTGCTTTACCTTTGGATTTGGTATGATTTTGCTGTTTTTCCACTGTTGGTAATTTCTTGTTCCCAAATTGTTTTCTAACTTCAGCCTTTGGGATAGGAGGACACTGTGTGACTGTAACATGTGGTCCTGTCTTTCCCAAAAACTTACTTGTAGAATTTTCAAAGACTTTACTGATTAAAGATTGATTAACATTCTTAATAGGAAAATCTTTGTCTGAATAAATTTTATCATCACCAACAAGAGTGTACAGCAAATCCACACTCTCCGACTCTTTCTCAGACGAGGACTCAATTGCAACAGTCTTAGCGGGTTTTGCAGGAGGATCACACAGAATATGATTCTCGAGAGGTATGTCCTCTTCTTTTATCACCGCATCAGACTTTGCTGAATCAGTATCATCAGATTCATCATCAGAAGAATCAGTATCCTCAATCACAACTGGAGGATCCTGATTTGGTTCGGCAGTTACAAAGGTATCTGCTGACACATCTGAATCGGATGATACTTCTTTCTTGTATCCGAGTCCTGTAGCAAATTCATTAACATCTAGAGGAACAGATGGCTCAAAGTGAGTTCTATATTCCTCATCAGGCATGGCATCATAATTGTGTCTGACAGGTGGTGGACATTGCTTATAACCTATGCATGTGACATCCTTTTTCTCTTTCTGAACATCAATGATGTGATCCAACACATAGCTAGAGCTCAAATAACTGTCTAACTTAAGTCGGATCGCCTCACTTTCAGTTTTAACACAAGCCATTTCTTTTTGCATCACCTCAAGACGAGTGATATACAAATTAATGTCAGTTTGTTTTCTGGAAACCATTTTAGTCAGCTCTGTTTTATCTTTCTTTAATGTTTCAATCATCTTTTTAAATTCCTTTTCATGGTTTTCATAAACCATGTTGGCTTCTGTGCACTTGGAAAGATCAACTGTCAATTTCTGATTGTGAATAAAAGTCACATCATATTTCTCTTGCAAAGCCTCGTGCTTGCTTTGCAATTCACACCACTTATCATTCACTATAACATGTTTGTCTTGCAATTCAAACAAACTAGCTTTTAAAGCATCGTGTTTGCCTTGCAACTCAGACATGTTTGCTTCCAAATCAGCACATCTAACATTCAAACTATCACAATTATCACAGCTAACAGAAGTGGGTTCATCGACACATACCTGACTTGATGAACTGTCGACATTAGCCATAAAGGCTGAATGGAGAGAAGACGAAGAATAAGCAGCTTGATCCACCAAAATAGATCTTCTTTGAATTTCTGCTGCAGCTTCCTCCAATAGCTCATCAATATTTGCATCGACTGACGCACTTGATGTGTCATCCACATGATCATCGCCTGAAGCGGAGGACTCTTCATCTGAACTTCCACTGTAACCGGAGCTGTCTTCATCTTCAGAAGATTCAACACCATTGGTGGAAGATTCTCCACCACTGGCGTGCTTAAGATCCTTGACAATTTCAGCAAAACACGCTGCTCCATCTGGAGCATCATTATTCAGCTGAATTGACCAATCACAACCTTCATCTACTTGAACCACAAGTGCCTGGTTGGCATTTGATGGTCCTGGTTGATTCTGGTTGTTGACAGGCACCAGTGTGCGCTCGTTGTTCCTTCCTTGGTTCTGATTTGCCCTGTTTCCTTGACCTCGGAAAGGATTCTGGTTCCCATGCTGAGATGGCCTTGTACATTCCCTTTTAAAATGACCACGTTCACCACAATTGAAACACTTGACAGCCTGCTTATCAAACCCATACTTGGTGTCTTTCTTGCTTTCCAAGCTGGTTCGGCCTGTTCTTTCCATGAAATCCTTTGCTCGCCTAACAGCACTGGCAAAGGCCCACTTGATATCCATCATCTCCATCTCCTCTTTATCGATCTGCTGATAGTCTTCTTGTGTCAGATTAATGTTGCCAATCTGACCTTCCACTAATCTACAGTATGCGCTCACCAAAGTGTTTAGCAGCTCCATGTGCTCCTTTGCTACTTCCACACTGACTTTAGAAAAGCTTGAGGTGTCGAGCCGTACTGTATTTGGCTTTGATTGTTGACTAGCAGCTGATGTACTTCCATAACATGCTTGCTGTTGAGGAGGAAGTGGATTCCCATACATGTCTGTTGGTACGGTAGATTGAGGCGGAGGAGGAGGAAGTGGATTCCCATACATGTCGGTTGCTCTGATAATTTGTTGGCTTTGTTGTTGTGGTGCTGGTTGAGGAACTAGATCAAGCGGATTTCCATACATGTCTGTTCGAGCAGGCTTGACCGGTACTTGGATAGTGTTGCCAAACATGTCTGTGGTAGACACAAATGCTGTTTGAATTGGAGCGTGTGAAGCAGGTTTTGCAGAAGTACCAGAAGTTCCATAATACATTTCAGGATTTTGAGGCACGGCAACTCTTTTCGCCTTGAGAGTTTCTTCCTGATTCTTGTTTTCCAAGATTTGAACAAAATCATTGAAGCTTGTTGTAGCTAAAGTGCCATTGTACTTCATGATTTCCAGGAAGGTATTCCATTGAGGTGGCAACGCGTCTGCAAACTTTTTCACAATCTCTGCTGGAGTTACAACAACTTCAAAATTTGACAATTCAGTCAGTAGATGATTAAATCTACTCGTCAAGTCTCCTAAAGACTCATTCTCCATACAAATAAAGCCATCAAACTCTTTCTTTAGCAATTCTTTTCTCAATTGGCGTGTTGCTTCATTTCCTACGCCTCTTGTCTTCAACGCATCCCACAACCTCTTCGTTGTCTTATAACTGACGAATTGATGATAAATATCTTTGCTTAGCGCCTGAGTAAGAATGGCATATGCCTTCTTTTCCAAATCATAAATCTTCTTTTGATCTTCTGTAAGATCTGCAAACGTAGCAGCAGATGATGCAGCAACCTCTATTGTTTGATCAAAATCTGTGATGAACCGCAACCACAATTCTGTATTCTGACCAAGAACATAAGTATGAAATCTATCAATCCATCCTGGATATTCGTATAAATGCATCAACTTTGGAGGCCGATTCAAACTTCCCGTCTCACTCTCGCTTAAGAGAATGCTTTGAATACTTGGAGTTTGATTTGATACGAACGCCCATTGACCGGTAGACATTGCATTAGCTTGAGAAGATACCGATGCAGAAGATGACGGAGCACCAAAATACATATCTGTATTAACCAAAGTACCCCATCTTGGATTCATTTTTGATCAGCCGAAGGATACCTGTTCGAAAGACTTGAAAAACACAAACTGTTAAACACAAACAGACTCTGGATCGAAAGATCACCACCTGTTCGAAGGATCAACAGGGTTCGAAAGATCTCTGTTGAATTTCGAACAATGTTTTTCGAAAGATTCTCCAAACGAAGGATCCTTATCCTTCGAAAATGAACTGTAGACCGAAAGATGAACACGAAAGATGACTTCGAAAGACTCCCCAATCGAAGGATCCTTGTCTTTCGAGAAAGAGCAGTAGATCGAAAGATGTATGTTTCGAAAATATTCCTTGGAACGAAAGATAAGTCTCACACTTCGAAGGATGCTCGAAGGATGACTATCTGTCGAACCTCCTTTGGTCGAAAGATGATCTTTCGACTTCGAAGGATATCCTTCGATCTTACTGACACGGTTGACAAATGTGACAGGTAGGTGAAAAGTGGACGGGTTGGTGAGAACTTTCGGCAGAAAGTATGCTCAGACCATATCTTTCAGGTCTGAACATGCAGGTTTTCACCAACCGGGTAATGATCCCAATATTTTAATCAGTTTACTCTTTTCAATGCACAAACACTTTGAAGTTTAAAATTTTTAAGATCAAAAGTGTAAGATATCAAGAACCAACTTGAACAAAGGATGAACTAAATGAAGAACAGCCCAGAAATATATGAATATTCTGATGAACCGAAGGTTTTCTGAAACCCGATTTCAGCCGAAACTTCACTAAAAACCAATGTTTAACATGTGACAATGAAAAATAACAAGGTTTTATGACAAACACAAGGCAAAATAACAAGATTTTCCAGAAAAATATAAACTTTAAAAATCCGAAACACACCCGAAAACACTCGGTTTTAACAAGGAGAAGAGCCAAGGCTCTGATACCACTTGTAGGTCCGGCTAGGGGAGGATCTAGTCGCCTAATCCTTGTATACCAACCAACCCGGTTGTGCGGAATCCAACCGAGATAGCAAACCGAGATAGAACACGTAAATAACACGACACGCAAAGTTCACCGATTAACACCTCTGTATTAATACGTATGAATGGTCCAGTTACAAGCACAATGTTTACAAATCAGTCCTGTAAACTCTCTCAGTGTGTGAGTGTGTGTGTTTGCTCTCTAAGTGTTCTCTGTCTAACTCTTGTCTAGTCTCTCTCTCGAAGTGAACACAACACACGGGTATTTATACCCAACACAGCAGGTCTGGTCGAAGGATCAGATAGTATGATCGAAGGATCATCTATCGACCAGAAACAGCTCGAAGGATCAACATGTACCACGAAAGATGTGATCTTTCGTGGTCCATCCATCGAAGGTCATCTTTCGAGCTTATCATCATCGAAGGATAAGCAATCCTTCGTGACACATCCTTCGACACAGACACATTACAACCAAAATGTTGACTGTTTGGCCAAGTCAAACCAGGAGGATGGTTGACTTGGTCAAACTTACAAGACTAATAAGACATCGTTTGGTATCAGACGAAATACAGACAAAGTACAGACACAAGTGCACCAACAGTATTTTTTTTCAAGGAAATGCAATCTGTTCTTGAGCTCTTGAAGGTTAGTTCTTCAAGTCACATTTATATGTGTGTTTGTTATATGTATATATGTATGTGTGTGTAAACTGTAATATACATGATATGATTTATTTATTTTTGATGTTGAAATAATTTGTATAGTGAAAAGATGTAGAAAAAGGTGAGTTCTTGAAGTGAAGCCGCTTGACACTTTGGTATTTTTTTTCAAGGAAATGCAATCTGTTCTTGAGCTCTTGAAGGTAAGTTCTGTTGATGCACTTGTGTCTGTACTTTGTCTGTATACGAAACGATGTCTTTATTAGTCATGTAAGTTTGACCAAGTCAACCATCCTCCTGGTTTGACTTGGCCAAACAGTCAACATTGTGTTTGTAAGGTGTTGGGTCGAAGGATGTGTCATCGAAGGATCACTTATATCCTTCGATGATGATGACAAGCTCGAAAGATGACCTTCGATGGATGGACCACGAAAGATCACATCTTTCGTGGTACATGTTGATCGTTCGAGCTGCTTCTGGTCGATAGATGATCCTTCGATCATCTGTCTGATCCTTCGACCAGACCTGCTGTGTTTGGGTATAAATACCCGTGTGTTGTGTTCACTTAGAGACAGAGACGAGTGAGACGAGTTGGATAGATAGGGAAAACAGAGAACACACACACACTGAGAGAGTTTACAGGACTGATTTGTAAACCTTGTGCTTGTAACTGGACCTTTCATACGTTTAATACAAGTGGTGTTAATCGTTGAGTCTTGTGTGTTGATTATTTACGTGTTCTATCTCGGTTTGCTATCTCGGTTGGATTCCGCACAACCGGGTTGGTTTGTACACAAGGATCAGGCGACTAGATCCTCCCCTAGCCGGACCTACAAGTGGTATCAGAGCCTTGGCTCTTCTCCTTGTTAAAACCGAGTGTTTTCGGGTGTTTTTCTGGTTTTAAAGTTCATATTTTCTGGAAACCTTGCTGTTTTTGCTGTTTGTTCTTATAAAAACCTTGTCACTTTTCATTGTCACATGTTAAAAATGGGTCTTTAGTGAAGTTTCAAGCAAAAACGTGTTTTGGATAGTTGTCGGTTTGCTGGAAATTTAAATATTTCTGGGTTTGTTCTTCATTGTGTTCTTGTTATTCTACACTTTTGATCTTAAAATTTTTAAATTTCAAAGTGTTTGTGCATTGGAAAGTGTTAACTGATTAAAATATTGGGATCATTACCTGTTTGGTGAAACCTGCATGTTCAGAAGATATGGTCTGAACATACTTTCTGCCGAAAGTTCTCACCAACCCGTCAACTTTTCACCAACCTGTCACATTTGTCAACCGTGTCAGAGCTGTTCGAAAGATATCATTCGAAGTCGAAAGATCATCTTTCGACCAAAGGAGGTTCGACAGATAGTCATCCTTCGAGCATCCTTCGAAGTGTGAGACTTATCTTTCGTTCCAAGGAATATTTTCGAAACATACATCTTTCGGTCTACTGCTCATTTTCGAAAGACAAGGATCCTTCGACTGGGGAGTCTTTCGAAGTCATTGTTCGACACTCAACAGTGTTCATCTTTCGATCTACAGTACGTTTTCGAAGGATAAGGATCTTTCGTTGGAGAATCTTTCGAAAACATTGTTCGAAACTCAACAGTGATCTCTCGAACTCTGTTGATCTTTCGAACAGGTGTTGATCTTTCGATCATTAGTCTGCTTGTGTTTAACAGTTTGTGTTTTTCAAGTTTTTCGAACAGGTATCCTTCGGCTGTTTCTTGATCAAAAATGAATTCGATGTGGGGTGTTCCGATAAATACAGAGATGTATTTTGGTACTCTGGCTCCGGATTCGGGTTCGCAAGCTAATGCTACAACTACCGGTCAATGGGCATTCGTATCAAATCAAGCTCCAAGTGTTCAAAGCATTTTGCTAAGCGAAAGTGAAACGGGAAGTTTGAATAGGCCTCCAAAGTTGATGCATTTAAGTGAATATCCGGGATGGTTTGGTAGATTTCATACATACGTCCTTGGTCAAAATACAGAATTGTGGTTGCGTTTCATCACAGATTTTGATCAAACAATAGAGGTTGCCGCTTCATCTGCTGCTACGTTTGCCGATCTTACAGAAGATCAGAAGAAGGTCTATGATCTGGAAAAGAAGGCATATGCCATTCTGACTCAGGCATTAAGCAAAGATATTTATCATCAATTTGTCAGTCACAAGACAACGAAGAGGTTGTGGGACGCATTGAAAACAAGAGGCGTAGGAAATGAAGCGACACGTCAATTAAGAAAAGACCTGCTAAAGAAAGAGTTTGATGGTTTTACTTGCATGCAGAATGAATCTTTAGGAGATTTGACAAGTCGATATACTCATTTGCTGACTGAATTAGTAAATATTGGGGTTGTAACAACTTCAGCAGAGATAGTGAAGAAGTTTGCAGATGCACTGCCACCTCAATGGAATAATTTCTTAGAAATCCTGAAGTACAATGGCACTTTGGATACAACAAACTTCGGTGACTTTGCTCAACTCCTGGAAAACAAGAATCAGGAAGAAACTCTCAAGGCTAAAAGAGTTCCAGTTCCACAAAATCCTGAAATGTATTATGGAGTTTCTGGCACTTCTACAAAACCTTCCTCACACGCTCCAATTCAAACAGCATTTGTATCTAGCACTAGCTTGTATGGCACTCCTCCTCCAACAACAGACATATATGGAAATCCGCTTAATCCAGTTCCTCAATCAGTGCCACAACAGCACAGTCAACAACCTATCAGAGCAACTGATATATTCGGAAATCCACTTCCTCCTCAACAGCAACCGCAAGCTTGTTATGGAAGTACATCATCTACTGGTCAACAATCAAAGCCAAATACAGTACGGCTCGACACCTCAAGCTTTTCTAAAGTCAGTGTGGAAGTAGCAAAGGAACACATGGAGCTGCTAAACACTGTGGTGAGCGCATACTGTGGATTAGTGGAAGGTCAGATTGGTAATATTAATCTGACACAAGAAGACTATCAGCAGATTGATAAAGAGGAGATGGAGATGATGGACATTAAGTGGGCCTTTGCTAGTGCAGTTAGGCGAGCGAAGGATTTCATGGAAAGAACAGGCCGAACCAGCTTGGAAAGCAAGAAGGACACCAAGTATGGGTTTGATAAGCAAGCTGTTAAATGTTTCAACTGTGGCGAACGTGGTCATTTCAAGCGTGAATGTACAAGGCCATCTCAGCATGGGAACCAGAATCCTTTCCGAGGTCAAGGCAACAGGGCAAATCAGAACCAAGGAAGGAACAACGAGCGAACACTGGTGCCTGTCAACAACCAGAGTCAAGCAGGACCATCTAATGCCAACCAGGCACTTGTGGTTCAGGTAGATGAAGGTTGTGATTGGTCAATCCAGTTGGGGAATGATGCACCTGATGGAACAACGTGTTTTGCTGAAGTGGTTAATGATCTTAAACACGCCAGTGGTGGAGAATCTTCCACCAATGGTGTTGAATCTTCTGAAGATGAAGACAGCTCCGGGTACAGTGGAAGTTCAGATGAAGAGTCCTCCGCTTCAGGCGATGATCATGTGGATGACACATCAAGTGCGTCAATCGATGCAAATATTGATGAGCTGTTGGAAGAAACTGCAGCAGGAATTCAAAGAAGATCTATTTTGGTGGATCAAGCTGCTTATTCTTCGTCTTCTCTCCATTCAGCCTTTATGGCGAATGTCGACAGTTCATCAAGTCAGGTATGTGTCGATGAACTCACTTCTGTTAGCTGTAATAACTGTGATAGTTTGCGTGTTAAATGTGCTGATTTGGAAGCAAACATGTCTGAGTTGCAAGGGAAACACGATGCTTTACAAGCTAGTTTGTTTGACTTGCAAGACAAACATGTTTCTGTGAATGATAGGTGGTGTGAATTGCAAAGCAAACACGAGGCTTTGCAAGAGAAATATGATGTGACATTCATTCACAATCAGAAATTGACCGTTGATCTTTCAAAGTGCACTGAAGCCAATATGTTTTATGAAAACCATGAAAAGGAATTTAAGTCAATGATTGAAACGTTAAAGAAAGATAAAACTGAGTTGACTAAAATGGTTTCCAGAAAACAAACTGACATAAACTTGTATATCACTCGCCTTGAGGTAATGCAAAAAGAAATGGCTTGTGTTAAAACAGAAAGTGAGGCGATCCGACTCAAGTTAGACAGTTATTTGAGTTCTAGCTATGTGTTGGATCACATCATTGATGTTCAGAAAGAGAAACGGGATGTCACATGCATAGGTTACAAGAAATGTCCACCACCCGTGAGAAACAATTTTGATGCTTTGCCTGATGAGGAGTATAGGACTCACTTTGAGCCATCTGTTCCCTTGGATGTTGAGGAATTCGCAGCAGGGCTCGGATACAAGAAAGAAGTATCGTCAGATTCAGATGTGTCAGCAGATATTTTTGTAACTGCTGAACAGAATCAGGATCCTCCAGTTGTGATTGAGGATACTGATTCTTCTGATGATAAGTCTGATGATACTGATTCGGAAAAGTCTGATGCAGTAATCAAAGAAGAGGACATGCCTCTTGAGAATCATATCCTATGTGATCCTCCCACAAAACCTGCTAAGACTGTTCCAACCGAGTCCACATCAGCAAAAGAGTCGGAGAGTGTGGATTTGCTGTACACTCTTGTTGGTGATGATAAAATCTATTCAGACAAAGATTTTCCTATTAAAAATGTTAATCAATCGTTAATCAGTAAAGTCTTTGAAAATTCAACAAGTAAGTTTTTGGGAAAGACAGGACCACATGTTACAGTCACACAGTGTCCTCCTATCCCAAAGGCTGAAATTAGAAAACAATTTGGGAACAAGAAATTACCAACAGTTGAAAAACAGCAAAGTCATACCAAACCAAGAGGTAAGACAACGACTCAGAGTCAAAATAAGCCGAATCAGAAGAAGAAGAAGAATGTGAACTTTGTGAAGTCGACGGACAAAATTGAAAAGTTTGCAAATCAATCTAACTTAGATTTTGTCCAGAAAGTAACAGTGATGAAAAGGAATGAACCAAATAGTTCAAAACCTAGTACCTCGGGATCACAAAGTTCATCATCGGCAAGACGATCACATGATACTTCGGGGTTTGTTGAACGAAGATCATGTTTTGAATGTGGTACAATTGGGCATGTCATTCGCAATTGCCCGTATCTTCATAAGTTGAAAGCCAAAGTTGATGATCCCCGTGGCCCAACTGACCGCAAGCGATCTGTTTCTGTAAAACAAGATCCCCGACTTGTAAAAGAAAGGGAAAAGAAACAGAAACGCCAACAGGTCAAGAAAATTGAAAAGGCGATTAAAACCGATGTGGCTCAAAAACCATCTGTTTCTGTCAAACCAAACAATTTAAAAACTTCAGACAACCATGAAGTTAAGTTTTTAAAGAATGACACTGGTATAACAAAACAGACTTGGAAACCAAAAACGGTTACTGAATCAGGGGGACCATCACAATTTTCCAATCATCAAAGAATAGAAGTAATTGTTGTTGATGAAAATGGAAGACCCAAGACCACAATGGCTTGGGTCCCCATCTCCAACTAATCATTTGAGTTCATGTGCAGGGTGTTCTAGGAGGAACTATCAATAGTCATTGGATTGTTGATAGTGGGGCATCCAGGCACATGACAGGCGACATGAAGCTTCTCTACGACGTCAAATCTATTAGAGGAGGTTATGTTGCTTTTGCTGGAGATAAGGGCGGATACATTACTGGGGAAGGAATGATTTCCAACGGGGTTGTTAGCTTTGACAAGATCAACTTCGTGCAACAACTTGATCACAATCTTCTTAGTGTTTCTCAAATCTGTGACAAGCAGTTCTCAGTACACTTTGATGCTAATGGATGTTATGTGCTGAAACCCGGCTTCAAAATTCCAAAAGAATGGATTCTCTTGTCGGCTCCAAGGATAAATGATTTGTATGTCCTTGATATGAGCCAAGCTATCACAACGTCTGCACAAGCAACTTGTTTCGTTTCCAAAGCCACAGAAAAAGACACAATCTCTTGGCACAGACGAATGGGTCACATTCACTTGCGCAAAATGAATCATTTGGTGTCAAATGAATTGGTGAATGGTGTTCCTCTTAAAAATTTTCATCTTCAAGACGTCTGTGTTTCGTGCCAGAAAGGAAAACAAACGAAGAAGCGGCACCCTACAAAGAAAGTCAACACGGTGGCTGTTCCTCTTGAACGTTTGCACATGGATTTGTTCGGTCCTGTCAAGCACAAAAGCATTAGGAATGATCAATATTGCCTCGTGATAACTGATGATTTTTCAAGATTTTCTTGGGTGGCGTTCATGGCACATAAGAGTGAAACCTTCGGTATTATCAAAAACTTGATCATTCAGATTGAGAATCTTTACAACTTGAAGGTTAGGCGGATACGCAGCGACAATGGTACTGAATTCAAAAATCATGCCATGGCGGAGTTTTGCACTTCAAAAGGTATTCTTCACGAATTTAGTGCAGCCTACACTCCTCAACAGAATGGCGTCGCTGAACATAAAAACCGCACATTGATCGAGACTGCTAGGACTATGTTGGTAGAGTCGCAGCTGCCGATTCCATTTTGGACTGAAGCTGTGTCCTCTGCATGCTATACGTTGAACCGAGTCCTTACAGTCAAAAGGCACAACAAGACCTGCTTTGAGCTTATCAACAAACGGAAACCAGATTTGTCATATCTTGAACCGTTTGGAGCTCCATGCACAATTATCGATCCTAATGGAAAGTTTGGGGCAAGAGCAATTGAGGGATACTTTCTTGGGTATTCCACCCCGAACTTAAGAGTCTGGAATCTAGAGACTAAAAGGGTCGAGGAATGGTCTGAAGTCAGAGTACAAAGGCACACTTTGCCGGTTAGAAATCCTGGTCAGCCTTGGATGTTTGAGTACGATGACTTTTTCAATTCGATCAATGTTGAAGCCGTTGAAGAAAATGCTGCGGCAAGGATGTTTTTCGAGAGTGACAATGCAACAGATTCACCGTTGGTTCGTCCCATTATTGTCAATCAAGAACCATCTTCAGTGAACAATAATGCTCTCGACAATGAGGATTTTCACGATGCTACCGAATTGAACGAATCTTCAGAGGATGACGAATTTCTCGATGCAGATCAAGGACCAACAGCAGCAGTACATGGTACTTCAGAAGGTACACCTCCAGTGGATGTCCCTAAAACAGCTGAAGCTACTGGATCATCCTCTTCGTCAATTCCGGGCCTTGAATTGATTGTTGATCTCAATCTCAACAATCTGGGTACAAATATTCCAGTTCAAGATAATCCAGAAACAAGGATTCACAATACCCATCCTCAACAAAACATCATCGGAAATGTACAAAGTGGCGTTCAAACAAGAAACATGTTGCGAAACAACAACAATGCAGGCTTGTATGCAACTATCCGAGAATCTGGTCAACAAAATGATTGGTCTTTCGCGTGTTATGTCTCATAGGAAGAACCAAGAACTTGGAAAGATGCTTTGAAAGATAGCTCATGGGTTGAAGCAATGCAGGAAGAACTGCAACAGTTCCAGAAGCTTGGTGTCTGGAAACTCGTAGAGAAACCTGCTGGTTATAAGAAGATTGGTACCCGTTGGGTGTTTAAATGCAAAAAGGATGACCGTGGGATCGTTATCCGGAACAAAGCAAGGCTAGTCGTTCAAGGTTTTCGTCAGATTGAAGGAATCGACTACAACGAAGTTTATGCACCTGTTGCACGTCTAGAAGCAATTCGGATTTTTCTGGCTTATGCCTCATTCAAAGGTTTCAAGGTATACCAGATGGACGTGAAATGTGCATTTTTACATGGTGTGGTGGAAGAAGAGGTGTACGTCGAACAGCCTCCAGGTTTTGAAGATCCTATCCATCCCGATCGGGTTTGGTTGCTCAACAAAGCTCTCTATGGTCTTCATCAAGCACCGCGAGCTTGGTACGCTACCTTATCTAATTATCTGCTGGAGAATGGATTTCGAAGAGGTCTTATCGATTGTACTCTTTTCATCAAAGAACAAGATGGAGATCTTCTACTGGTACAGGTATACGTTGATGATATTATATTTGGTTCTACTAATGATGTTTTGTGTAGGAATTTCGAGCGCATCATGCAGGATAAATTCGAGATGAGTGCTATGGGGGAAATGACTTTCTTTTTGGGCCTACAAGTACAACAAACCGAGTCTGGGATATTCATCCATCAGACTAAATATGTTGGTGACATCTTGAGCCGGTTCCAGATGTCTGATGCAACGCCCATCGGTACCCCATTGCCACAAAATCACGGAATTACTCCAGACTTGAAGGGTCAAGATGTTAGCCCCTCATACTATCGAGCGATGATCGGATCTCTTATGTACCTCACAGCATCAAGACCAGATATAATGTACCCAACGTGCCTGCTTGCCAGATATCAAGTCAACCCGAAGGCCTCACATCTTGCAGCTGTAAAAAGGATTTTTCGTTATTTGAAGGGTTGCCCTGACACCGGTTTGTGGTACCCTAGGGATAATAACTTTGACTTGATCGCATTCAGTGATTCTGATTTTGGCGGATGAAAAATCGACGGCAAATCCACAACGGCTGGATGTCAGTTTTTGGGAAATCGCCTAGTCACATGGCAATGCAAGAAGCAAACGTGTGTCGCTACATCAACATGCGAAGCTGAATACATTGCTGCCTCAAGTTGTTGCTCCCAAGTCCTATGGATCCAACAACAAATGCGCGACTACGGTTTTGAATTCCTAACTACTCCTATTTACGTTGATAATTCTGCTGCCTTACAGATCACTAGAAATCCTGTGCAGCATTCAAAGACTAAGCACATCGAAATCAAATATCACTTCATACGTGATTGCTTTGAGAAAAGGCTAATCGATGTTGCTTACGTCCACACCGATGACCAACGTGCCGACCTTTTTACCAAAGCTTTTGACAAATCAAGATTTGACTATTTATTATTGGTAAACGGCATTAAGGTCAAGCAAGAGTAAAACCAACATCGGAAAATCATTTTTGTAAATACCTTTGTGTTTTAAATTTGTCTTAGTTTATTGATTTTAGGGGGAGTAAATCCAAAATTGAAAATCCAAAAACATTGGAAAATTTCAAAAACACAAAAACAATAGAAAAACAAAAATGAGTTTCCTGGCGAGCAAAAGAGAAAATGATAGTACATCAGTGGTCTGTTCAAACCTCTTTAAACCTTAAATAAAAAACGATAAGCAGCTCTATATAAGATGTATCGGTAGGCTCACAATCATTTTAAAGTGTGCAGGGTGATATAAACTTAAATCGACTGAAGATCAGGTGGGAACCATTCATTGGCATATGGTCTTAGTACCGAAATTTCGTTTGATAGATTGCCGAGGTTCTGAGATATTCGGTCTTTATGCTGCTTATCATCTGGGTATCATGGTTGTATCTTTTACCGAAAAATAACGGGGACGCAAGTCTAGATCCTCCATGATACTATACATACGTGTACATACTGCATTCGACCTCAATAAGTGATCAACAATCACATGTCCAAACAAATAAGTGATAATATATCACATTTATCCGGGAGTCAAGTTCGTCTCTCTGCTGTACGAAAGTACTGACCTGTTCACGGACTTGCTCTTGTGCCTTCATGCATCCGAAAATCAAGTTCCTCATCAATAAGTGATTCTATCACATAGGGCTTGTTTTCAAATCAAATAAGTGAGAATCTCACATCATATACGGTCAAACAGATGATAATCGGTATACTCACCGGTAAGATGAACCCTCGTGCATACCTTGATACGGGAATGTGTCGTGATGTGGATGAACACCGGTCGGTAAGTATAAATCATACCTTAACGTATCCTCTCGCCATGATTACAAATGATAAGTTGAGCTTATGTGGACAACAATACCGATAATTGTTATAGGATGCTTATCTTAATGTTAACTAATTGAACAACAAGAGCGTTTTGGCAAGACCGTACACTGATATGATTCTCTTACCCTCGAAACTCACAAAAAGAATGTCTGTAAATATTTATTTAATGCTTTCTGTATTCTGCATCTTTGTATATATTTATTTACTGCTTTCCGTTTTTACATTTGAAATATTAAAACACACCTAAAATCTGTTTTAATATAAACTTTATAAAAGCCAAAAAGATTTTATTTCTGTTTTATTTTCGATCGTACGATGTTGGAGCTCAAGTCTTCGTTACCTGAAACCTGAACGAAAACCGAAAATGACTAAATCTTCATAAACGGTCGAAATTTGCAAAGTTTTGAAAGTTAAAATTGAAATTGATAAAATTCTTTAAACTTTCAAACTGTCGGACGGTGTTTGTTTGAACAATGGTCACATGTGTGTCGTTTGTTATGTTTACTATATTCCAAGCGGTTGTTCTCATTACGCGTTTAGATTTCTTGCATGTGCAGATTCTAAAGGCTAGGAGAACATGATCGATGACAAGCTTCGGAATGAAGACACGACGTGAAGGCACTCAAAAGACAAGGATGATGGAGTAGCCGCTGACCTTCAACACCACAAGGATCTCACTTCATAAAGATAAAGACTTTCACGAGCATAACTCAAGGGGGAGCTTATGTTAAGGGGGAGTTTGTCAACACACTTCCTACATGAAATGGGGAGTTTGTTGGTACACTTTCTGCTTTCAAGACGTGAAGACTTTGAAGATCCTCCGATATTGAAGACTTGAAAAGAAGTCAAAGACTTGAAGACACGAGAGACTTACAAGAATGAAGATAGAGACAAAGATACAGCCAAGGGGGAGTTTGTTGATGCACTTGTGTCTGTACTTTGTCTGTATACGAAACGATGTCTTTATTAGTCATGTAAGTTTGACCAAGTCAACCATCCTCCTGGTTTGACTTGGCCAAACAGTCAACATTGTGTTTGTAAGGTGTTGGGTCGAAGGATGTGTCATCGAAGGATCACTTATATCCTTCGATGATGATGACAAGCTCGAAAGATGACCTTCGATGGATGGACCACGAAAGATCACATCTTTCGTGGTACATGTTGATCGTTCGAGCTGCTTCTGGTCGATAGATGATCCTTCGATCATCTGTCTGATCCTTCGACCAGACCTGCTGTGTTTGGGTATAAATACCCGTGTGTTGTGTTCACTTAGAGACAGAGACGAGTGAGACGAGTTGGATAGATAGGGAAAACAGAGAACACACACACACTGAGAGAGTTTACAGGACTGATTTGTAAACCTTGTGCTTGTAACTGGACCTTTCATACGTTTAATACAAGTGGTGTTAATCGTTGAGTCTTGTGTGTTGATTATTTACGTGTTCTATCTCGGTTTGCTATCTCGGTTGGATTCCGCACAACCGGGTTGGTTTGTACACAAGGATCAGGCGACTAGATCCTCCCCTAGCCGGACCTACAAGTTCTTCAAGTCAAATTGTTTGACTAAAACGTACACAAGAACACCTAAAACATGAGTGATTTGGGGGCCAAATTGTAAGCAAGTAACCTGAAATTTTAGAGGCAAACTAACAGAACCTACATGACTGTGAGAAGTTATTGACAAAAAAGGAAACAAACTAAATAACAATATTACTATTTTTCGTTACCATTTTCAAAATCTGAATCAAATATTAAAATTTTGCATAGCAGTTAGCTATCATGCCTGTTTGAAGTTGTAGATTGCTTCATGTTCATTGATTTGGGTCTGCTCATATTGTTGAAAAAGTCATATGGGTCGTCCGTAATAGGGGTGTTCTTAAACCGTCGAAACCCACCAACCCGTCTAAACGCAAGAACATCGGCTGGTTCAAAATACTTTAAAAAGAAATTTATTTCTATATGCTTATAAATATAGGGGTTGGTTCCGGTATAAATATAAAGAAGCTGCAGTGTAATTTATAAATATTTTTTAAATTAGATATGAGGTAATTTGATTTTTAAATCCGGTTCAATGGTCTCGGTTATCTGACTAGTGAACGAGAAGTGATCTGACCTGAGTTTGACTATGATCGATCGTTAATTGCAGTGATCCATGAACCGAATGGACCAACACCGTATTCACAATTTGAGCATTCTTCTATCGCGGCAACTGTAAAGAAATTCTTCAATTTAGAATCCGATTTCTTGACCAAGCGCGATGAGTGGGCTGGCACCTTTGAGAGTTACTTCAACCTTCGTAGTACTCCACGTGAGGATTGTCCAGGTAACCACGTGAACATTATCTTAGATCATAAATTTTGTAGTTAATTGCTTTTTATTGCACTCCGGATGTTAAATGGGTCATGTTTACGAAACGAGCCTAAATAAATGATTGGAATCCGAAAATCATGCCGGACACATACAACATGAGTTTATGCGGGTTGGCATGAACACCAACCATTTAACGTGAAATTTTATTATATTTTTTACATATTAATACTAAAAGATTACTGACTTAGATTTTAGAACCAAGAATACACATTTATATAAAAAATATATATATTTAAACCACAAAACTTGATGCTTATTTCAAATAGGTCAAATGGGTCAACCCGTGAACCACCAAGTTGACCTGAAACATATCAGATTACCATTTGTGTTCCATCTTGTATAGCATGGTGCAGTCGTCGTAGTTGAAAAGCTAACATTGTTGGTGGAAGTCGTGATGGGATGTAGTTAGCTAATGTTTAGGTATTTTGTCATGCCAACTTCTAAATGTATTTCTGCTTAGTGAAGGCTGGATACAAGTTTTTAAACAATGGATTATTATGGTTGCAGACACTTGACTTGAGAAATTTAAGCTGGTCCACGATTAAGGTAAAAACTCAGGGTTGATAATATAAAAAAGTAGTGGATTGTTGGACGTTTTTTATGCTACATCTGGTTATAGTATGGTGAGCATTTTTATTGAATAAAGTGTAACTATTTTGTTGTCTTGGGTCTACAGTCTACTAATAGTTCATTGACTTTCAGTTGTCATTTTATCATGCTATATAATATAACTTTTAAATTCAGGTTAAATGGGAAACAAGCTCTTATTCCTTGGTGGTCACTCAAAGGAGACCTCTGATAATGTTACAGGTTTGTTTATATTATTCTTAGAGGGATAGTAATGCTATTGGACATAAATTATTTAATTTTTATAGGACCTTATGATATATAATTAATTTGTGGTGCGTTTCATTGATCTTGAGTCACAAGTGATCGGAGGTTGGCGTGAGCCGGTGGCTAATGTGTCGGCTCAAAGTTTCACGGTTTTGGGATTACCCTACCCGGTTTGGAGGAGGTGTCGAACCGAATGGTGGAGGTTACTATGCCCAGTCTGCTCAACTAGGTCGCGTACACTCACCGAGTCGTCTTCGAATCAACAAGGTGGTAAGTCTCTTTCAGACAAAGATATTTATTCTCACATTCTCTTTAATTGAAGCTGCTGTGATCCTTGGAACATGCAGGTATAATATTGTTTTTATCTTATTAAAAAAAGAAACTTCACTTTATTGTTAACTTCACGTTTAGAGCATTCGAACAGGACTGCGCAGTTTACGGCTTTGGGATAATGTGTTCAGACTTGAATGGAATAGATGGGTCCCGTTAAAGGTTATTTTTTAGTTTTGAGGACGACAAGGAAACGGGTACCTAGAAAATCAGAATTGGCTAGGCAAAACGTGCAGCTCCGAACTATCAGATGTTGTTTATAATACGACGGGGACGAGACAGTGGGCCATCTCTTCGTTTCCTGTCCATTCGCTCAAAAGATTTAGGACATTATGATTTCGTGGTGTAAAGGTACTTCATTTTTTGTATTTTCCGCCAAGGATTTAGTGCAAGTTCACTGGTACATTAACGGGTCAAATAAATGGAATAAGCCATATATTCACTGGTACATTAACTGGTACATTGTTTTTTTTTAACTTAATGTATGTTTCGGTTGTAAATCGTAATTCCATATCAGTTAATCATTGTTGCAGTTATCCACTTTGTTCCATATCATGTTTTGATCGGTTTACACATCAACCCAATGTCAGTTTCAAGTTTTATTGAAACCGGTTGACCCGTTAAACACCAATATATCTTTCTCACTCTTTATTGTAACATATAACATAAGTTCGGGTTGTACAACTTTTTATGTAGCGGTTGGATTTGGGACAACCCCACACTGATTTGTAAACAATTGATATGTTATATACAATGTGTTCAAGAACAAGCGATTCACCGGTCAATAGGCAACATTTAGGTAACTCCGTCTCCCTCCCTCTCCCTCGCATGTATTATTTGTTCTCTTAATTTCATGGACTTATATACACGTTGGTTAGTCAAGTATTCAAATGGCAATGTAGGTTCAAGGCTTAGTGATTCTGTTAAAACATAGATTATATTGTTTGTTCTATTGCAATCTTAGAAGTTACAGTATTAAATTCTTTTTATATATCAACTTTGCTTTTTAATTTTTATTAACAAAATATAAACCTTTCTGGTCCACAAAAGTACAGCTTCATGGTATACCCCAATTATTTGAGACATAACTTTTGGTTTCTTGGAACCTGTTTGAATCTTATATGGTTATTATTCAAAATGATCATTTGTTATATACAATTAACCTAATCAATGGTGCTTGTGAAAACTGGGGATTCTTTAAGGTATATTTAGAATTCATTTAAACTTAATTAATTATTTTATGTATGTTTTCTGACCATTGTCTTTCTATTTTTGATAGCTACTTTCTAAGAATTAAAAGTCTCCTTTGACATGGTTATATTTATTAAAAGTCTCAGGTGTGTATGTAAATGTAATGTTGTGCAATTTGTAATTTTGCATCAAATCATTTTGTAATTTTTTTAAAAAAAGGTCAACAAAGTGTTTTATGCAAACTTGACCTGCCTGTTTTGACCCATATCAAAAGGTCTCATACGATCTTTGTTTTTTTATACTTCAGCTCAAATAAAAGTGGAAGAGACATCCCTCAGGTACTTATCTCACCATTTGATTATCCTCTCTCTTGCGGCTTATCCGGAGATAATGAGAGGAAGCCTGCCGTGTGCCTTCTGCCACTTATTCGGTCTCTATCTTATCTTATCTTAGTTTGGGGGCTTTAAAGTAGTTGAAACCAAACATCGTGTGAAAATCAAGTTGCTCTTATTTGTTCACTTGACCAACACACATTTAGTTGTAACCCTCATAGTTTGCAAGCCTTATTATTAGTATGGTGTTATTTTTTTATCATTTAAATATTTTGAACCTCCTTACTTGTGTTTAATATATTAACTAATTTTTCTGTTGTCTTGTCAGTCATAAAAATAATAAAAAAAAGTAAATTATAAATACGTAGTTATAACTCATCAATATTTGAAAGATCATGTGTTCACTCATGGTCAGTTGTACGTTGCATTATCAAGGGTCAAGACCAGAGAAGGAGTTAAAATATTGATATTCGATGCCGATGAAAAACCAACAAATAAGACGTCTAATGTCGTCTATAAAGAGTCTTTGGTAGCTTATAATGTAAACTGTTGCTTTTTGATTTCATATAACATGTCACTTATTTTTTATCATTTTATTCAAGTATGTATTGCTTATAAATAATAAGTGACATGTATAACTTTCTCCAGCCCGGGAAGCATTCCCGGGTGATAACCTAGTTTAGTCATATATATACTAAACAAGAACATTATCAAATTCTTATTATCAAACAGAAATATTGCAAACAGATGAAGCATCACCGAAAAACGTTACTTTCATTTATTTCGTACAGTATTACAAATATCACAAATTCATCAGATTTCCTATACCTCGTATTACACTAAATCGATCACTAATCTTACCCATACTAAACCAATTGCTAAGTATATTCATACCAGGAATCCACAATATGCAAGAATAATCAAAGGTAATTACAATAGCAGGCATTTACATTCTTATAACACTACATAGTTAACAAACTTTTATTTAAATTCTTTTATTCACCAAATCAACAAAAGTGTACAATAGTCATCAGTTAAACATTGCCAGGTACAGATGCTGGGCTTTGAGATGGCAAACACTACTACCTGGGATGATTTTAAGGAACTGATGAGAGAGGAGTACTGTCCTCGGGATGAAGTGCAAAAGTTGGAAAACGAGTATTATAACCTGAAGATGGAGGGATCCGAGATCGAGGCTTATACGAAACGGTCTCACGAGCTGGCAAACATGTGTCCTAACCTATCCCGGCCACCACCTCGCAGGATCGAGCTCTACATTAAGGGATTGGCACCATCAGTTAAGGGGTTAGTCACTACAGCAAATCTCAACGACCTACCCCGGATTATCAGATTGGCTCACAAGATTACTGATCATGAGATGGAGCGTGGTTCGCTGCCACCACGTGTTGCTGCTACTATGGCTATTACTGGCACTACTGCCACCCCCATCACTGGCAACAAGCATAAGTGGAACGATGCAGATAAGGCAACAAACTCGAATCAATCACAGAAGAAGCCTGATAACAACGAAAACCGTAGCTTTAGTCAATCGTCTTTAGTTAATCAGAATTAGAACCACAACCAGACTTCCGGTTACGCAGGATAGCAGCCGAAGTGCAATAAGTGTGGTTTCCACCACTATGGCCAGTGTAGCTGGGAATGTCAAAGGTGTGACAAGCTGGGTCACATGGCGAAAGATTGTAGAGCTTCACATCCCAAGCAACAGCAGCAACAACCTCAGGAACAATAACAGAGGCAACAACCCCAGCAGAATCGGGGTAATCAGAGGGGATGCCATTAGTGCGGCAGTGAATGGCATTTTAAGAAGGATTGCCCGCAATTGAATCAGAATGCCAATAATAAGAATGGGGTAATCGCCAGAACAACAACAACAACGCAGGAAACAACAACAATGGGAATAACGGAGGGAATGGTGCTCGCGGTAGGGCGTTCACGATTGTAGCAGGTGATGCAAGGAACGATGGCCACGTCATGACCGGTACATTCTCTGTTAATGGTATTATTGCTTCTGTGTTATTTGACTCTGGTGCTGACTGGAGTTATGTGTCTTTGGGGTTCAGTCGTCAGCTAGGATTGACTCCTGCACCTCTTGTGAACAAGCATGTAGTGGAATTAGCTGATGGCAAGTCGATAGAAGCCACACATGTATTCTTAGGGTGTAAAATCGATCTTCTAAGTCAGGTATTCGACATTGACCTTCTTCCCATCACTCTTGGTAGTTTTGATATAGTCATTGGTATGGACTGGTTGTCCAAACACAGAGCAGACATACTTTGCAAGGAGAAGATCGTGCGTGTACCTCTCCCTAGCGGGGAATCATTATCTGTCCAGGGTCATCGAAGCGGTGCAACCGTCAACATCTTTTCATCCATGAAAGCCCAGAAATGTTACGAAAGGGCTACCCTGCTATTTTGGCACTTCTTACTGACACCTTGTCTGAGGAAAAGAAAATCTAAAACCTACGTGTTGTTCATGAATTTCCTGACGTTTTTCCCGAAGAACTTCCAGGTTTACCTCCACATCGTCAGGTGGAATTCCAATTTGATCTTACACCAGGAGCAGCTCCGATTGTTCGTGCACCATATCGTCTTGCACCTGGGGAGTTGCAAGAATTGTCCAATCAACTCCAAGAACTGTTGGATAAGGGCTTTATCCGACCCAGTTCTTCGCCTTGGGAGCCACAGTGTTTTTTGTAAAGAAGAAGGACGAATCCTTTCGCATGTGTATTGATTATCGCGAACTCAACAAGGTGACGGTCAAGATTCGTTATCCCTTACCTCGCATTGACGACCTGTTCGACCAGTTGCAAGGGTCGAGCTTCTACTCGAAGATTGATCTAAGATCGGGCTATCATCAGATGAGAGTCTGAGAAGAGGATGTTCCAAAAACAGCTTTTCGCATGCTTTATGGTCATTACGAGTTTCTGGTCATGCCATTCGGGTTAACCAATGCACCAGCGGTATTCATGGATCTCATGAACCGCGTATGCAAACCATACCTTGACGATTTTGTCATCGTGTTCATCGATGACATTCTGATCTATTCTAAGAGCAAGGAGGACCATGAGCGGCACCTACGTCTTATCTTGGAGCTCCTAAGGAAGGAGCGGATTTACACGAAATTATCTAAGTGTGACTTCTGGATTCGAGAAGTACAATTCCTCGGCCACATTGTTAACGAAAAGCGGATACACGTGGATCCTGCTAAGATTGACTAAATCAGGATTTGGGCAGCACCAAAGAATCTGTCGGAGGTGTGACAATTCCTTGGCCTCGCTAGGTACTTTCGAAGGATTATTGAGGGCTTTTCAAATATCGCTCAACCCCTCACTGCTCTAACACAGAAAGGTGTCGTGTATTCATGGGGAACGAAACAGGAAGACGCCTTCTAGCTTCTAAAGCAAAAGCTTTGCAGTGCACCGATTTTGTCTCTACCTGAGGGTACCGAAGATTTTGTAGTGTATTGTGACGCCTCTATTCAAGGTCTCAGTTGCGTGTTGATGCAACGCGAGAAAGTTATAGCTTACGCCTCTGGACAGTTGAAGGTCCATGAGAAGAATTACACGACTTAGAGTTGAGGGCCGTGGTATTTGCGCTCAAAATCTCGAAGCATTACTTGTACGGTACTAAATGCACTATTTATACCGATCACGGGAGCCTCCAGCATATTTTCATATTTTCGACCAGAAGGAATTGAATATGCGACAGCGTCGGAACTCTTAAACGACTACGATTGAGCAATCAAGTACCATCTAGGTAAGGCTAACGTTGTAGCTGATGCCCTAAGTCGAAAGGAAATGAAACCCAAACGTGTTCGCACCTTGCATCTCACCATTCACTCAAACCTCCCAAATCAGATCCGTTATGCACAAACTGAAGCGTTGAAAGAGGAAAACAATGAAGCAGAGTACTTAAGGTGTGACAACTCGCACAAAACCGGTAATTTCCGTACAGTTTTATTATTATTTAATATCTGCAATTATGTGCTTAAATGTCAACATTGTCTGATTACATGCTATACATGTGAATTCATGCACGTTTTATACTTCAAATAATTTCTTTATGCATTACTGTTAGCGTTGCGTCAGAAAGACTGGTAAACTCACCGGTAAGACACACTGTGTCAGCAACTCTGCAGAAAGCAGTCAGATAATGGAATTAGGGCCTAGGAGTAGGTCCAACGTCTAAAATACATTAAAAACCCAAATAGGGGTACAAAGGTTAACATATAAACTTTTCGGAAGCTAAACTATGCACTAAAAAGCACCCGAAACACACTTTAAATGCTGAATTTTACATATTTCAGCAATAATTCAGCTCTAATCAACATTTTAACACTGAAATATCATGCAGAATTTATGTTTTATTGTCCAAAAGAACTTGCAAAGTGTCAGGAATTGAAAGTGTCACAAAAGGGTACATAAAGGACACTAAATGGCGCAATTTAGCACTTTAACGAACCAGTATACAACCGAACAACCGGACACTACCCGAAATATCAAAATTATACTAGAAGCATTGTTTTAATGTTTCTGAGCTAGTTATGATCCCCGAACACCATAACACCTACTAAAATATCTACTAACTAATGTAAGTAACTAATACTTGAAATTTAAACTAGATTGTAACTTAATGGTTTAAACCTATACTAGACCCCCCCCCCCAACCTATCTCACGGCCCAAATGGCCTATTTGGTAGATTTTATTTGATCTTGCTTGATCTTATGAAGATTGCTTAGTAGATTTGCCATGTACTTATGAAACATATGATCCATTGGTTAATTCCTAAAGATGGTTATAAGAAGTAAATGGTGGATCAAGACTTCATTATCTTTCACACACAACTTCACACCACTCCCTCCCCCTCTCTTGCCCACTCTCGGCCGAGAACAAGGCCACACACACCACCACCTTCACCTCATCTTCCATACATTCCATAATCATACAAGGGTGTTAGAAGCTAAGTTAAGGAGTTTGGAGCTTGTGGATCTTCAAGGACCTCTTCCATTTGCTTTTATCCTTCACATTTGTCACCTTCATCTTCTTGTGTTCTTCCCTAGCCCTTGTGCTAGTAGTAAGCTTCTTGTCACTTGAATTTACTTCTCATTTAGTTGGTTAAAAGATGATATGTGATGATAATCATGAAGAACAATAAAGAATATAATCAAGAAACATGAACATAAGCTTGATACATGAAGTAATCTTGATAAAACTAAGTTGTTTATGTTATGAATGCTTATTTATCATTGATTTGTTTGTAAAGATGATGTTGATCATCATAGCATCTTGCTAAATCATCATTAGAAACATAGTTTAGCAAGATGAGAAATGTAAGAAGTTGTAGGATGAAAGATCATCCACCCCTAAATCATGAACTTGAAAAGAATACTTGATTTCTTGAAAAATAATAATCAAAGTGAGTTAATAATCATATTGATCTAAGATTTATGAATGGTTTTCCAAAAAGAACTAAGTTCAAAATATGATTTTTAGTAGATCTTGGTTCTTACTTAAACATACACTATTTTTGGTAATAAAACAAGAGTAGAAACACTTGTGAAGCAAGAAGATTTCATAAAGATATGTTTTTGTAAAACATGTTTACAAGTTGTAAACACCTAACTCTTTCAAGAATGAAACTTTTAAAGAAGTAAACAGACTTTAAAGGGTAACTAAACCTACTAAACACACTACCAAGTTACTACAAGTTTTTATGAAAATTCAAGTTTATGTTGTTAGGTAAATTACATAATTTTGGCATTTGGTAAGTGTTGATTTCATTGTTGATTGTTGTTGCAAATTTGTTTTGATGATTGAAAAGAAAATAAACACATGTTTTGAAAACATGGGAAACCTCCATTTTTAGGGCAAACCATGTCAAAATTTTTATAAAATTTTGACACTTAGAAATTAGAAAAATATAAGTTTTGGTGAAACTTATTCCCTAAAAATTCACCTAAAAATATTTACCCAGGTTTCCCTAATTTTTGTGTAAATTTCAAGTTAAGAAATGATGATTTCTTCAAGATAAAAAATTGATATTAAGTATGTATATTTTTGATGAAAATATATATATTTATTGGTCACCAAATTTTGTGCTATGTGTATGTAATATGAATTATATGTAATAGTGTATTAGGAATTGAAAATACACTAAATACTCCTAAGGAGTAAAAATACAAAAATACACATATAACATGCATGGGCAAATACAAGAAAATATATTTATGAAAATATATTTCTTAACATATTATTTAACTTGGACAAGTTATGAACTTAAAATGTATTTTTGGACGAAAATATATAACTCGGGTGGATAACAAGAATAAACACATATATATTTCAAAGCATGACAAAATATATATATTTGGTACAAAGTCTTAAAAATATATTATTTTTAAGAAATATAATCCGGAAAGTAATAAGAATCAAAGTCTTGATTTTTGGTGAAAAATACATAATACTTATATTTATTTTTGGGAAAATAATATAAGTAAGATACATAGTTAAAAATAAATTATTTTTAACAATAAAGAACACATACATAAAAGATGGTGATTTGTACTTGTGCGATACAAGTCTAGTGACTAACGTTAATAAAACACGTATAGGTCACAACGCTATAAAACCAACCGGTGAAGTTTACGGCACAGGATACGCAAAGTTGTGAGTTCATGTCCCCCTTTTCTTTTAACGGTTTTCAGTTTTATAACTTCGGGGAATGTTACAATGTTTACAAATGGTATGATGAATACAAAACTAAGGAATGATAATATAGATCATGTGACGAATAGGGTGCCATAAGCACCATTAATCAACAATATACCTAGACCGCGGAACAAAAGGTTAGATCTAATGGGTTTCAGGCAGCCACACTCTGGGCCACGTGCTACCTGGAGTGCTTTTGTGTCTCTAGTCGTGAATCGACAACTAAAAATGCCTATGGTTTGGATGCTTCCTATGTCGTTACACATGTTAGTGACCTTGCAAACCACTAGCGATTTGGTATTCCTTACATTTACAGGACACAGTTTCAGATACGTCTTAACAAATCGCATACAATGTTTTCATACAAGTATTCAACATTTATTACAACAACTGCATGAACTCACACCAACATTATGTTGACGATTTTCCAAAACTCACATGTATTTCAGGTAACTAAAGTGGATGTACGCGTGGTCTCACTCCTGTTCCTGGATGTCGCTTATGTTTAGTCATGTCGTGTCAAGACTCCCTTGCCTATTTTGTGGGAATTGGTTATTATACCCCATTTCGTGTGGTGATATAAGAACCAATACCTTGGTATCTATCCTCTAAATAAAGTTGTAAACTTTTCAAACAATATGCTGTCTTGTGATGTAAACATTTAACTTATGTTATGTTAATGGCATTTGGAGTTATTTTACGAGCATGTAGTATGTTTACCATTCGTATGCAATGAGAACCTTTCAGGATCACACCTCGTGCTTCCGCCTTAGAAAGGGGTGTGACATAAGGGGCATGGAAAAACGACTTGTAGAGAGATTGGATGGTATTCTACTTCATGGAGCATGTATGGATTCCTTTGTTTGGTAACCTTAGGGAGCTTGTGATGGACGAAGCGCACAAGTCTCGATACTCTGTTCATCTGGGTTCGGATAAAATGTATCATGATCTCAAGGTTTTGTACTGGTGGCCGAAGATGAAGGCCCACATCGTGACTTATGTAAGTGAATGTTTGACTTGTTCAAGGGTCAAGGTGGAGTATCAGAAACCCTCAGGCCTACTTCAGCAGCCAGAAATACCTATGTGGAAATGGGAACAAATCGCCATGGATTTTGTCACTAGGCTACCTAGAACTCAAAACGAAAATGATACCATCTGGGTGATCGTTGACCGTCTCACCAAATCTGCACACTTCCTCGCAATCAAGGAAACTGACAAGTTCTCACAGCTGGCTGCTATCTATCTAAAGGAAGTGGTTTCCAGGCACGGAGTGCCAACCTCCATTATCTTTGATCGAGATCCGCATTTCATATCTGATTTGTGGCAAGCGATGCACAAATCATTTGGCTCACGTCTTGACATGAGCACCGCCTATCACCCTCAAACTGATGCTCAGAGTGAGCGAACCATCCAGACATTGGAAGACATGATGCGAGCATGTGTTATCGATTTTGGTAAAGGTTGGGAGAGACACTTACCCTTGGTGGAGTTTTCTTACAATAACAGTTACCATACCAGTATCCAGGCAGCCCCGTTCGAGGCTTTGTACGGGCGGAAATGTCGATCTCCTCTCTGCTGGGCCGAAGTGGGTGACAACCAAATCACAGGCCCGGAGCTTGTGCTCGAAACTTCTGAGAAGATAGTACAAATCAGAAATCGTATGGCGGCGGCGCGCAACCGTCAGAAAAGCTATGCTGACAAGCGTAGGAAAACCTTGGAGTTTGCTGTGGGCGATCGGCTTATGTTAAAAGTCTCACCCTGGAAGGGTGTGGTACGTTTTGGGAAACGCGGCAAGCTTAATCCGCGTTATGTCGGACCATTCAAAATTCTGGAACGAATCGGTAAGGTGGCATACAAGCTCGAGTTACCTGCTGAGTTGGGTAACGTTCATGATGTGTTCCATGTTTCACAGTTGAAGAAGTGGTTATCCGATGAAACACTTGTAGTACCATTTCAAGAGCTAAAAATTGACGACAAATTGCAGTTTGTCGAAGAACCAATCGAAATTATGGACCGGGAAGTCAAAGTTCATAAGCATAACCGAATTCCAATCATGAGAGTTCGTTGGAACTCAAGACGTGGACCGGAATTCACGTGGGAATGCGAGGATCAGATGAAGCTCAAGTATCCTCACCTTTTTCCAAAGAAACAATCTAATCCTGGTGCAACTAATGAATTTCGGGACGAAATTCCCCTTCAAGTTGGGGAAGATGTGACACCCGGGGAAAATCCACAGTCATCCTGATTTGACATCTCGCCGCTGTCGGGCTACTTATCAAATTTCGGGACGAAATTTCTTTCAAGTTGGGGATGATGTGACAACCCAAGTTTCCAAGGTCTTTCCTCGACACGTTACTTGTTTCACAGCTGTGTTTTCATAATTTGTTGCCATTGTAATATGTGCACCTTTGTTATATGATTAATGAATTATTATATTGTTTGGTTAATTGATGAAAACTTATGAACTGTTTAAAGTTTATAAACCTAACACATGCATCCTCATAATCGATGAAGAATAGGACTTTCGTCACAATCCTTACTTGACGAAATACTGGATTTTCGCCATCACCCATACTCGATGAAACATTAGTGTTTCGTCATCAACATCACGACGAAGAATGGTTCTTCGTCAAGGCCCTTATTCGCCGTGTGGGCTTGTGGCCCAGGTGAGGCCCAAGTACAAATAAGTTATATTTACCTCATATTCATATAACATTACGTAAGATCACAATCGGCGAAACCCTAGAACTCTCTCTGCGAACCGACGGCAGCCCTTGGCTTTTCTGATCGTCTTGAATTCCGATCTTATTCACTCGGTTAGTAAGTCCCGATCGTTACTCGTCGTGATTCTCTTTTTGTGCTAATTATATGGTTACATATTAATGTGTTAGAGTCATAGGATCTTCACTAGAATTGCATTCGTAATCATAGAATGGTAGATCTAGAACTAGTATGTTTAAACAGGTGATGATTTAAGGGTATAAATCAACTGTTATTGTGATCTAAATGTGGGATGAGAAACTGGGTTTTGAATAGTGTGTGTTCATGATTAATTAATGATTGGAATTATTAAGTGACGATTGCAATTAATCATTTCGGCGTGAATGGAACAGTTGCAGTTAGGGTTTCTGTGTGTGCATGATTGACTGATAATGTGACGAAGGTACCCCTGTCGACGAACAACCCTAGAGTTTCGTCACCTCCATGTCGACGAAAAACCTTAGTATTTCGTCACCCATATGTCGACAAAGTACCTTGATATTTCGTCACCCACTATGCCGACGAACTACCTTGGTAGTTCGTCGTTTGAAGTTTCGCCGCCCTGAGGATAGTTCACAACATACTGTGGTTTGAACTTGAATAATATGAAAGATTTGTTGACAAAACCCTATTACTGCTTGTTAAGGATAGAAATATTGATTGAGGAAACATGAATTGGTTGTCATGAGTAATACTCTTAACTGTTATGTACTGTTGTGAAACATAAATGTGAAATGTGGATTTGAATGAGTTATATAACTGCTATGTGCTATTCCGGAATCACTGCTTGAAATGCACACTATCATTATAATTTATATGCGAACCAAGTGAATGTAAACTGATTTTGTATACATGAATACCATAGGCTTTGACTGATTAATTGTGAACAAGTAACTAATCATACCGAGCAAACCAAGGTGAGTTCACTTCTCTCAAAACAAGCATGCGTCCGGTTGAAACAATCAAACTGACAAAACTTGTAAATAGATTTTCGTAACCCAAATCCTTGTAGGGGATATGAGGCAGTTTTCAAATACCCACATCCTTGTAGGTGATGTGAGGCGGATTTCACAAATGCATATCCTTGCAGGGGATATGTAACGGTTTTCAGTAAACGTTAATGTTGGATAATACACTCACTTTCTATCACTTAAGTCCCATCGTACTACCGGGTTAGTTGCTTGTAGGGCAACAGGGTTATTAGTTGATAGCGCTATTAGGTTTGGCACCCTCACGACGTACCTAGATAGGACGGGTGTGAACTAATAACTTTAAATCATGACCAATGTTTGATAGAGCATTGGAGAAGGGCAAAAAGGGTCGTCTGTGGTATCAAGTTATTATCAACATAACATATCATAAGTCACAACTTGGTATTAAACGGTTAAAACAAACTGTGAACTCACCAGCGTTGTCTGATACACTTTTCTGCATGCTTACAGGTCCTTAGGTTCTTGGAATGGAACTTGCTATCTGGGAGTGCTGGAGTGGTCATGGGTCATGGCTCTTGGATACAAGTTTAATGATTATTGCCCACTTGTTTTGAAACACTTGAAATAACTATATACATTATGCTTCCGCTGAACATATTCGTTTTAGATTGTGTTTGGATTTACTTTATGAAATAAATGGAACCTTTTATTTAATAATATGTTATGGTTCAATGTGATAGGTGGCTAGATCCTGGTACGTCACATGCCTCGCGGGGGTTTCCGCTTGTGGTATTTTTTGGGGTGTGACAAGGATTCCGTTGAGGAGGGGTCATCGCAAAAACGGCAATCAAGACATGTGAAGTTTATTTGTGCATTCCCTGTGGGCTAGCACCCCCCGTAGGGTCCACATGGGAGGTGGCTGCAGTAAGGTATTTTGCTCACGTTATCAAGCTGTTTGGGGTTGGGATAAACCCCACCTTGGTTGTTGTAATTGGTTTATCCAAGGGTTCGTTTGTATTGTAAAAATAATTCGACTCTTGGACTTTAACGTGTTCAAACTATAAAGTCCAAAAGCAAATTGTGAGGCCAAATGGATTTATCCAGTTCATTGCCACATAGTGAAATCAAATTGTTATGATGGGTAAAATAGTGCCAAACCTTGTTTGAATTGCACAACTGAAAGAAGTCATAAATGAATAAAGGCTTCCAAGTTCTGAACATTGTGTAAAAGGCACCGACATGCACAAATTATATGCAACACCAACCAAATCAGGTTCGAAGGAAACACCTGTTATGTAGCATGGCTTGATTTGTGATGCTTCTCGTAACCGGTAGAATATATGTCATCGTATGTGGGTTTGAGCCAGGAGACCGACTATGTGGATAAGGGTCGTACAAAGGCGGGTTGGCGTGAACGCAGGCGCTGGATGTGGATGGATGTGAAGGAAGTACGAATGCGCGGAGGCGGGCTAGTGTGAATGTCGGCGCGAAGGAAAGTTGTGCGAAAGGCTGTTTTACATCTCATGAAATTACAAAGTGATACATGAGAGTTGATTGTTTTGTAAAAAAAAACAGGCTTCCATTTTGGCCGTACTTAAAGCTTTTGTTTTGTATGTGGTTGGTGCTACCCGGGATCAATGGGGCAGCTTTTGTATATGCAAATAAAATATCTTATTTCTAAAATGCAATGGCCTAAAAACACAAAAGAAAATGTTCTTTCTAAAACGCAATGGACTGAAACACACAAAAAAATATGTTCTACCTAAAACGCAATGGACTAAAAACACGTCAAAATGTGTTTTTCTAAAACGCAATGGACCAAAAAACACATAAAAATGTATTTTTTCTAAAACGTAATGGCCTAAAAACACAAAAGAAAGTGTTCTCTCTAAAACGCAATGGACTAAAAACACATAAAAATGTATTTTACCTAAAACGCAATGGACTAAAAACACTTCAAAATGTGTTTTTCTAAAACGCATTGAACCAGTGTATATTTTGTCTGTGGATTGTCTGAACCAGGAAATAGGAGATCAAAAACTGTCTACGAATTTTTCTTTTTTTGCACTACTACAAAAATGATTTGTTTAGACGGTGTAAATGAGGATTATGAGCGGTTTTATGACCGCTTAAACAAATGTCGCAGGAAAAAATGTACAATTAATTTCAGCGGTTAAAAACCCGCCCAAAATGAAACAAATTCCGCCCAAGAAAACATGTCAAAAATTTGATTTTGTGATTTTGGTCGGTGGTTTAATATCCCAACCGCCCAGAATTAATAATGCCTAAAACAAAATGTTGGCTCAAAATAATGGATAATGTTGGCTCAAAATAATGGGTAATGGAAGAGCTCAAAATAATGGCTAGCTAGAAAAGTGTATACACAGCAAGAACTAAAACAAACAAACTCAGCCAATATCACAGAACCTTTCGCTTACATAATAACTTCCAAAGTTTACAAAAGTTGTTCAAATAACTACACTAACCTAACCTACAACAAAAAGCTATCAATCTTATAAAACTACATCATGATGTATTCAACCAACATACACTCTTAAAAAACCGCGTCATGATGTTTTCAACCAACATGTCAATTTCCTCTTGTGTTACGCTTGTCATCTGGGTCCAAAGCTAAAAAGAAATCAAATAACATATATATTAGTTAACCTGAAGGCACCAAAAATAAACACAAAACCCGAATAATAGAACCTTAAACTCGGATTGATAACCCCAACATGCTAAAGTCAAAATAAGTAAATTCTAAAAGGAATACTTACATTGTTTGGAAAACGAAATCGCTTCTTTAAAACAAACTGGAACATAAACCAAATCACCATGAACCCACAATCCCAAGACCCGTCTTGTTGCATACACAGCATTAAATTTAAAGAAAAAATCAATTACTAAAATAATCACTTAATTGTATAAACTACAAGAGAATTAATCTGTATAATACTGATAGCATACTTTAACCATGGTCCATGTAAGTCCACTTCCAAAAGAAGATTCTATTGCTCTCGAAAGAGGATAATCATCTTTATTGTTGAGGGACTTAACCAATGTTGAATCCAAAATCCAAACACTTCGTTCCTTCGGAGAAACGATAAACAAAACCCAATGGGCGCTAGAAAAAAGAAAGGTATAAAACAGAGTGTAATAAACTAAAGAAAATTAACTTGAATACACTAAAAAACAATAAGATATATATTACCTATAAAAAAGGGTGCAAGAAAATATTTTGTGCCATTTTTATGTTAGTAGGCACTTAACAAATGTTCTTTTACACTTGCAAAATTTGTCTCGGACTCTTTCTCAGTTATTTTGTGTAGGATTGTTTTGGGACCCGAACGAGTCGATCAGAAGATTTTTTCTCAATACGAAAGGCGGAAACAGACGTATTGAGTTCAATTCAGCTAGAATATCACTTTAACTGTCGATTTGATTGATATAATGACGTTTTACAGCGAGACGACACTTTGGCAGCACTTCGTTGCTCTGACCGGAATAGTTACTCCTGATTTCGCTTGGAAAGACCTATATATAAAGTTTAGATTTCGCTTGAATGTGTCAAGGTGCATTTCAAGCGAAATTATCCTGGTTGATTTCGCTTGAAACTGTACAAGACTCTTTCAAGCGGAATCATTCACTTCAAGCGAAATTACCTTCAACATACCCTAAAATCTCATATTTTCTCGTACAATGCACCCTAATCTATCTATAAACAAACAAGACTCGATACAAGACGAAGTCGACAGACGCATGCACCAACAGACTCCCCCCCCCCGAATGTTGACGAGTCTTAAGTGTCGAGTCTTCGCATCTTCAGTCTTTATCAGTCCTCTCCTCTCGAACTCTTCGAAGTATCTAACACTGTAAAGCATCCTTAATCTCTCTCTCTTCTCATCTCCAGGATCTCTGGCTCTTTCATCTTTTCTTCAACACCAACAGATTCATCTTCCTCGAATACTGAAACTCCAGGATCTGAGTCTGGCTCTCGAGCTTTCTAATTCTCTTGATCAGATCTCGTGATTCCTTAAATTCATCAGCATCATCAGTTTTAGAATCGTAACTTGGCTCACTCTTTCCACAGGTTCAGAATCAATTCCTGGCTCTTCCCTCGCTCAATTCCTGCTCAGGATCGAAATCTGGCTTACCTGTTATCTCAAGATCACCTAGCTCTTATCTTTTTACCTGCACAAATCTCTACCCAACAATAAATTCCAATTTGATAAATTTAAATTCTGCTTACCACTTGTAAAGCAAATCTTAGAATGATTTAACATTTATAATCTCCGATGAACCACTTGCAAGAATGTCATTTTCATTACAAAAACTTTTCTCACATACTTCCCCTCACGAACAGCTCAACTCACTCCCAAACCAGTTGTCTTCATGTTTAGCACTCGGAATTTTGAAAATCAGCTTTTCAACATCAGTTGTCGAAAATCTTTTTGGATTTTTCAAAATTTATGCTAAAACACACTAAAATCTTTTTGGATTTTTGAATGTAATGAAATGCAGTAAAGAAATATTTACAAACAATATTTTTGTGAGTTCGTGTAAGAGGATCATATCAGTTTATGAGATAAATCACCAACACCGTTAAGCTTTAAACATTTTAAGTTCTAAACGATTCACTTAGATTGTCAGTATACTGGTCCACTTAAATTCTCACACAAATTTCAACTGTTTCGAGATACGAGATTAATGTCTTAAGATACTTAAACTTATTCGCGTGTTCCACCTCAGAATATACTCCCGTATCCAGATCCCAATATTCAGTCTTACAGGTGAGTATACCACAGATGATATCTGTATGGGGTTAAATTGCGAAAACCGTGAGAGCTCAGGTCAGAACTTCCGTTCAGCAGAGAGATGACGGCTTCGACTTTTGGTGGGTCCCCTTTAGAGGATCTTTTCTTCAACAGCACATGATTTACATATTTTTTCAATGTTTCATCATTTTTTATGCTGAGGGTGGGCTATATTTCAAGCAGCGTAAAGTATTCTCCGGGGACTAGGCCACTGCTTTCGCATTATCAGAAGTCCCGGGATAATACCCCAGATATCACTGAGTATAAAGACCTAGTATCTCAGAAAGAGGGACCTTTCAAACAAGATTTCAGGGGTTACCCATATATCCGAGAGATGTTTCCGCACGATATAAGCAAGTTTGAATTTAGGTTTATATCTCGTCACAATCTACTAAATGTGCAAAAACCTACTGGCACATCATCAGTGAGACCGTTTATCACATTTTTCTTTACAATTCTTTAGCATGTTGTGATAGTACACTGATGTACTACCATTTCCTCTTTTTGTCAACAAAACTCATTTTTGATTTTATCATGTTTTTGTCATTTTTCAAATTTTCTAATGTTTTTGGATTTTCTGAAATTTCTTACTCCCCCTAAATGCAAACACATTTTAGGAAATTTGAAAATAAACTATATAACCAGTTTGTCACAACTACTTGTACAGTTTGTTTTTTTTTTTAAATGACAACCGATATTGAATCACTTCAATTCGCCATCCACTTGGCATAAACAATCAGAACTCCCCCTCAAATTATTTTCCCATTGATTTCAAAACAGTTAAGTTTGTTTTAATCAAATGGTTTTTCCGGAAAATAAGTTTTGTTTTACCACTTGTAGGTTACTTGTATGTTAGGGGTTCATCATTTTGTTCTTAAATACCACTTGTAAGTATGGTCCAATCAAGTTCAAATTAATGACCTTGATTAACCACTTGTAGAAAAAACAAGTACAACTTAATGTCCTTGGTTTGCCACTTGTAAGAATAAATCTCAACCAATATTTCAACCTCATGGCTTACCAACCAATACCTCATGTAGGTTGAATTCTCAAGATGCCGATTCCTACTCCTCACTTACCAACCTGGGAGTTCCGGCAAGTCATACTAGTGACCAATTTTCAATATTTCAAAACAATATAAGAAAGATGCCGATTAATGCTCCGCGATTACCAACTTGGGAGCTCCGACAAGTCCAGGATTTTACTGTTCATAGTAAGTACCATCCCAGTCACAAACCAGGGATGGTTCAACTTTGTCTTTCTTTGCTTTCTTCTCGTAAAATTCCTTGACTCCTTTAACCTTCCTGTCAACTATTTTTCCAAAAATGTTATGGACTTTCGAGTTAAAAACTTTTTCAACATCAAATTCTTTCTTTTCAGAGAAGAATTGATTTGAAATTTCAATTTTACCAACTTTCTTCTTAAAATTTTCAGCCCGAAGTGGTGGAAAATTCACATCATCCACTATCGGCACTGATTTTTCACCATTTTCTTCAACTTGTGGCTCCTCTGACTTTGTGGAATCAAATTCATCGCCAGAAGATAGCTCCTCTGATTTTGATGAATCAGAATCATTGCTAGACTTCTCAACCGATTTCTTAACAACCCATATTTGGCTGTCAAGTTTTGCCCTTTTCTTGTAAAAACTATTTGAACATTCACCAATTTCAAATTTTGAATTTTTGAAAAGTTTAGTTCTTTCAATTGGTGGTTCAAATTCAATCACTTTTACTTTCAGTTTACGAGAAACTCCCTGTTTTGATTGTATTGCCTTGAAACAATTCTTGGCAATATGACCAACCATGTTGCATTGGAAACAGGTTCTCGTTTCTTTCATCTGATCAGCACTTTTTGTAAGTCCCGTGTAACCGGATCTTTCAATGATATCAAACAACACCAAGTTTGTGCGGAATCCAAACTTGATGTGATTCAAGAATAAACCGAAGAAATATGAAAGTACGAACCGAATACGAAGAACGCACCGAATCACTTTCAACACTTGCACACGATTCTATTACTATCAAAGCAAAATCGTCTAGTACAAGTGCTCACAACCAAATCGCCTCCCACTCTCTGTTTCTCTAGAATTTCTGTAACTAGGAGGTTCCCAGAGGTTCAAACCTAAAAACAAGTTAGAAACTTGTTATATACATAGACAAGCCCACTTCCCTACATAGGCTCCCCTTGGGCCTGCTTGGCCCACATGGCCTAAAGCTAGGCCCAAGTGACCTATAAAGGTCCACAACCTAATATAAACTAACCCGGTAAGGCCCAGTTCGTAACCATAACCCGTTGTGTTAACTTGATGCGTCAGTCTCACACTTTAGGGCCTAACAATCTCCCCCTAGACTGATGCCATCAAATTGTCTTCATAACATGAATTCAGCAACGTCTTCAACGTAGTCTATGGTTGTCTCTATGCTGCAGATGTTGTGGAAGTTCTTGACTTCTGAACTCTCAGCACTTGGTCTCTTTCTTCAGCTCTTGTGGTTAGCTTCATATCAGGATCCCGATCAGCATCTACTTGAAAATCTTGTCAAAAAGAATGTGAGAGGAGGATTCTCAACAGCTCTTTTCTTCTTCAGTCTTTTTCTTTCAAGCAGGTTCACGGTACTTCTTCAAATGCACTTTCACTGTCAGACGGTGTCTCGTATCCGGTTCTTCTGACTCAGGTACATCTTGTTGTTGTGATGCTTCAGACTTCTTCAGCAACTAACAGCATCTCAATCTTCATCAACCCCTGTTCTTGAATGAAATCAAGTTCTGCACATACTCACAAACTCATAAGCAAACATTTCTTATGCAACAGGGAGAGTACCATATGAACACTAGGTAAAACCAAGTACTTATACTCAGATTTCACAATTTAAATTCTTTCAACTTTTGATGATCAGTCAAATCTTCAAGAACGGTTACATTTTTTATTTTTAAGAAAACAAATAAACACTCTATTTTTTGGATTTTTGATTTTATAGAAAAACAAATAAAAACTCAAAATATAAACAACTACCATAATATACAATTACAATTGCAATGGGATCAAAATTCGTTCTCAGGCAGACTAAGGAACACTTTTCAGTACGAGCCTAATCGAACTGGTCTATGCGATTGCCAATATGTTTGTCCACTTAAACTTTAACGCTCAACTTTCAATTTTTCAACTTCGTGATATGCTTTAGGTAATATTATACTATTATACCCGTGTGTCCCATTCCAAGGCATACCCCCGCGATCAAGGTAAGCACAACGATTCATCGTAGCAGGTGAGTATACTGATGTCATCCTTTAAGATATCCTGACTGTATCTAGGTCTGCATATAATCTGTTTTATCATGTTTTGATTTCTTAACAATGAACACCCAAATAAATGCTAATCAAATCCTGGAAATATAAACAGCACACTCTATCATGCAAATATCTTCCCTACCACATATTTCACAAGTCCAATCCAGATTTCTGAAATCTTAACTGGGAATAGGTTGAGAAGAGAACATAATAGATCTTTTGCAGAGATGGTATAATATACAGATCAAATGAGTTTTTCTCAGTTTGATATAGGTTTCTTGGGTTTCTTTTGGGCACTTGAGGGCCTCTTTCGGGTGTATTAGATCTATAGCGCGACAACGTATAGCTAGGTCAGCATGTATCTGGATGCAGCAGAAGCTGTCGTTGCCTAGCACCTCCAGGTCAGCATATATCTGGATGCAGCAGAGGAGGTACACGACTTTTTTCAGAGAAGATTTCAGAATCAGATCAAAATTGTGTGTATCGGGACAACATACAGACATTCAAATAGAAATGAGCTAATTCCAAGTGACTTTCTTTCCTGGGTTCATGTACAATTTTATTTCTGAACAGAAGGACAGCCAAGATATCACCGGATGATTTAACAATATAAAGACCCGAAACCTCAGATGTTGGCTATCTATCAACACAAGATTTAAGACCATAAAATCATACACCGTTGGTATGTTACCCACATGGTACATAGTTCGTTATGTTTATAACACTTAGTATCTTTTATCATTTTGAGCATCAAGCCTATCGACAATATCATTTAACAGAAGGACAACCAAGATATCACCGGATGGTTTAACAATATAAAGACCCGAAACCTCAGATGTTGGCTATCTATCAACACAAGATTTAAGACCATAAAATCATACACCGTTGGTATGTTACCCACATGGTACATAGTTCGTTATGTTTATAACACTTAGTATCTTTTATCATTTTGAGCGTCAAGCCTATCGACATATCGCAGTAGATCCTAGTCTTTTCAGCTATGGCACCTTACATGTGTTAGTCAAAACCCTTTAACACGAACATTTATTTCACTTCCCATATCATGCAATCTTTCTTTTTGGCTTTTTCATTTTTCTAATGTTTTTATATTTTTCTCATTTTCTCCCCCTAAAACAATGCATATATACAGCAAACTCTTTTTGTATTTTCTGAGTTTTCTCCTCCTAAACTCAAAATCTATCTATATGTTCCTCTCCCCCCCTAAATTTGTGCATAAATCTTGTATTTTTGTGCAAATTTACCATTTACTAGAGAAAGGACACTGCATATACAAAGTAATGAACTAAGAAAAAAAATATTTTTGCTTAACCGTTCCGTCATTAGATTGAAGACTAATCAAATTCAAATCAAAGTACTGAATTTAAACGGTACCTTTTGCTGATCATTATCTTACTTCTGTTATCTCCTCCAAAGGAAACATATCATCTGTAAAAAAAATTGAACTTTTTGCAACAGTGAAATGTTACCCGTTTTTTATCTCTGGAACAACCGCTATCAACATTCCAGAGATTGTCAACAGCTCCTCCTTAGTTGTTCCTGAAAAGTAAGGAGATTAGTAAGACATTGGTACCCAGGCCATCGTGGTCCTGGGTTTACCTGAAGCATCAAAGTAAGACACTTCCTTCAAACACAAATCCCCTTTCGTTTAAGGATTGGAGACATTGCTGCTTTAGATTTGGGTTTCCAAATCTGTTTCGGTTTAACAAACGTGTTTGTTGCCTTCGGTTGAGCAACTTTAGCTGATTCAGGCTTGTTAGTTTTAGAAAAATGTTTTAGTTCTTGATCAGCCTTGCGTTTGTTTTTAGCAGCGTTCCAATCCCCATCAGAAGGTTTAACCTTGGGATTCACATTCTTCATTGCCTTAGGTGATGAAACCTTCATTGGCTTAGAATGGTAGTTATCCTTAGGTGTAACCCTCTGATTTTGCATATAATAGGGACGATGTGTGCAATTTCGAGCAATGTGACCAGCAATGCCGCAATTGAAGCATGTCTGTCTCTTCATGTAGAAAGCATTCTGATCAGTTGGATTTGCTCTTGCAGGCCCTGAAGGACGAACCGGTCCTTTCTGTGCTTGTTTGTGTTGCACATTTTCTGCAAACGAAGATGAATTTGGGTGCCTGTACTTGTCGTTTCGGGGGCCTTCTGTGATGGAGATTTCCTTTGATTCTTCTTATTTTCCTTAGACTGCAAGTCTTGTTCAGAAATCTCACCAGTCTTTCCGAAAGCTTTGTTAGCACAGTCAAATGCATATTTCTCACACTTGCCATTAATGACTGGCTTAACAAAAGCATTTTTCACGTCACGGGTCTTTTGAGAACTATTGCTGCCCGTTGAGGACTGTGGAGAGCCTGATCGTCTGTGATGTTTAGGCTTCTTATTTCCGCGTCCTTTACCTGCTCGCTTAGGCTCTTGTTGCTTGATCTGAACCTTTTCATCATTAACAGAAGGCTCAGATTGTTCAGATTGCGTACTTGGAGCCTTGTTCACGTCAGTTTTCACTTCATCAGCTTTAGTAGGATCCGAGACTTCTGGTTTATCAGATGAAACCCCAGAAACTTCAGCAAAAACTTCAGCTGAAACATTAGACAAATTTTCAGCACAAGATGGTTCTGCACATGACGCCTTTGAGCTGAATCCACTAGAATCAACTGATTCCAATTTCTCAGAATCAGCTACTTCCGATGATTCACATTTGGAATCAGATGGTTCAGCTGGCTCATTTGTTTCGTTTGCCGATTCAGTCTCTGTTACGCAAGCATCAAGGTTTTCGCCCAAATCATCAGGCCTGAAATTAATCATAGAGCGAAAAACCTTAAAAAAATCAAACGTCGAAATAAAGTCTGGATTAGGTTCATTTATTAAATTTTTAGAAGAATCAGACTCTGATGCTTATTCATCCACAACTATATTTTCAACTTTTACTTCAACTACTTCATCTGCAGGGGAAGACGAAGCATTAGGATCAAAAGTACCCTTTGAAACAAAATTTATTGGAGCAGACTTCTGTTTCTCAACTGGTTTGCCATTAAATGATGACTTATTGTTTTTGGGACCATAAGTCATTTGACTTTCATTTATCATCTCCTCCTCAGTCGTAGGTAGATAAGTATAATTGTCATTATAAGGAGGAGGAGCCTTATTAAAACCCAAACCACACCCTTTCTTTTCCTTGTATGCGAGCTGTTGATCACACAAATTTTTGACTAATTTACTGGAAGAATCAAATTTCTTTATGTTTAGCTCATTTATTTGATATCTATCTCTGATATCTTCCAGTTCCTTAGTCAAAATACATACTTTCTCCTGAGCTTCTAGAAAATGGGCTGTTTTTAAACTTACATCATCTTTGAGTTTGATGATGTCTTTTCGCTGAGCTTCAATCTTTTCTTTATAAAGTTTTTCATTTTTCGATAATGTGAAATTTTTATTTTTTATATCTTCATAATCTTGAATTAGCTCAGCATTGTGTATATGATAAGCCTCAACCCTTTCTCTACATTCAGGAGTGCAAAAGACAGAAAGTATCTCTTCTCTGGTAATTTCTTGAGCCACTGGTTTGTGAAACACGAATGCGATAATTTCAGTGGGTGGTTGATACTTTAGTTCTTCTCCTCAAAACACAAACCAAACAAGAACCCGTGTACTTGCTAACTCAAACACTCAGCAGTCGAATGAACCCTCTTTCTAAACCGCACCTCAAAATCTGTCAAAACCGTTATCACAAACAATTTTTTTTTATATATATATAAGAGAATACTTATTATTATTATTAATGATTAAGTAATGATGATCTTATGATTAATAATAATTATATAATGATTAATAATATAATAATTTTTATAATTATTAATTAAATATTATTAAAAAAACATAATAGAATACTAAACGTCTGTCCAATCATCCCTTTAACCAAAAACCCTGATTTTACTTTTAAAACAAATGTGCCGCCAAGATAATCTTTCTGTGATCTTCTTCTTCGTTTTTAATCAACAAGCAACGACGAAGGTGATGGTTATCGACGATTGGAGATTTTGAGTGATAAATATGTGACGAAAAGTGATTGGAGGTGATGGATGAGACGGAGATGAAGACCGAGATGTTGATCGGAGTTTATGTGATGATGGAGGGTGTTTGGATGATGATGACTATGTATGGACGACAAGAGAACGGAAGATGATGATGAAGAAGATCGGAGAAACAAGTCGGTGTCGACGATGACGGTTGAAAAAGACGGTGATGTGTGGATTAGTGACAACGACGAAGAAGTTGCAGGTGGTGGTCGTCGGAAGCCGGAGAAGATGACCGGAGATGACAAGGGTTATGGTTATGGAGGAGTGATTGACGGTGACATAGATGATCAGACTCGAAAATGGTTAACGAAGGTTGGCTGATGACGACGAATGATGACGAATGATGATGATGTTGCAGGAATGTTATGATCAGACCGGAGATGCAGGTATGGAGATGACCGGAAATCAGTGGACTCGAGAACTCACCACTCGAAACCTTGGTTATAGACTCAAGACCTCTTGAAACTGGATGTGGCTGATTGCGACTCGAGAATGAGGTTGCGACTCGGAGATGAACAACTCGAGACCTTGAAAGATGAAAGGAGCTCTGATTGCGACTCGAGACCTTCTGTGGTGTTGTGAAGATGACTCGAGACCGGATATTAATTGAGTCGAGATCAACTATGTACCATGTGGGTAACATACCAATGGCGTATGATTTTATGGTCTTAAATCTTGCGTTGATAGATAACCAACATATGAGGTTTCGGGTCTTTATATTGTTGAATCATCCGGGGATATCTTGGCTGTCCTTCTGTTCAGAACTAAAATTGTACATGAACCCAGGAAAGAAAGTCACTTGGAATTAGCTCATTTCTATTTGAATGTCTGTATGTTGTCCCGATACACACAATTTTGATCTGATTCTGAAATCTTCTCTGAAAAAAGTCGTGTACCTCCTCTGCTGCATCCAGATATATGCTGACCTGGAGGTGCTAGGCAATGACAGCTTCTGCTGCATCCAGATACATGCTGACCTAGCTGTACGTTGTCGCGCTATAGATCTAATACACCCGAAAGAGGCCCTCAAGTGCCCAAAAGAAACCCAAGAAACCTATATCAAACTGAGAAAAACTCATTTGATCTGTATATTATAACATCTCTGCAAAAGATCTATTCTGTTCTCTTCTCAACCTATTCCCAGTTAAGATTTCAGAAGTCTGGATTGGACTTGTGAAATATGTGGTAGGGAAGATACTTGCATGATAGAGTGTGCTGTTTATATTTCCAGGATTTGATTAGTATTTATTTGGGTGTTCATTGTTAAGAAATCAAAACATGATAAAACAGATTATATGCAGACCTAGACACAGTCAGGATATCTTAAAGGATGACATCAGTATACTCACCTGCTACGATGAATCGTTGTGCTTACCTTGATCGCGGGGGTATGCCTTGGAATGGGACACACGGGTATAATAGTATAATATTACCTAAAGCATATCACGAAGTTGAAAAAGATGGTGGTGATGGTCAGAGAAGATGACCAGCGTTCGGTGGTAGTTGACAGCAGTTGCAGTGGCAGGTGGTACACGGAGATGATGAATGATGATGACGGTTGCGACTCGAGACGAAGAAATCAATTACTCGAGACCAGTTGAGTCGAGACCTCAAAGTTGATGACTCGAGATCTCGGTGGTGACTCGGAACCATAGTTGCGACTCGAGACCTTGAAACCGTGAAGAGTCGAGACCGTTTGAAAAATGTGAAGTCGAAACCGTGATTGCGACTCGGGACGGTGAGAGGGTGATGAGTCGAGACTGTGATGATGATGATGAGTCGAGACCGTGGATGAAAATGAGTCGAGACCTTGAAATGTTGAAGTGGAAGAGATCAGTTGTGATGATAATACCTTCGGCGACTCGAAACCATAAACAAAATCCCGAAAAAAAATGTAAACAGTTGACAACTTTAATTGATTATTTCAGAAGATATTTCGAACATTTGTATAGAATAATTTTGGAAACAGTTGTCAACTTTCCGAAAAAACTTGGGATTTTTCAAAAATAAAACCCTTTTTTTTTATTTTTACTAAGAAAAAAAAATCCCACTAACAGAATTTAGAATAGATCAAATAGCAAATTATGATGAGTTTTCAATAAAAACCGATGAATACTTCGAAGAACACGAAGAACGCGAAGAACACCAACTCAAAAAATTCGGAAAACTTGAATGTTTGATATCAAACCGAGCCTAGAAACAGGTTCTAATGGCTCTGATACCACTTGTAAGTCCCGTGTAACCTGATCTTTCAATGATATCAAACAACACCAAGTTTGTGCGGAATCCAAACTTGATGTGATTCAAGAATAAGCCGAAGAAATATGAAAGTATGAACCGAATACGAAAAACACACCGAATCACTTTCAACACTTGCACACGATTCTATTACTATCAAAGCAAAATCGTCTAGTACAAGTGCTCACAACCAAATCGCCTCCCACTCTCTGTTTCTCTAGAATTTCTGTAACTAGGAGGTTCCCAGAGGTTCAAACCTAAAAACAAGTTAGAAACTTGTTATATACATAGACAAGCCCACTTCCCTACATGGGCTCCCCTTGGGCCTGCTTGGCCCACATGGCCTAAAGCTAGGCCCAAGTGACCTATAAAGGTCCACAACCTAATATAAACTAACCCGGTAAGGCCCAGTTCGTAACCATAACCCGTTGTGTTAACTTGATGCGTCAGTCTCACACTTTAGGGCCTAACACTTTTCATCTCTTCTTGCTTCTTCGCAAGGAATTCTCTGTTCGCCTGATTTCTGAATAGATTTTCTTTTTCTTCTTCAGTAGATGTACCTGAAACAAATGTCATTTTTGATTTAAAATCACGAACATATTTTTCAATTTTATAATTTTCTGGTGGAATAAAACCTAAACCTTTCTTTTTGAAATTACCGTTAAGGTTTGGTTTCTTTTGAAAACCAGAACTAGAACTGTAACCCTTTTTCTTGTTTAACCTTTGTTGAACTCTTGATGTGTATTTTTTAGGTTTATCGTTAAGATTTACATCTTTTATTTCAGAAATATTAATTTCTGTTAGTTTGAAAACCTTTTTAATCATTTCTGGTTTAACACCTCTTATTGGAAATTCCTCATCAGAAAATAATTTGTCTGAATCATTCAATGTATATGCAACTTTGAATGTTTCGTCATTCAAATTAGATTTTGATAGAAGGAATTCTTTGTTGTAAACTCTTTTAACTGAAGTCTTTTGACTGTTGACTGTTGAACTCAAACTTTCAGTCCCAGACTTTGACTCTGACTCCGATTTTGACTCCTCGATTTCATCTTTATCCAACACATGATCGACCACATTTTTTTATTAACTCGGACTCATGATCAGTGTCAGATGATGTAAACGTGACATCAATATTTTCTGGCTGGTTAACTGAAGACTCCGACTCCCACTGTAAATTTGTTGCCTTTTTTACTCTTTCTGAATTTGGATTTCTCGGAGAATATCCATTTTTAAGCGGGGGTGGACACTTGTTGTAACTGACACCTTGTTTCTTACCAGATGTCTTTTCTTTAGTATCCTTCTTCTTTTCTTTCTTCTTTTCAGAAGTCTTTTCTTCAGATACCTTTTGTTCTTCAGTTACCTCATCATCCTCAAATGCCTTCAAGCCTTCAGCAGTTGGATAAATCCTATCAATGACATAAGAAGTGCATGAGTAACTTTTCAACAAACGATTAACTCTTTCTGTCTCAATCCTTTGAGTTTCCAGTTTTTGTTTAAGCACAGCACACTTCTCGATGTAGTTGTTCACCACTTTTTGCTTTATCATGAAAGCTCCTTGAAGTGTCTTCATTGCCGTTGCCTGTTCTTCACTTATTTGATTGTATTGATTCATAGCTTTGTTTAGGACATCATAAGATTCCTTCAAACTGTTCAAGTTATAAATCAATGTGATGTTCTGCTTCTTTATTGCTTCATAGTTTTCACACTTTTCACACTTCACATGAATCTTTCTTGCATCAACTTCTTCATCAACTTTGAACTTTGGAACGTCTTTCACCTTTTGCCTTATCACTGGAACATCTTCATCATCACTACTCACTGGTGTTTTGATCTTTTTCTTTTTAGCTTTTTCATCTTCACTATCACTTTCAGCCATCATTTTCAAATGAGCTTCCATTCTTCTTGACCAATACTCACGATCATCATCACTATCTTCTTCAACTCGAGCAGCAAAGGCTTTGTGGTTTGAAGTTTTGTTAGGATCACAATCATCCCAACTGAAATTTTCCCAGCTAAAACCTTCTGGCAACTTTTCATCTTCTTGATTGATTATGCATGCTTTATTGTCAGCTGAAATATATTTATCCCAGCTGAAATCTTCTTGATTCACCAAACATGCTCTCTTTGAAGATTCTTCAATTACTTTCCTACCATGTGTCACTTGTGGTTCTTGTTGTTGTTGAGCGACTTGATGATAGATTGATTTCCGATAGTAATCATTGTTGTTGAACGGATTTTGAGCTCCACTTGCTTCGCGATTAGTGCACTCTCTTTTGAAGTGTCCTTTTTCCCTGCAACGAAAACAAGTAACTTTAGATTTATCAAAACCTAAATTAGAAACAAATGCATCACGGAAGTCATCTCTTCCTGTGATTTGTTTGAATTTCTCAGCTCGTCTCAACACACTAGCCAAACACCATTTATGTCCATCAATTCCATCTCCTCAGCATCGATCTGATCGTAATCCTCTCTTGTCAACATAGGATTCCCGATCCTTCCTGCCACTAAACTTCCATACGACTCCAACACAGTCCCCAACAAAGACATATGGCTTTTCGCAACTTCTTCAGAATAACCCTGATCATTCTCAAGATTCAAAACAATTTGCATTGTAGCTTCTTGCCATTCTTTGTTGCTGAAATATTCGGATCAAATGATGGATATGATGAAAAACTTGTGTTGCTGTTTGATCCTTTGGATGAACTTCCTGATGAACTCTTTGCATTGAAAGCTGTCTCAATCTTCGGCGACATGTTGGTAGATTTGTCACTGACACCACCTTTGTAATAAAGACTAATATCTTGTTCACCATCGAAATCTTTCATTCTCAAGACCTTTCTCTGTTCCATTTCCTGAGCCTCAATCTTTTCAATGAACTTGCTCAGTGTCAGATTGCTAAAACCTTTCTTGTTTCTCAACATCATGAGATATGTACCCCAAGTCTCATAAGGTAACGCATCAGTCAACTTTTCGATCAACTCTTCATTATCTTTTTCAATGCTTAATCTCTTCATGTTGGCTAACAAATTGCAGTATCTCTCAATGATTTGCTTTGTGCTTTCATTTTTCAACCCTCGAAATAAATCAAACTCTTTCTTCAAAAGCGACTTTTTGTTCTTGACCATCTCTTGGCTTCCATGAAACTTAGATCTTAATGCTTTCCAAATTGAATACGAACTTCCATTATGTTGCAATAACACCAAGATATCTTCTTTCACAGCTTGTTGTAGTAAACTTAGCATCATTTTTTCATCTTTGTATTTCTTTCTAGCGTCGGTACTTAGATCTTTAATAGCAATAATCTCTTCATCATCATTTGTCGGTCTAACGTATTTCCTCTCAACACATTCCCAAGCATCCAAATAGTTTGCTTGTACCCAGTTTTCAAAACGTCCTTCCCAACCTTTGTACTCCTTAATATTCATGAGCTTAGGTGGTTTTTGCATCGTCCCCGTTTCATTTTCCAACATCGTGTTCTGTGCAAGAGTAATCGGGGTAACCGGAGTAGCAAATGCGTTGAAAAATTCTTCTTCCATGTTTCGGTTTTTCAAACTTCACAAAAATGTTCTGTTCAAACGAAATCAAATTCTCAAACGGAATATGACACTCAAACGGAATCACACGTTTGAAGCGAAATAGCTTGTTTCAAACGAAATCTCCAAGCGAAATTACTGATTCAAGCGAAATCACACACTTGTTCAAGCGGAATACCAGTTCTCAAGCTGAATCAACAACCTTGAAGCGGAATCAGCTAAACACTCAAGCGAAATTACCGATTTCAAGCGGAATTACAAGGCTAATTCCGTTTGAAGAGCTGCCGATGTCATCATCTAGCACTGGTTTTTCAAAAGAAATTACGAAAATTACCAATTTTAGATCGATTTTAGGCCTGAAACTTTCAAGGTTTTGTTAAAACACTAATGCGCACAAGATGTGTGAAAATCGGGACATTTTGACCGTAAAAATTTGTAAATTTTGAAAAAGAAGGTGTAGAAATCAGAATTTGCAGCTGAATTGGTAAGAACTCTTCTTCCTGAGCTCTGATACCACTTGTAGGATCGTTTTGGGACCCGAACGAGTCGATCAGAAGAGTTTTTCTCAATACGAAAGGCGGAAACAGACGTATTGAGTTCAATTCAGCTAGAATATCACTTTAACTGTCGATTTGATTGATATAATGACGTTTTACAGCGAGACGACACTTCGGCAGCACTTCGTTGCTCTGACCGGAATAGTTACTCCTGATTTCGCTTGGAAAGACCTATATACAGAGTTTAGATTTCGCTTGAATGTGTCAAGGTGCATTTCAAACGAAATTATCCTGGTTTATTTCGCTTGAAACTGTACAAGACTCTTTCAAGCGGAATCATCCACTTCAAGCAAAATTACCTTCAACATACCCTAAAATCTCATATTTTCTCGTACAATGCACCCTGATCTATCTATAAACAAACAAGACTCGATACAAGACGAAGTCGACAGACGCATGCACCAACATTTTGTGGATATTGAAGTAGGCAACTTTCGGGTCTTCTGGAACTATTTTATAAAATACTATGTTATACAAATATATATCCGATATCAAACAAAAAAATTCAAGGTTAAAAATTCAACTATGTTTAAAAATAAATTTATTGTACGAAATAAAAATAATAAGAAAAAACTTACATTTGACACCAATCTAAAAAGCTAGCCTCAAGCAACCCGTTCGCCAAAAAACTGTAACATCCCCTCATATTCCATGGATTCAACTTGGACATCGAGCGAAGTCTTGGGGTACATCACCTTAGGCACATTAATCTCAAGTCTCATCTTGCCATTAAAGAGACCCTTTAATCGTGCAGCCCATAACCTAATATTTTCAGGCCGCTCAATTTCTATCTTCAACAAGGCATTTTGTATTCTATGTTCAGCCTTTGACAACTTTGGAGTGGGAGGCTTCATCGAACTACATAATTAAACAAATGATTTTCAAAGTATATACACACACACACACATATAACATGTTTGAGTTGTTGATTACCATTGCATCGAGTCGTTCCGACATGTGTACGTCATGTTGATCGGACAAAAATGCACGAGAAACAAACTACATTAATTGAAAAAACTATATATAAATATATATATAGGGGAAGGTTCAAATGAAAACCACTAGTTATTGTGAAAACTCGAAAACTAATTAAAAAAAGCCAAAAAAACATACCAAAATTTTTTTTCTTTTTTTTTTTTTTTTTTTTTGCAACCCAATTTTCGTAGCTTTTTCTATATAAAAAAAAATTCAAAAAAAAAAAAAAAAAATTTGTGTAGTGCACATGTGTAATACTACATATGTGTATGTGTACTACACATGTGTACTACAAAAAAAAATTTTTTTTTTTTTTTTTGAAAAAAAGTTTTTTTTTATATATAAAAACCAGCGATTTTTATAAAAAAATTGAAAAAAAAAAATTTGTGTGTTTTTCAGGCTTTTTTAAGTTAGTTTTCGAGTTTTCACAATAAAAGTGGTTTTCATTTGAACCATCCCCCATATATATATATATATATAGGGTAGGGATCCTAAGAGAAGTCCACCTTATTTGAGAAACTTGAGAAGCGTTCTGGACCACACGTTTCACTAAGCTTTTCGTAATATACACATATGTATAGTTTAAAATCGACTATATACATATATGTATGTTATCAAATCTTGAATTATACACATATGTATACAGTCGATTTGAACTATACTTGTGTATAGTACGAAAAGCTTAGAGAAAGTGTGTGGTCCAGAATGCTTCTCAAGTTTCTCAATTAGCCTAGTGCTTCTCACACGATCCTAATCCTATATATATATATATATATAATGAGAATTTGAGTTGTTGATTACCTCGTCATCAAAATTTTCTATAGTAGTTGGATCAATATGATAATGTTGATTTTGATTTAGTTCATCGGGTTGCTCAAACTACAACAAACAAAATTGTTGCAATATAACATAAAATTAATCTAAAATATATATTACCCAGACCAAAGTTACCAGACCACTAACCTCTAACCTGTGGCTCATAACATGTGACGTCCTCCACCTGTTGTGTCAAGTGTTGGTTTTGGGGAGTTGTCTATGTGTTCAAAAGCTACAATTTAACAAACATATTAGCAGAAGTCTTATTAAAAGAGTAAATAAAGTCATATGTATAACGTATATTAATTTACCTTTATGGCAAAACGTGGCCATTGAACATATTTACCACGAGCATCACCTAACCTAAATCTGTAACCTCGCCATAACATGAAACTAGAGGGAGAGGACTGCTCTCATATTTTGGATCAGTGATATCTACTTTGACTTTCACATAGCCGCCCTCCATTTGAAGCTTATCTAATAACCTATCCATAGTAGGATACACAAGCCCCGAACCGACTACTTTTTCTTTCGTAGAAGGGCTCGGGAATAACAATTCACATTCAGCATGCTCCTACAATATGAGACAACATTTTTAAAAACAATATTATATATAAAACATTGTACAAATATAATTACCTCTATAGGTGGATAATGAATACGGAATCCACCAACATCACGCGTGCCACGGATGCTAGGGCCCAAGCCCACCCCTCTATAATTGCAAACCACCCCTAAACTTTGAGTGGTGGACACGTTCGTTTGACTTTGTTGTCTACCACCTTGAAACAATCCTCCCTTAGCCTTTGTGCGCCCTTTAATCAATATTTAACCACAAGTATTAAATCCAAAAACTCATTATATATTTTTCTATATTATAATAATATAATATTACCTATAATATTAGAAACAATACGTAATCGCCCTCCATGTTCCGGTCTAAGTAGCCTACTTAGTGGATCCTCCAACCAAAAAAAATAACTGCCATCTGCCTTCATTTCTATTTCTAATTCGGACTTTGTAATATATACAATTGTTAAGAAATTTGACTTTAACATATATACATATATACAAATAAATATACATTCACTTACTAGTTTAATATACTCTACTCGTGCATCTTTTGCAAGTTCATACTTCTTAGTTTTCTTGTTGGGTTTTGCTCTAGCCGAAATCCACCTTTTAGAGCACCAGTATTGAATAGTTTTGAGATGTTTATACAACGGCACAAGTTGAGACCATATGAGCGGAACAAGAGGCTCCAAAGCCGCATACCCAGAACGTCCTAAGAAAGTATGGAATACGTTCTTCTTGGCACTTTTTGTCACGTTTTCAATTTTTTTCTTCACATAAATAAACAAATTGTAATATATTATTAGTTATAAACATATAACAGTAGCATACATTATAATAATATGACTAAAAATTCTTATATACCATAAATTCCTTGCTACTTCTTTGGGCATCGAAGTTTTCCCAATGTTGTGATTGGAGATTCTTATACTCATTGAAAGGAGTTTTATTCTTCCTTACATAGCTTGTTGTAAGATAACTTTGCCAATTTGTATACCACTTTTTTGCATTTTTAAGTTTTGCTTCTTTGGGCGCAATGCTATTAACTTTCAATAGCTCCTTGCATATTTATAAAATAAAAAAGTTAACAAATATTATTCATGTTTCTATAAAATTATAAACACAAATATATAATACCTGAATATCATTCCATAAACGTTCCCATTTTTGTTCTTCAAATTTATCTTGCGGAATATGATATGAAAATTCGGCTTTTAACTTCACTCCTAACCATGAAGTGTAACCAGTCGCATTCTTTCCAATCGGTTGATTATCCTGGTTAAACTCAATTGTATAATCACAGTCTTTCTTTGAGAAAGTTGCAGGCCCACATTTCCCTCTCCCACGTTCAGACATTTTCCACACTAAAATAAAAAAAAACCCAAATTAACAAACATCATATAAAAAGAGTAAACAATATGACCCACACAACTTCATAGGCTCATAAAAAACAGCAAACAATATGATTCAAATCAGTAGATGACATAGAAGGTCTAAACTAAAAGTAAACCATGTGTGTCTGTGTGTGTGTGCATATATATATATATAACACGTGACCATATGAGATACGCGCATAAACCACACAAAAGTATATCGAATCTAACATAAGGGCCACACATGGAATCATATTTATCTAGCAAAATATTACATATATCCAACATAATAAAGAATTTTATTCACAGTTTTGTACTGAAATAAAGAATTTAAGAAGATAATTGATAAAACTAGGGTTTCTTACCAAGGGGTTTTGGAAGAAGAATTGAAGGCGACGAGTTTCTATGAAATCTGAACTACGGCCGAGATGAAATCTCTGGATGAAGAATTTATGAAGTTAATCTCTGGATGAAAACTGATGGTGGTTTTGGAAGAAGATCGGCGTGGGATGGTGAAAAGTGATGGCGGGGTTTTGGGGGAGGGTTATGCTTTAATCAATCCGTAACTTGCCTGTTAAGAGTTTTTCATTAATAAGTATGATTAAAACCATTTATTTGAGCTAGCTTGTTATCTACGCACAAAAAAGTATTTTTTTGAATCATGATTTAAAACAGCTCAAAAAACCGTTTATTTGTGCGTGTAAAATTATTTTGTGCTATATTTGTATGATTTTGGCCGGTTTATGTATGTAACCGACCAAAATAATATTTTTGGAGCTTAAAAAAATCATAATTTGTAGTAGTGTTGGGGGTGTAACTTCCTAATGGCTGTTATCACAGTTTTTAAGACAAAACTACCAAATAAAACTGCCATTGTCTTAATATTTCAAAATGACGCAATTTCCAGAAAATTAAATTTTCTGATGCAGTTTTATAAAAGCAATTTAATCCAAAAAAAAAAATCCAAGCTGACCTGGAAGCTTGACCCTAGCCAGGGGCTCTGCCCCTTGGACCCTGCTACCAAGGGCGTTGCCCCCGGACCCCCGCCAAGATTACTTTATAAAACACAATGACTCAATTCAAAAATCCAGATCGTAAAAATGCAATTAAAAAATTTCTTACATAGATCGAAGCCGATTTCTTCAACGATTGACGAAATTTGAATGTTAGAAACACTTATTAGCGATCGAATCGAACAAATCGAGTGATTCGCTTCAAAATCACAGGAAAAAAATGAGATATTTTATGAAATTAAAAAGGGTTTCTTCAAAAAAGTCAAAGAACATGTTGATTGGTTGTTTGAATCTTTGATTGGTGACGAAAATCGCACTATAATACAGTGAGTGATTATTGAGATAGAAAGTGAAGAAAATGTTGAAGATGGTGGGTTTTGAAAATGGTGGGTTTTGGAGTTACAGAGATAAGAAGGGGGAAGATTAGATAAAATTGACTAAAATACTCTTTCTTTTTATATTAAATTTTGCCACATAGGCCTGTAAACGAACCGAACGTTCATGAACTGTTCGTGAACTTGTTCGGCGGGAAATTCATTTATGTTCGTTTATTTAATAAACGAACGAACACGAACAAAATATTTTGTTCGTTTAATTAAATGAACCAACATGAACACACCTTGTGTTTCGTTCAATTATGTTCATGAACACTCGTTTATGTCCGTTCATTTATGTTCGTGAACACTCGTTTATGTTCGTTCATTTATGTTCGTTTATATTTTAATGAATTCATAAATAATTATATTTATATAAATATTAGGTTTTCTAACTACTTATATAAATATAATTAATCAGCAATGAGTTTTCTAGTAATAAAAACTGAAATTTTAGATTTTTTTTAGATCGTAACGTAACTGATCACTTATTTAATATTAATATAAAAAACTACTTAATTTTAGAATATATGAACTCTAATTTAGATGTGTTTTCGGATGAATTGTAATATATTAGACTTGTTTGTTTGTGTTCACTAATATGAAATTATGTTTGCCTATATTTGTTCAATTATGTTCATTAGTGTTCGTTTTTGTTTGTTCAATCATGTTAATTTATGTTTGTTTATGTTTATTCAAATATGTTCAGTTAAATTTTCTTTTTATTTATGTTCGTTTGTGTTCGTTTATGTTGGTGAACAGTTCGTTTAGTCTTTAAATGAACGAACACGAACATGCCCGATTTCTTAATGAACGAACACGAACAAATAAATATGTTCGATTATATGTTCGTGTTCGTGTTCGTGTTCGTGTTCATGTTCGGTTAAAGTTAAATGAACAAACACGAACATGCATATGTTCGTGTTCGTTCAGTTCGTTTACAGGCGGCACATGTCATAATCTTATTGTTTCCTATTTTTTCTGTCCAAAATAAACTTCTATTTGATCCTCACTTCCAAATATTAAAAATTAAATATCTTAATATAAAAAGGAAACGTGGCACAATTTATATATTATACATATAACAAATATTATATTCCATAAAGATGCTCAGGCAACACTTATAAATTACTAAACTTTGGCTATAACTAGTTGTTGGTCCAATACGGTGGCTCAAATGAGTCAACTATAGCATTTTTTAAAACTTGATCATTCTGGTCGGTGTAGCGTCTCAGCATATTACCCTAAAGACTTAAAGTACAAAGTCGGTGGCAAAGGCCACCGACAACTCTCTCGAATTTACAATTTTATCCTTACTGGCCCCCTTCAATTCAGATCTTAGTCTTGAATTACAGAATTACCCTTCAAATACTGTTTTCACACGGCGTTTTTTTGCCGGGCATCTTTCGTCATACACACAACCACCGTCTTCACGCACCGCACGACATCGGATTTCACAACAACTATTAAAGCCACTTCATCGTTGCTAAGAAAACCCCTGCTACGACCGGAATGTCTTTAAAATTCGGAAAACAAAAAATATTGTAGCTAGAACATCGGAAAAGAGGTCGAAAGCTTACTGTCAAACCCTAGCCGACACAGACCGGGTCGAGAAAACCACATGCAATGCTAGATCGGGACTGTGGTAATCCAAAAATCAATGCCGGAAATGGCCTACGCCATCGTCGATTCGGGCGATTTGGTGGTTCGCCGGTCGGACAAGTTCGGCGCTCGGACCGGTAAGTACATAAATTCACCCTTATCTCATCTCCGACGTCTTCTCATTCAAGCCGTCATCATTGGAGGTTGTTGTTGTAAACACCGGAGCCACTAGAACCGCCCTCGCCGTTGCAAACGATGGCTTCGCGGTGGCCGACGATGGAGGTGGTATTGTGGTGGCTGTACAAAAGCTTTAACTCTTTACATGAATGCTTTAGAATATTTGAAGACCCATTTGAAATATGAGAAGAATCGGAAGCTAAAAGAAGGAATTACACAAAAGTTTACTGATTATTTGAGGAGGGCTGAGGAGATTAGGGATGTGTTGGAGGCTCTGTGTGCACAAAGTGTACTAAATACCCAATAAAAAATATATACTTTTTTTTAAACGGCAAATTTGAGTTAAAAAACAATAATAAAAAAGTGAAAATCAGGGGCACGTGTCTGTGTGTAAGAAAGAGTGAAAAGTCAGGCATGCGTATCATTTATCGATGCACTACCTCTGCACGTGTCACGGTCTTCGTGAATCACTTTCTTTCTTTTTGCCACTTATACCCCCTCAAGTATAAAAACATCAATATTATCAAACCCCATAGTTACAACAACTAAAAAATATTGGTGTTCTCATGACTGGTGGTGGTTGTATACATAGAGACAGAAAACACATGGTTTTTGAATGAGGATAGTGTTAAATTTTAAACAACTTTTGAAGTAATTGTAATTTCAAAAATACCAACAATGTTATAGCTGTATTTTGAAGTAATTGAAATTTCATAAAGGCCGTCATTGTTACAACTATATTATTGCTATTAAATTTATTAAATAATATACTGAAATTGTTAAAGTAAGATATACTTACTGAGATTAATTTGCAACAATACAATTTTACCTTTATGTACCTGTTGATATAAATTCGAGTTGCTCTATATTACGATGTCAACTTTTTGAGAACGCGTGAGTTCAAATCTAATACATTTTACGCTTATTTTATAATTGTTTGGTACTTTTTATTCTGAATTGAGTGAAGTCAAATTGTATTTTTTTTTCCTTTTTTAAAAATTTCTAATTAATCTCTTTTGTTTACATGTGTTTGTTTCTCCTTATACCCGCTACGTTTTATATGTATAATTCGGATCATATAGAAAACATTATAATCGTATTGTATAAATTCGATTTGGTGTAGTTAACGCAACACATAACGTTTGGATCCAATCGCAATGCTTATATAGGTTACATTAAGTTCAATCGGATACATCGAAACATGCGTTTTCGTGTGGTTAACGCAACACATAACGCTTGAACTAATTCATTCGATGTTTGCGATGTACCCGCGCCGCAACGTGCGCGCAGGGGCGAAGCTTCTTGGGGGCGGGGGGGGGGGGGTCGCCCGACCCCCAGGATTTTTCGCTCAGTAGTGTTATATATGTAGTTTTCGTATAGAAATTTTTGGATATATACGTTTTTACCCCCCGATTCTATAGAAATTTTTGGGTATATATGTTTTAGCCCCCTCCGTTTTCTCCGGCAAGCTTCGCCACTACGCGCGCGGGCATTATTTCTAGTTAGATTGAAATATAAAAATATAATAATGCGAAAACTAACCAAAAAAAAAAGTTAATATACAGAAATAAGATATTATATTGTAATTAGTTAAACAAAAATAAAGTTAGATCGTCGAATCTAAAAAATTGAAAACAAAGCTGTTAAAGCATATTATGTCTGACAAGTTCATTTATTTATTTAAAGCTTGAGTGCTTGATCACCAAGACCCATGTGGTCATGCGTTGATATTCCCAGCTGAACCATTGTCTCCTCCACTCTCCACACCTCCACTCTCCACCTCCACCAGCCGCTCGCTGCTACTGTCCAGACGTTACCTGGTTCGACTTGAAGCGGTCCGTTTTCAAGATAACGGATTAGATATTCCAAATCCTGCATTCCTCATTGGTGTTTTGTTCATCTGTCATGAAACTATTAAGGATTTGTGGATTCTTCTTTGCCATATTTCTAGTTCTCATGTTATCTTGCTACTCACCCACTGCTCAGCAGAGTTTGGCAAATCTTTCCACTACATGGCCTGCTACCAGAGATTTCTGGTCTGACCAACCCATACTCGTTAGACAAACCAGTGTAGCTAAATTCTCCTTAGCCTTCTCCTTTGATGAATTAAATATTACCTCTCACTACGTTTCCATATCCATTACTGGAATCGGTGCTGAATCCGACTGGAAATCTAAAATAGTTTGGTCAGCCAACCGAAACCACCCTGTTGGGGATAATGCGATACTGAATTTCACTGCAGCCGGAGAATTGGTCCTGACGGATGGAGATGGAACCATAGTATGGACTACTAACACTGCAGGAAAATTGGTTGCTGGCATGAAGCTAACCGAAACCGGAAATCTTGTGTTGTTCAATCACCAGAGCTCCGTAGTTTGGCAATCTTTTGATCATCCAACAGACTGTTTGTTACCAGGACAAAAGCTGTTTCAAGGTCAGGAACTGAAATCTAGTGTTTCCTTATACAATGTGTCGGAAGGTATGTTTTCTCTTCAAGTCACGGATGAGGGTTTGGTTGCTTATGTTAAATCAAACCCGCCTCAAGCCTATTTCAGTACGGATCTAGCCAGCTATTATGCAGAAGAGGGAGGAAGACACATCCGTTTCATGAATGGGAGTTTGTCATTCTTCATGCATTCTTTCGAACCAAGTGTTCCTGATGGTAGGATTGACATACCTGAAGCATCATCTGCTCAGTATATGACAGTCATGCCAGATGGGCATTTGCAAGTGTTTGAATGGCATTTAGAAGAGTGGAAAGTGATAACAGATCTTATCAATGAGCAATGTAGTTATCCTTTGGCTTGTGGCAGAAATGCCATTTGCTCGACTAGTCAACAATGTAGTTGTCCCGGACCAGAATATTTTAGACCTGTGAATGATCGCCAACTCAACCTGGGTTGCTCTGAAATTACTCCTCTCACATGTAATTCTACACAAGATCAACATTTTATCACACTTCACAGTGTCACCTACTTCACCCTTAATTCTGACATGGAGGGGGTGAATATGGAGAGTTGCAAACAGGCATGTCTAAAAAATTGCTCATGCAAAGCAGCTTTCTTTACATATGATTCAAATGTTTCAGATGGAGAATGTTTTTTACGTTCAGAGCTATTTACAATGCAGACTGTTGATCCAGGTTATTATAATGCTTCAGTTTTCATTAAAGTCCAGAAAGTTGGATCACCTCCTTCGTCTCATCAAGTTGGATCACCTCCTTCGTCTCATCAAGTTGCAACAGTTGTAGGCTCCACAATTGGAAGCATCATGCTTCTGCTTGGTGTGTCCATTGGGTTTATTATGTATGTAGTCCACAAGCGAAAAAGAGATGCTGAAATGGAGGAAGACTATTTAGATCAAGTTCCAGGAATGCCGACTCGGTTTTCTTATGAAGAACTGAAAACCGCCACAGAGAACTTTAGTAAAAAGCTTGGTGAAGGAGGTTTTGGGTCGGTGTTCGAAGGGACTCTCGGAGATGGAACCAAGATTGCAGTGAAATGTCTTGAAGGTCTTGCGCATGTTAAAAAATCATTTCTAGCTGAAGTTCAATCCATTGGCAGCATTCACCATGTGAATCTAGTTAGACTTCAAGGATTTTGTGCATGGAAATCTCAACGGCTTCTTGTGTATGACTTCATGAGTAATGGGTCATTAGATAAGTGGATCTACCTTGGAGTTCGAGAGCACATATTGGAATGGGAATGCAGAAAGAAAATAATTCTTGATATAGCCAAAGGTTTAGCCTATCTCCATGAAGATTGTAGGCAGAAAATTGTGCATCTTGATATTAAACCTCAAAACATACTTCTAGACAACGATTTCAATGCCAAAGTATCCGATTTTGGATTATCTAAGCTCATTGACAAAAATCAAACTGAAGTGATGACTACCATAAAAGGAACCCCTGGATATCTTGCTCCAGAATGGCGGAGCTCAGTTATCACTGAAAAAGTGGATGTATACAGCTTTGGGATTGTTCTCTTGGAGATCTTATGTGGTAGGAAAGTTTTCGATAGATCTCAGCCAGAAGAAAACGAGCACTTGCTCTCTGTCTTTGAGAAAAGTTGGGAGCAAGGAACGTTGTTAGATATGGTTGACAGACAAAGTGAAGATATGCGGGTACATAGTACAGAAGTGGTGGAGATGATGAAAATGGCTGCATGGTGTTTACAAACAAATTTTAAGAGAAGGCCTTCAATGTCATCGGTGGTTAAGGTGTTAGAAGGAGGAATGGGTGTCGAATCGAAATTGGATTACAACTTCATAGATCCAATAATTCAGGAAACAGAAGATGGAGACGGGGAATATTTCACAAAATTGTCTGCATCTCTTCTCTCGGGGCCAAGATAGGTCGCCATGAGGTTCTTGTGGATCATTTCTATTTCTATGTAGTTTTTTTTTTTCCTTTTGTTCAAATAAAAATTTAGTTAGACATTGGTATCCATCTCTTATTTTTCATTCAAAGATCACATGATGGTTTAGCCACACCTCATCTATGATCAACCAGACATTAGATCTTTGTTTCATGATTTAACTAGTATTATACTCTTCTAGAACCCAAAGAAGATGTTGAGTTGGTCAACAAAGATGATATATCGGTTTTAGATGAATCTGTGGGTCAATTTGACCCGACAGTTGAAATCTTGAACGCGAATGAAGTGATTTCACCAATACGCTATTCTCCAAAATGAGTAATTTATTTGGCTCATGATTGTCACATTAGGGCTGCTAGTTTGTGGAATAAATCTGGAATTGTAATCACTATATATATTGTATACTATTAATATCCCCCTCAAGATAAATGTTGGTAGTTAGTTTAATATTTTTCGTTTAATATAGTTCCGTGATTGGCTGTGCGCGTGTGGTACGAAACTGGGGCCCAGTTCATGTGTAATTCTACACAAGATCAATATATTATGGCACCCAAGAATGTCAAATGGTTTACCTGACTACCAGGGTGAATATGGAGACTTGCAAACAAGCTTGTCTAAACAGTTTGCTAATTGGAAAGCTGCCTTTTTTTTCTTTTTCATTTTTACTCCCATGTTTCAGGTTGAGAATGTTATTTACCTTCTGAGCTCTTTACAATGATTAGTCAAGAACTCAAGAATATTCTCAAGCAACCTAAAGATAACAGGTGTTTTGTTAGATCAGAATTAGTTGCAAATATTTAAGGTCCTAACTGAATCCAAACCTCATAGCCGAACCCTAGATAAATAATAATGTTAGTGGTCAAATCTCAAAACTACGAATTGAGATAATATAGGAACTTAGGCTGGACGGTATGGGGACCGTCCAGCTCCGTCCTCATCTCGTCGCCGTCACCCTCTCCATGCCCCCCCCCCCCCCCGGTCTTGATCCAGTCATCGTCCTCTCCGTCGGAATTTCGACGTCCAGGACGGAGCAAAACATGTGGGCCCCCCTCTTTCTTCTCGGCGCCGCTCCGTCACCCCATCCCGCCACCCCCGTCTTCTTTCTTCCCTCCGTCACCATACCGTTCAGATTTAAGGAACTACGTGTGTGCAATTCTGCTTAGGAGTGCGCAAAAATCAGGTATACCCGACTAAAACCGTAACCCAACCCAAAATAACCTGAGACCTGACCGAATGTTCCTGGCAGGTGGTCTTCGGTTACAGTTTAATAAGAAATTTGTATACTGGGTTGATCTCAAGTATAGACCGAAAGGACACGGTTGACCGAACATGAAAAATAAACCGTTGCCCAATAACTTTGACCTGTTGACCTAAATAATACGGATGATGGCTGCTTCGAAACGATCAATACAGATACAATCAGCTTCTAAACAATCAATACATGTTACGTTTATGCATAGTTTTGGATCACTGGTGTACTTTCGCATACTTAGGGACCATAACCAAAATTATGACAAATTACAAGGGGACAATCCCTGTACTTTACTCAAATATTAAATATACAAAAATGAAAAAACGTGGCTCTATTTATACTTATATGTATAATTTTATATTCCGTAAAGATGCTCAGACAACACTTTTAAATTACTAAGCTTTGGCTACAACTAGTTGTTGGTCCAACAGGGTGGCTCAAATGAGTCAACTATAGCATTGGCTGAGTTGTTAAAGTACACAAGTAATTTTTAAAACCTGATCATACTGGTCGGTGAGGCCTTTCGTTTTTCAGATCGTTCAGACTGGTTTCAACTTATGATACTAATTATATAGAAAACAAAGATTAGTTATGAACTTATGAGATACTTAAATATAGATAGACAAAGATAAAGTTAGAAGTTAGAATATAAAAATCTGAAACAAAGCTGTCAAAGAATATGTAATTAATTAATTTAAAGCTTTAGTGCTTGATCACAAAGACCCATGCTTGAATAATCCAGCTGATCCATGGTCTTCTCCATTCTCCACACCTCCACCAGTCACTCGCTGCTACAGTTCAGATCCAGCCGCCCCTGCTACTACTGTTCAGATCTCGGCATCCGCTGCTCTATTTCACATCCGGTTCAACCCGTTCCCTGGTTCGACCTGAAGCAGTCCGTTTTCAAAATAAAGGATTGGATATTCTGAATACTGCATTCCTCATTGGTATTTTGATCAGTGTTCATTTGTCATGAGAATATTAAGGATTTGTAGTTTCTTATTTGCCATTTTTCTAGTTCTCATGTTCTCACCCGCTGCTGAATCATATTCAGCTACGGCAGATCTTTTCACCACATGGACCACCAATTACTCGGCTGTCAATCCCATCCTCCGTAGAGAAACCAATGTAGCTGTATTCTCCTGCGGCTTCTTCTGTGAAGATAACTGTACCTCTTACTACTTTGCCATATTCATTTCTCCGACTACTGAATCTCCAGGGCAATATAAAGATGTTTGGTCAGCCAACAAAAACTACGACTACCTTAAGCCTACCCACCGGGAAAATCCAATACTGAATTTCACTGCATCTGGAGACTTGGTGCTAGAGGATGTAGATGGATTTATATATTGGAACACCAACACAGCTGGAAAATCGGTTGCTGGCATGAACCTAACTGATACCGGAAATCTGGTGTTGTTTGATCACCAGAACTCTGTAGTTTGGCAATCTTTTGATGACCCAACTGACTCTTTGTTACCTGGCCAAAAGCTGTTTCAAGGTCAAGGATTGCAATCACGGGATGGGGCGTCTTCGCTTCAACTCACGGATAAAGGTTTGTTTGGTTATGCATACTATAATGAACTGTATTACAGATGGTTGGTCTATGGAAAAGGTACAAACAAAGGAAGAAGATACATGAAGTTCTTGAATGGGAGTTTATCGATCTGTATAGAGTACTCTTCCGAGCCAAGTGAACCTGTTGGTGTGATTGGCATACCTGAAGCACCATCTGCTCAGTATATGAAACTGATGCCAGATGGCCATTTGCAAGTGTTTGAATGGCAGTTAGAAGAGTGGAAAGTGATAAAAGATCTTACTACACTTTTTCAATCATATTCTAATACAGCAGATCTTTCAACTACATGGAACACCAATTACTCATATGCCCAACCTATTCTCTTTACAGAAACCAACGGAACTCAATTTGCCTGTGGATTTCTCTGTGAAGGAAATTGTACCAACGGCAAATCTTTACACCACATCTTTGCCGTATTCATATATCCAACCACTTACCATAAGGCATATAAAGTCGTTTGGTCAGCCAAGAGAGACTACCCGGTCAGGGAGAATTCGATACTGAATTTCACTTCAGCTGGAGACTTGGTGCTAAAGGATGGAGATGGAAGCATAGTTTGGACCACCAACACTAGAGGAAAATCAGTTGCTGGCATGAACCTAACTGATACCGGAAATCTGGTGTTATTCGATAACCAGAACTCTGTAGTTTGGCAATCTTTTGATCACCCAACAGACTCTTTGTTACCTGGCCAAAAGCTGTATCAAGGTCAAAAACTGAAATCTAGTGTTTCTTTATCCAACTCATCGGGTCAGGAAGGTATGTATTCTATTGGAATCACGGATATAGGTTTGTTTGCTTATGTTGAATCAAACCCACCTCAAGCCTTTTACCGTATGTTGGTCTATCCTAGTGGCAATGATACACATAAAGGAAGACGATACATTAGGTTCTTGAATGGGAGTTTATCACTATTCATTCGTTCTTCCGAACCAAGTGATCCTGATGTTTCAATTTACATACCTACAGCATCATCAGTTCAGTATATGAAACTGATGTCAGACGGGCATTTGAAAGTGTTTGAATATCAATCTCGAGGGTGGACGGAGGTAGCGGATCTTCTTAATGTAGGAAACTGCAGTTATCCTTTAACTTGCGGAAGAAATTCCATTTGCTTGGCTGGTCAACAACAATGTAGTTGTGCCGGAAGAGAACATTTTAGACCTGTGAACGATCGCCAACCCAACCTGGGTTGCTCCGAAATTACACCCCTAACATGTAATTCTACACAAGATCAAGATTTAATCACACTTGAGAATGTCAAATACTTCACCTCTACCGCTGACATGGAAGGGGTGAATATGGAATCTTGCAAACAAGCATGTCGAAAAAATTGCTCATGCAAAGCCGCTTTTTATCAATATTATTCACATATTTCAAGTGGAGATTGTTTTTTACTTTCAGAGCTATTTACAATGAAGACTGTTGATCCACTTTATTATAATGCATCAGCTTTCATAAAAGTCCAGTATGTTACATCACATCGTTTACCTCATCAAGTTGCAAGAGTTTTAGGCTATATAGTCGGAAGTTTTGTGCTTCTGCTTGTTGTGGCCTTAGGGGTTGTGTATGTATTCTATAAGCGTAAAAGGGATATTGAAATGGAGGAAGAGAATTTAGATCAATTGCCAGGAATGCCGAATCGTTATTCTTATGAGGAACTGAAAACAGCCACAGAGAACTTTAGTAAAAAACTTGGTGAAGGAGGATTTGAAACGGTTTTCGAAGGGACTCTCAGAGATGGCACCAAGATTGCAGTAAAATGTCTTGAAGGGCTTGCGCATGTTAAGAAATCCTTCTTAGCTGAGGTTCAATCCATTGGCAGCATTCACCATGTTAATCTGGTTAGACTTCGAGGATTCTGTACATGGAAATCACATCGTTTTCTCGTGTATGACTTCATGAGTAATGGGTCCTTAGATAGCTGGATCTACCTTGGAGTTCGACAGTGCGTACTAGAATGGGAATGCAGAAAGAAAATAATTCTTGATATAGCCAAAGGTTTAGCCTATCTCCATGAAGAATGTAGGCAGAAAATTGTGCATCTTGATATTAAACCTCAAAACATACTTCTAGACAGTGATTTCAGTGCCAGAGTATCCGATTTTGGATTATCTAAGCTCATTGACAAAAATCAAAGTGAAGTGATGACTAACATAAAAGGAACCCCTGGATATCTTGCTCCAGAATGGCGGAGTTCAATTATCACTGAAAAGGTGGATGTATACAGCTATGGGATTGTTCTCTTGGAGATCTTATGTGGTAGGAAAGTTTTGGATAGATCTCAGCCAGAAGAAAGCGGGCACTTGCTCTTTGTCTTTGAGAAAAGTTGGGAGCAAGGAACGTTGTTAGATATGGTTGACAGACAAAGTGAAGATATGCTGGTACATAGTACAGAAGTGGTGGAGATGATGAAAGTGGCTGCATGGTGTTTACAAACAAATTTTAAGAGAAGGCCTTCAATGTCATCGGTGGTTAAGGTGTTAGAAGGAGGAATGGATGTCGAATCGAAATTGGATTACAACTTCATAGATCCAATAATTCAGGAAACAGAAGATGGAGACGGGAAATATTTCACACAATTGTCTGCATCTCTTCTCTCAGGTCCAAGATAGGTAGCCATCAGTTTCTTGTGGATCATTCTAGTTTTTTTTTTTCTGTTTTTTTTCCTTTTGTTCAAAAGAAATTTTAGTTAGACATTGATATCCATCTCTTATTTTTCATTTGAAGATCAAATGGTGGTTTAGCCACACCTCATCTATGATACTTGGATCTTTGTTTCATGATCCAACTAGTACTATACCCTTCTAGAAACTGAAAAAATGTTGAGTTGGTTAACAATTTAATATATCGGTTTTAGATGAATCTGTGGCCCAGTTTGACCCAAGTTGAAATATCGAACGGGAGTGAAGTGATTTGACAATACCCGGTTATCCAAAATGAGTTCTCTTTTTGGCTTATGACTGTAACGGTAGGGCTTCTAGTTTGTGGAGTAAATCTGGAATTGTGATCATTGTGTTGGTATGATGTTCATATGAACATTTGGTTTTTTACTGTGATTCTGAAATTTGAATTATTATGCTGAAAACCACCTCGAGCTTTTCAATTCCCGTGCCAAAATGTCCAAAGTCCTAAAAATGTCAAAACATGGGATCTGTTTTCTGCATAAAACTGGTAAAATAGATGGGCATGTTTGCTATATACTAGCAGTTGCAAGAAACTTCATTCCACTAGAAACCCCAATGAAATTCATGCTCATAAAACTAAGTAGCAAGTATGATGATAACTCATCACAAGTTTAGACAACAGCTCCTTAAACCAACTGATTCATTCCTGTTTCTCGTCTATGTATGAATTTTCATGAAAATTTTGGACTAATTAAGTACCTTGGAAGGTTTACTCAAAACCCAGCACAAATAAAACAACTCTTGGTCTCTATTCAAAGGAAAGTTTCACACAGGCATTTCATCGAGCAACTGATGTGCATATATTAGAAACATTGTAGAGATGTAAGAATTGATTCAATTATGCCACATAATCACGTTTAAACAAGAATCATCATTTAAATGAAGCATTCATTGCTTTAAATTTTCACATTTGCAATGTAAGATCAAAAACAAGTCAGTACCAGCAAGGCTGCAAGCCGGCCATGGTTAAGATGGTGATTCAATATGAACAATGGGATTGTAGCAAGCTTGTGATTAAGAAACTAGCTTGATTAAGATTATAGCAGCCAAATTTGTGATTATATAATCAGTTTGGGTCTTCAACCAATACCAGATACCAATGTTGACCGATAACCCAGTGTCCTGTCAGCCGTTTATAGTTAACTTTCTGGTCTGGGTCGGGTAAAACCCATTCGGGTCGGTCAGATCAAAATGGCCGCCTCTCCAAACCGGTGGGTCAGGATAGGCGAGGTAGCAGGTTAGGACAGGCATTTTTAAGAAAACGGTCATTTTGGTTTGGGTTAGAATGGTGTCCCGCTTGCGGTCAGGGGCACAGGATGATAGGGGCCGGGGGCGTTCGAACCCCTGAACTTTTCGCACAGCAGTGTTACGTATGTACTTTTCGTATAGAATTTTTTAGGTATATGCGTTCCCCCCCCCCCCCCCCCCCCGTTTTAAAAAAAAAATATGTATATACGTTTTCGACCCCCGGTTTAAAAAAATTTATGTATATACGTTCCCCCCCCCCCCCCGGATTTTATAAAAAACAATTATTTATATAGCCCAAATCAGATCTTTCAGTTTCAGCCCAAATCATATTGTTATGTTTATTATAGCCCAAAATTAAAAGCCCAATCAATGACCCAAATACTCTTTCTATAAAAAAACCCAACATCTGTTGATTGGATTACCAGGTCGCTGAACAGAAGAAGAAGAAGAAGAAGAAGAAGAAGAAGAAGAAGAAGAAGAAGAAGAAGAAGAAGAAGAAAAGGAACGGCTTAACAGAAAGAAAACCAAAATCGCTGGGCAGTGGGCTAGCTGGCGTTGTTCGATCTTCGCTGAACAGAAAGCAACGGCTGGAATCGATTTAGTGCTTTTTCAATCTTCAAGGTATATGTTTTATCTTTAGGTTTAATTTATTTAGGATTTATGTGATTTAGGTTGAAATTAGGGGTGAAATTGTTCATTTGTTTGTTAAACAATGTTTACGCTTTAATGTTTGAGAACGTTTTTTATTTGATATTAATGTTTGACCCGACCCGAATGGAATCACCGATGTCCGACCCGAACATACACCTTGAAACTACGCGATAGAAATTTTTTTAGGTCCATTACTGTAGGTCCCGATATGGATCATCGGACTTAGATTATTTCTTGTTTCGGGTGCCGTAACGAGTGCGGACTCCTCGTTGTGACACAAACCGAGCGAGAGAGTAAGCACAATAACAAGATATAACGTTTAAAGCTTTAAATGTATTTATCAGAGAGTTTGTTTACAATGTTTGAACAAGAAAACTCTAAGAAAAGGTGTGCTGCTACTGTCCTCTCAAACAAATGAGATCTGCAAGTGGGTATTTATATATCAAGTATCAGCAAACCCTATTGGGCCCAACGAAGAACCAGACCCATTACACAAATGGTTCTTCGTCAAACAAGAGTGTTAGTTGACATGAAGGCTTCGTGGCTTGGAGGGTTCGTCAGAAAGGAGAGTTCGTTAACAATGGAGTGTTCGTCATGTGAAGTCTTCGTTGAGGATATCATGGACGAACACTCTCAATCTTCGGCCTTGAGTCTTCGTCACCAAGAGGTCGTCGTCCAAAGCAATCATGGAGAGTGTTCGTGGTAATGAGTCTTCGTGAGATTGATGATCTGGACGAACAATGGAGACTTCGTCATATATAGTCTTCGTCCAATCATGAGTCTTCGCTGGAATGTAAGCCCAAACAAAAGACAGCTTGATCCAAGATAGTGATGGAGGCCCAATAAGCATGCAGATATACGTTGCATGAATTCTTAGAATTCATATTGCAAAGATAAGGCATACATGTGACATCATCATAACATCATCATGATGATGTCATGGTGATGTCAGCTCGCGGCTCTTCGTGCTTCGCGTGCCGATATCTGGGGCGCACGACGAAGGAATGTCACGACATCGGGCTCGAACCGAACCGAATCAAGTCTACCGAACTAAGTCAAACCGAAACGAGTCGCGTTCACATAATATGCATCAAAAAACTCCCCTTGGACGATGCTCGTGATGGTTCGATCTTCACATTGTCATCGGTTCTTCAGATGTCTTCACTTGGCACTGTCAGGAGGTGTATCAGCAAGCTTCCCCTTGAACGTTGCTCGTGAAACATTGATCTTCGAATTTTAGATCCTTGCGGTGTTGAGAAGTGGTTAGCAGCAACTCGATCATCTTTATCTTTGATTGCATCCATGCCGTGTCTTCATTCTAAAGCTTATCATTTAATATGTTCTCTTCGCCGTTAGCTGGTTTGGATGTCGCATCTGCACATACAAGAAAGCTAAACGCGTAATGAGAACAACTGCTTGGAATATAATCAAACGACACACATATGACCAACTCTCAATCAAACACCGACCGACAACAGCTTGAAAGTTGTAAAAATTTGATCAATTTTAGATTTTAACTTTTAACACTTGCTAAATTTCGACCGCTTATGAAGATGCAGTTGTTTTAGGTTTCAATCAGGTGGAAAAGACTCGAGATACAACATCGTACAATCAAAAATAAGATAGAAATAAAATCTTTTTGGTTTTTATAAAGTTTATATTAAAACACACCTAAAATCTTTTTGGTATTTTTTTTAAATATTTCAAATTCAAAGACGGAAAGCAGTAAATAAATATATATACAGAGATGGAGAAACAGAAAGCAGTAAATAAATATTTACAAACATTCTTTTTGTGAGTTTCGAGGGTAAGATAATCATATCAGTGTACGGTCACGTCAAAATGCTCTTGTTGTTCAATTAGTTAATATTAAGATAAGTATCCTATAACGATTATCGGTATTGTTGTCCACTTAAGCTCAACTTATCGGATGTACTCGTGGTTTGGGGATACGTTAAGGTATGATTTATACTTACCGACCGGTGTTCATCCACACACGACACATTCCCGTATCAAGGTATGCACGAGAGTTCATCTTACTGATGAGTATATCATTTATCATTTGTTTTCAACATATATGATGTGAGATACTCACTTATTTTTGGATGAATACAAGCCCTTTGTGATTAAATCACTTATTAATGAGAAACTTGATATTTGATGCATGCAGGGCACAAGAGCAAGTCCGTGAACAGGTTAGTACCATCGTACCGACAAAGAGACGGACTTGACTCTCGGATAAACTGTGATATTTTATCACTTATTGATTGGGACATGTGATTGTTTATCACTTATTGAGGTCGTATGCATCATGTATTATATACATGTTTGTATGATATTTACACGTATGTATGGTATTGGAAGCTCTAGACTTGCGTTCCCGTTGTTTTCAGTAAAAGAAACAACCATGATACCCAGATGATAAACAACATAAAGACAGCGTATCTCAGAACCTCGTCAATCTATCAAACGAAATTTCGGTACCAAGACCATATGCCAATGAGCGGTTCCCACACGGTCTTCAGTCGATTTAGGTTTATATCACCCTGCACATTTTAAAATGATTGTGAGCCTACCGATACATCTTATATAGAGCTGCTTATCGTTTTTAATTTTAGGTTTAAAAAGGTTTCGACAGACCACTGATGTACTATCATATTCTCTTTTTCTCGCCAGGAAACTCATTTTTGTTTCTCTATTGTTTTTGTGCTTTTGAAAATTTTCAATGTTTTTGTATTTTTCGTTTTTGCTCCCCTAAAATGCAAAAAGTACGAGAAATTAAGAAAACACAAATAAATATTTTCAAAAATGATTTTTCGATGTTGGTTTTACTTTGGCTTGACGTTAATGCCGTTTACCATTAGTAAATAGTCAAATCGTTATTTGTCAAAAGCTTTGGTAAAAAGGTCGGCACGTTGGTCATCGGTGTGGACCAAAACAACATTGACCTGTTTCATATTGAAACAATCACGTGTGAGGTGATATTCGAGATCAACGTGTCTGGTCAAGGAGTGTTGTGCAAGATGTTAGTAAATCATAAAGCAGCTTAAATATTGACAAAGATAGGAGAGATTAGAAATTCGAAACCATAATCCTGCAACTACTTCGTGCATTGGCAGGAATCTGAGTGCTCTCCTAAACTGGATATCCACCCGGTGTGGATTTCAAGGTCGATTTTGCAGCTACTTCTATGAACCGAAAATTCTCTTCACAGCAACAAGATCAGAAACCTCTAGGTCCGGCTGGTAAGAAGGAAGGGAGCATGTGGGAAAGCTTGTACACATCATCTTTGGACGACCCATACATGAGGTCATCCACATGCTTTTTCACCAGCAAAAGGTCTTCGTCTTTCTCCTTTAGAAGTAGTGTGCGGTTGTTCAATCCATGCCAAGGTATCCGCACACCCGATTGGTTTGATCAACAAACACATTTACTTCAATCACACCGTAGAGAAAAGTACCCTACACGTTCATCTTGTCGACTTTGAACTTCTTGTGGAAGAAAATCCATGAATCTTCGAAAAGCTTCAGACATGCTGCAGGCGCGTACATTTCATTTGAATCTATCCTGTGGACCCGATCAAAACCTTAAACAAACAATTTGATGCTCATGAATTTTCTTGCCGAAGTTATCAACTTCATTCATCATCATTCTTTCTCCATCATTCCATCATCTGACATTTTTATCTTCTTTTCTTTTTTCCCTCTCCATCAATGGCAAGAATATTCTCCTAGATGTAACAATGTTTCGGACCCTTATGTTGCCGATCTTGTGCATGGACGCTCCACTTTCAACAATCCTAAGAAACTGTCAATAGTTCCTCCTGGAATATCCTCACACTCATTTAGAGATTAGTTGGAGAGGGGGACCCAAGCCTTCACAGACTTGGGTCGTCCGTCATCATCGAGAATTGTGATATCGATTTCCCGATGATTCGGAATTGATGTAGCTCCCCCTGAAATAGTTACCGGTTTTTGATTCCAAATCTGTTTTTGTTTTTCATTTTTAACTTCTAACTTAACAGACTGTGTTTGGATAAACTCTGGTTTTAAAACCTTTTCAATTTCTTTTCTTTATTTCTTTTTCTGTTTCATTTCCTGTTGTTTAACAAGATGAGGGTCCTGTTTTGGTGAAACAGATCTTTTATGGTAATAGTTACCACGAGGGGCATCAACCTTTGCCTTTCCCTTGGTGAGATATGGACAGTTGATGACAATGTGCCCATACTCACAGCATTCAAAACATGATCTCCGCTCAACAAACCTCGGAGTATCATAACTGCAGGAGCTTGATGATGAACTTCGTGATCTTGAGGTACTTGGTCCTACATCACAACCGTTTGTGTGCTGTGTGTAGTTGTTTTGACTGTTTCTTTTCAAAATCTTCTTTTGCATAACAAAACTTGTGTTGGATTTGTTTTCAAAATATTCAATTTTATCCATCCCTCGGGATTTCACGAAGTTTATATTTTGAAACTTCTTTTTGTTTTGGCTTTGTTTGCCTTTCCCCTTTCCTTGGTAAGCGTGACTTTGCTTTCGTTGATTGTTTTGTGGTTGCAATTTTTTATTCCCATATTTCTTTCTAACTTTGGATTTTGGGATGGGAGCACACTGAGTTACTACAACTCCTGGGCTCGACTTTCCCAAAAACTTACTACTAGAATCTTCAAAAACTTTATCAATCAAGGATTGATTGACATTCTTGATTGGGAAATGTAAAACCACGGAAATTCATGCCCAATAAAATAAAGACACGTGTCATGTTATGCAAACGTGTTATAAATACGGATCCAGATAAAGATGTACGGTAGGATTTAAAAACGTCGACATGTTAATTTATACCTCTGAGCGACCTATTAATAAATCCCTAACCAGGATATATTTTATCAACATCTGAATTTTTGTTATAAATCTGGAATCCTAAATAACAAATAAGTGGTTGCAAACTTAAAACAAGGATTCAACATCAATTTCTTGGTTTTTCCGTCAAAATAAATCTTCCACATAGTGCCAAAGAGTGTAATTACATGCCATGACATGCAATGGCTGGAAACATGGTCCCTATACTGACTAAAGTGCATGAGATTCTGAGTTGAAAATGGTGCATGGTCATAGCTTGAATAAAAACAAACTTTTGTTCTCTGGCGATAGCTTGCGCACCGCAACACCGGAAGTCTTACGGTGCGTAAGCAGTCTTGCACACCGCAACAACCAGAACATTACGGTGCGCAAGGTATGTATCTGGGCGATTTTACTGGCAGATGCCTATCCAAACGGTTGCACCGCCTTATTTAGGTGGTATTCGAATTCAGGGACTCCTATATCCGGTTTTTAGCATTATAGGACACCTGGGGACATCTTGTAACCTTCCTAGACTTATGTGTGAAGATCTTAAGCTCTTGGATGCACTATATAAGAAGATGAACTTGCTACATTTTGGACATTTATTTGCAACTTCTTCCAAGTGAGTTTCTGGAGCTCTCTGATCAGCAAGCCATCTTCCTAGTGGTCCCTAATCATAATTAGGACAATTGTAAGTAGCCTTAACCCTTTCTAATCTAGTTTAGCTTAGTTAATTAACTAAAAGTCAAACCATCGTAATTAAGGTTTGACTTCGTGATTAATTAAAATGTGCTTAGTCTAATCAAGAATTAAAAGTACCTTTAAGTAGGTATTTATGTGGGTTATAAAACCTTAAAAGGGTATTTTCAGATTCCCACTCTAACTATGCTAATTGTCGAGTCAAAGCATACTTTAAAAAGTCAACAGAATGATTATTTGCAAGTTTAAGCATAATTAGCAATGTAGGGTACATGCAACCTGTTTGATCATTAAAATAACATAGTAATTAATGTAAGAACATGTCTCAACATGTTCAACTCGACAATTTTCAGTATAAACCCGGATCGGACCCGAAAGTCGCATAAATTGACTTTTGCTTTGACTATCAGTTCTGATCCATTTATGCATGTTTAAGATCTGCCTTAGAGCTTATTTTGAACCAGGTTTCATATAAGTATAACTCTCTGAGATTTTACAACTTGGTTCAATACTTATCCGATTCATATGCATGTTTCCAATTAATGCTTAAAAGTTGACTATTATGCCCTTTTGACTATAAAACGTGATTTTTGAAAAAGTGAAAGAGTAGAAACATTACTTACTGATTTATAAACTTGCACCTAAAATTTGATATCAGTTGGAGGTCTAGATTAAGAGTTATGCTCATTAGCGTAATTTGAAACCTTTATGTTAAATAAACGGCGTAATTAGCGTATAACCTATTTAAACCCACTTTTTGATATCAAACTTTTTACCCACTGATGTAATATAATATTTTGGATTTTGAAGATTTTTATTTAATTTTTGGCTGAGCATAACATAGGTCTCTAAGTTTAATCCGGTAAATACCGATTTTGCCCTTTTAAGCCATAAAATGAGTTTTATAAATCATTTTGACCTCAAACCTTTTTCTACTGATTTTATTTGATAAATAAAATATTTTGAGCATTCTGGAATTATAAAAATATCAGCTTTCTTTTAAAAACCCGGAAACGGCTCCAAATCGCCTTTTTAAGCGTTTTTAACGCATAGTATGTACTATAACCATATTAAACATATAAGGTTGATACCTACTGATGTTTTTAGTATATTTTTATAAAATAACAGTAAGTACAAGTTTTTGAACTCAGGTTTCCAATTTTGACCTTTTAAGCCTTTGTGAAATTACCAAAATACCCCTAAGGTGCATAGTTTGGTTTTAAATGATAAGTTTCACATATAGGTCATACCCTACTGTTATAACATGTTAAATTAAGTATATTTACTGTATAAACCAGACCTGTAACTCAGATTACAAATTTAACTCTTTTATAATCTTTTAAATGACCAAAATGCCCTTATGAGGCATAAGTTGAGTTTAAATTCATTTGGGGCATAATAGAAGATATCTTACTGATATTATAACATATTTAGAGCATATTAACTCATGGAACTTGCATACAACTCTTATGGTTACCCGTAACGCCCTTCTCGCGTTCGGCTCGGTTTATGTAACCAGTTTGCATAAATTGACCGAAACGGGTCAAACATTATCATTTTTGTCTCAAAATCCAGAATGTAATTAGTATACCCATATTATACAAGTATTCAAACTTGTTGGGTCTAAATCACATTCTATCCGGTCTTCGCTTAATCGTGCGTTTGAACCGTTTCATCCTTAAAACTAGCCGGTCTAAGCTTAAGCTTAAATAAAGACCCGTTAGAAATCTAATAGGTTATTATAAACCTTCGTTCCAGATTAGGAGCACCAGTAAAAGCTACTTGCAATTTGCTTATTGTGAATTATACTTTACTCATGTAAATACTTTTAACTTATTTTCCCTATACGGGCTTGGGTTACGGTATATAGAATACCGCTTGATCGAGCATCAAATCTTACATCGTTGGGTGGTTAATTGAATAATTTGATCGGCTCGTTTAAACAGTCTTGTTCACTTAAAGCCTTTGGGGGGTTAATGACCATGTCCCGGATATCCCTGGCATCATTTTACGAAATGGCCACGACCTGAGCACGGGGTGTAGGCGTACACCTGTCAGTGTATAACTCATTATTGTGGTGTGTCTATTGATCTTTAACCCGTACAAGATCCGGGCTACTGAACGCACAAGTAACATGTAATTCGTTCACAAGATTATATTACATAATGATCCCAAGTTATAAAATGTTTTGTGCCACGTGCATTCAAATCAATTTTCAACCCTTTTCAAAATGAGTCAGTTAAATTGTATTTACCAGTGTAAACTGACGTATTTTTCCAAAAAGATTAAGTGCAGGTACTACTCGTACTAGGCTGGCTGTCTTCTAGAGCGTCCACAATAAGTCTCGCAAGCTTGGATGACAATAAAGCTGTTGAACAATATCTTATTTTATTTTGATCCGCCTGTGGATCCATTTCAACTACTCGTGATATTTAATATTACATTTTATTTAAAGTTGAAATGAATCTATCTTTGCTTCCGCTGTGCATTTATATATTGTGTTGTTTGTCTATGATGATACCAACTACGTCACTATACTCCCCACCGGGCCCACCGGTGACACGTGGAAAATAGGGGTGTGACAGGTTGGTATCAGAGCCAACTCTGAGTGAATTAAACACTAGCCTTTTGTGTTTAATCTCAGTTACATAATTGCACATTCCTCGATTCTCGAGTCTAGACAAAGAACTTAGGAATTTTCCAAATTTTTGGTTTTTATTTCTAACTTTGTCTTATATATATTTCTTGTTGTATCACTTGTTTGTTTTTGTCAGGTTGTCAACATGCCGCCACGTATGAGAGGAAGAGGAAGGGGAAATGGAGCACCTGTAGCCCCAAACGACCACGAGGCCGGACCGTCACACCAGCGAACACCTTCAGATCCCCATAACTCAGATGCTCAAGATCTTTGGAGGTCTTTTACTCAACTAGCTAGGCGCTCAGTTTCACTGAGTACCTCCCCGTCTATCCCACACTCCTTTGGGCCTCATTCTGAGAATGAGCCCCATAACTCTCACCAGTCCTACATTCCTCTACTAGGACACAATTCACCCTTTGACCATCCATCACCCGTCTTCCAGGGCCAGTTCAACCCTGACGACTACCTAGGAGCAGCAGTGGGTTTTAACCCACTTGGACCCGAAGACCACTTTTCTGGTGGCAACCCGATGGACATCGATGAAGATACCGATCCTGCAATGCCACCATCCGGGACTCCCAACCATCCCATTGAAATTTCAGATGGGTCACCGTTTGTGGGATCACCTTACAATGGTCCCGACAACTTTGAGGAGAACTTCAAGCAGTATGACTGGGTATTTACTCCCATTTATCATAGCTCTCCCCTGCACCAGCCACACCACTCTCCCCTGCACCAGCCACACCACTCTCCCCTACACCAGCTGCAGCACAACTCTCCCCTGCACCACCAGCAGCAGCCACAGCAGCAACAGAATCCTTCCGAGGATTCCCGACTAGTCGCGGTCACTCCGCCGGCAGCACCGCCTCAGCTTCAGCCTCCCTCGCCCCCGAGGCGAAGGAGAACGACCCTGCGGATATCCGCACGAGGGGGAATACGCATCAGCACCCCTCCACATTCAAGTGGCAGCCGGTACTCGCCTGTCCATGAAGAACCAGAGAGGGGGGAATCTTCACATCCCGTCTCTGAAGTAGTCTCTGCGCCTGTCGCGCCACAACCACCAATGGGTTTTGGAGACCCAATTCCCACTTACACTGGTGCGGCAGCATACAATCCCTTCGAGCAGCCGTTCCACACAAATTACAACTTTGCAGAGGATCCCTACTGGTTAGCTTCGAGCTTCAACGCTCCCCGTCCGGAAGGTCCCTACGGAGGTCCCTGGGCTACGGGACAATCGACCTATGGATACCCACCATATGGGTATCAACAACCGCCTCCTCGACCTCCGCAATATCATCAGCCCCCTCAAGCGCCGGCAATGTCACCGCCGCAATTTCAAGAAATCCTTCATGAGATACATGAGGTGCGACAAGAGGTGCAACATGGATTGCGGGAAGAACGTAGGCATAACCGGGGGATGTTCAAGAAGATGGTGAACTTGATCAAGGGAAAAAGCAAGAAGGATCACTAAATCCTTTGTTTGTTTATTTATTTTAGTTGTAATCATGTCCCTGCGAGGACATTTATTTCTGTACTCTACCCCTGCGTGGGTATTTCCTTTCTGTTCTGCCCCTGCGTGGGCATGTTTTTCTATTTTGACCCCTGCGTGGGTTTGTTTTGTTAGTTGGCCCCTGCGTGGGCATGTTGTTTATGTAAAAGTCCCGTTTAGGGCAAACTCGTACTAGTTTAATTTTTAATTGAAATGGTTAATTTAAGTTTTTCATTTTTAAATTATGCATGAATATAATATGTGAATAAATGAAAAATAACATTTATTATTTTAATTTACCATTTTAATAATAAGAATCTTAAAAAGGTAAAACCTAGCTTGAATGTCATACTAAAGACCTGGCCAATATGGTAGAACCTGTTTAAAAAGATTCAAATCTCTGTTAACATCTGCAAACATGTTAACATTCTTGGCTAGTGTGATCCGCAAAATCACACATGTCACCCTTTTAATAAATTATCCAAATTTATATTTTATATATAATTGATTGTAACAAAATGCCTACGGGTTATAATTAATGTCATATAAAACAAAAGGCAGCCGTAGTTTATAAACTCCCTGCCAAGAAAGGGATTGATTTGTCTTATTTATTCAAACTTTAATCCTATAAGATCTAAATTTATAATTTAGAAATTTGTCTACGTGACTAGGCCTGTTGTGCCAATATTTTATTTCATTCTAGGATAAAGTTACTAATAAAAAGTCCTGAATGAAATTATTTAACAAATTAACTAATATGGCTTTTATTTACCATGGTTAATAAATCGTCAAGAACGATAATACTGTTTAGGCTTCTAAATAGACCTTGTCCTTATTTTTATGTAGCAATTATGACTACATGGCTAAGTCTGAAGAATTAAACAGTCGTCCAGCAGAAAACCCTGAAAATACTAAGATATTAGTAACTGGTGCGGAGTTGAAAGCATTAGTGAATGATGTTGTTATCGAAGCACTAAATAGACAGTATAGTGAATCGAGCGGGACCCGAAGTAGGACCCGATCTGCACCACATTCCAAGCCAAAGACATACTCGGAGGCTCATAACAAACCGCCCTCTAAGAAGCATGAATCTAAGAAAGATGAGCTTAAAAAGGATGAATCTAAGAAAGATGAGCTCAAGAAGGATGATGATCGACACTCATTAAATCAGAACAGTGTTCCCTCAAAAAGGATGGTGTTTGATGCCAAACCACACACCAAGTCCTATACTTACAAGTACTTTGTTTCTTGCAAACCCCGGGACTTCACCGGGGAGAAAGGAGCAATAGATTGTATGACTTGGTTGGACGAGATGGATACGGTAGTGGACATCAGCGGTTGTGCTGAAAGGGATGTAGTGAAATATGTATCCCAATCGTTCAAGGGAGAAGCACTGGCATGGTGGAAGTCTCTCATACAAGCTGCTGGAAAGATCCCACTTTACAACTTGTCATGGGATCAGTTCGCTTCTCTTATTAAAGAGAATTATTGCCCGCAGCACGAAGTTGAGAGAATCGAATCAGACTTCTTATCGTTAGTGATGAAGAATTTAGACTGCCAGGCATACCTCACCACTTTCAATACCCTATCTAGGTTGGTTCTGTACTTGGTAACCCCAGAACCTAAAAGGATTGCTCGCTTCATCGGGGATTTAGCCCCTGAAATTAAAGCAAGTGTTAAGGCATCAAGGCCTGCTACCTTCAGATCAGCAGCTGATCTATCTCTCTCTCTTACCTTGGACGTAGTCAGGTTGAGAGCACTCAGGAATTCAGAAGAGAACAAAAGGAAGCGTGAGGACGATACCTCACGAAGATCAGGTAAGAAACACCGAGGAAATGACGACCACAAGAAAGGGTCGGGGTCTAAGAGAGATGGGCAACAATCAGGGGATAAGCCCAAATGTAAAACTTGTAAGAAGAACCATTTTGGGAAGTGTCGATTTGAGTCGAAATCCCAGTCTCACACGAGATCCTGTGGGATTTGCAAATCTACGGATCATAAGACTTTAGAGTGTAAGAAGCTGAAAGATGCAACATGTTACGGTTGCAATGAAAAAGGGCACATTAAGTCCAATTGCCCAAAGAGCACCAAGAAAGCCGAGGATTGGAAGAAGACCAATGCGAGGGTCTTCAAGATGGACGCTAAGGAAGCTGTTCAGGATGACAACGTAATTACAGGTACTTTTCTCGTAAATGATGTTTTTGCTAGAGTATTGTTTGATTCTGGAGCAGATATGTCTTTTGTAGATAATAAGTTTTGTGAGTTGTTGAAATTGCCTGTAAAACCCTTAAGTGTGAAATATGAGGTGGAATTAGCTGATGGAACTATAGAAACCGCCTCAACTGTTTTAGATGGATGTGTTATATCCATTTGGAATCACTCTTTTCCTTTGTCCTTACTTCCCTTTAAGCTAGCCGGCTTTGATATAGTTATAGGTATGGATTGGTTATCTCATAACCAAGCCCAGATTATGTGCAACAGAAAGCAAGTGGTAGTCAAAACTCCGTCTGGTGAGTCACTTACTATCCAAGGGGATACCCAGCATGGATTGCCTGAGCAAGTGTCCATGCTCAAGGCATCTAGATGTCTGCAGAAGGGTTGTGTCATTTATATGGCACAAGTTACTATTGATGAGCCAAAGCCTAAGATTGAAGACATCCCTATCATTTCGGAATATCCTGAAGTTTTTCCCGAAGAACTACCTGGTTTACCACCAGATAGACAAGTGGAATTCCGAATTGACATCATCCCGGGTGCAGCACCAGTAGCAAGAGCGCCTTATAGGTTGGCACCAACAGAAATGAAGGAATTAAGGACGCAGTTAGATGATCTGTTAGCTAAAGGTTTTATTAGACCTAGTTCGTCTCCTTGGGGAGCGCCGATCTTGTTTGTCAAGAAGAAGGATGGATCGATGCGCCTGTGCATCGATTACCGTGAGCTTAATAAAGTCACTATCAAGAATAGGTATCCTTTGCCCAGGATCGACGACCTGTTCGATCAATTGCAAGGGGCAAGCTACTTCTCTAAGATTGATTTGAGATTAGGCTATCATCAGTTGAAGGTCAAGGATGAAGATGTGCATAAAACTACATTTAGGACTCGTTATGGACATTACGAGTTCCTAGTGATGCCTTTTGGGCTCACTAATGCACCGGCCGCATTCATGGATCTCATGAATCGCGTCTGCAAGCCTTACTTGGACAAATTTGTCATCGTCTTCATTGACGACATTCTCATCTATTCGAAGAACCAAGCTGATCACGAGAAACACCTTCGTTGTATTCTCATACTTCTACATCATGAGAAACTCTACGCCAAATTTTCGAAGTGCGAATTTTGGCTTCGAGAAGTCCAATTCATTGGACATGTGGTAAGTGAGCGTGGAATCCAAGTGGATCCCGCTAAGGTAGAAGCAGTCATGAATTGGCAAGAGCCAAAGACGCCTACTGAAATTCGTAGCTTCTTGGGTTTAACAGGATATTATAGGCGTTTCATCGAAAACTTTTCTAGGATTGCTGCGCCCCTAACTTCATTGACACGTAAGAAGGTTAAATTTGATTGGGGCCCTAAGCAGCAGGAATCCTTTGACATTTTGAAGAAAAAGTTGAGCAATGCACCAGTATTAACATTGCCCGATGGTATAGAAGAATTTGTGGTGTACTGTGATGCATCACACACTGGTATGGGCTGTGTACTCATGCAGAAAGGCAAGGTTATTGCCTACGCTTCACGACAGTTAAAGGTACACGAGAAGAACTACACCACCCATGACTTGGAGCTGGGTGCCGTTGTATTTGCATTGAAATTATGGAGGCATTACTTGTATGGAACCAAGTGTGTGATCTATTCAGATCACAAGAGCCTTCAACATTTGTTCAATCAGAAGGACTTGAACATGCGACAAAGACGATGGATGGAAACTCTAAATGATTATGATTGTGAGATAAAATACCATCCAGGCAAGGCAAATGTAGTTGCTGACGCCTTAAGCAGAAAAGAAAGAGTGAAGCCGATAAGAATCAATGCCAAACGCATCGAAATCAGAAATAGTTTGAACGAAAGGGTGTTAGCAGCACAAAAGGAAGCTGTGCTAGAAGCTAACTATCCTGAAGAAAAACTAGGAGTAACTGAGGAGCAGTTATCCTATGACAAGGACGGAATGCTAAGATTGAATGGACGAATATGGGTTCCAGTTTATGGAGGGCTTCGGGACGTTATCCTCTGGGAAGCCCACAGTTCCAAATATTCCGTTCATCCTGGAGCTGATAAGATGTACCAGGATCTAAAGGCCAACTATTGGTGGATTGGTTTGAAAAAGTCTGTAGCTGCCTATGTAGCTAAATGTTTGACTTGTGCGCAAGTCAAAGCTGAGCACCAGAAGCCGTCAGGTTTGTTACAACAACCTGAAATTCCCACGTGGAAGTGGGAGATGGTGACGATGGATTTCATCACCAAGTTGCCAAAGACGAGGAAGGGAAATGATACTATATGGGTTATAGTGGATAGACTGACGAAGTCAGCACATTTCCTACCCATTAAGGAAACTTACAGCTCAGACATGTTAGCTCAATTATACGTAGATAAAATTGTAGCGTTGCATGGCGTACCATTGTCAATTATCTCGGATAGAGATACGAGATACACCTCTCATTTTTGGAAAAGTTTCCAACAGTCTTTGGGCACGCGCTTGAATTTTAGTACGGCTTACCACCCACAGACAGACGGACAGAGTGAGCGTACCATCCAAACATTGGAAGACATGCTTCGTGCATGTGTGATTGATTTAGGTGGCAGTTGGGATAAGCATCTGCCATTGGTCGAGTTCTCCTATAACAATAGCTACCATACTAGTATTAAGGCTGCGCCCTTTGAGGCATTATATGGTAGAAAATGCAGAACACCTATTTGTTGGGCGGAAGTAGGAGACGTTCAATTGTCAGGACCAGATTTGGTCTTTGAAACGACAGACAAGATTGTCCAGATTCGCGATCGTTTGAAAGCTGCCAGGGATAGGCAGAAAAGTTATTCGGATCCAAAGCGTAAGTCTTTTCACTTCGAAGTAGGTGACAAAGTATTGCTTAAAGTATCACCTTGGAAAGGGGTGATGCGATTTGGTAAGAAAGGCAAGCTAAGCCTGAGATACATAGGACCTTTTGAGGTTATCGAACGTGTCGGGTCAGTTGCTTATAAGTTAAACTTGCCTGAAGAGCTCAGTGCTATACATAATGTTTTTCACATCTGTAATCTGAAGAAGTGTTTCGCTGATGAATCACTGGTCATACCGCATACGGATGTGCATATAGATGAGAGTTTGAAATTTGTGGAAAAACCTTTGTCGATTGAGGACCGACAGGTAAAGAAGCTTCGAAGGAAGCATGTGCCTATTGTTAAGGTCAAATGGGATGCCCGTAGAGGTCCTGAATATACTTGGGAGGTAGAGTCTACCATGAAGGAAAAATACCCTCATTTGTTCCAGTAAATCTCGAGGTCGAGATTTCTTTTAAGGGGGTGAGGATGTAACACCTCGGAAATTCATGTCCAATAAAATAAAGACACGTGTCATGTTATGCAAACGTGTTATAAATACGGATCCAGATAAAGATGTATGGTAGGATTTAAAAACGTCGACATGTTAATTTATACCTCTGAGCGACCTATTAATAAATCCCTAACCAGGATATATTTTATCAACATCTGAATTTTTGTTATAAATCTGGAATCCTAAATAACAAATAAGTGGTTGCAAACTTAAAACAAGGATTCAACATCAATTTCTTGGTTTTTTCGTCAAAATAAATCTTCCACATAGTGCCAAAGAGTGTAATTACATGCCATGACATGCAATGGCTGGAAACATGGTCCCTATACTGACTAAAGTGCATGAGATTCTGAGTTGAAAATGGTGCATGGTCATAGCTTGAATAAAAACAAACTTTTGTTCTCTGGCGATAGCTTGCGCACCGCAACACCGGAAGTCTTACGGTGCGTAAGCAGTCTTGCGCACCGCAACAACCAGAACATTACGGTGCGCAAGGTATGTATCTGGGCGATTTTACTGGCAGATGCCTGTCCAAACGGTTGCACCGCCTTATTTAGGTGGTATTCGAATTCAGGGACTCCTATATCCGGTTTTTAGCATTATAGGACACCTGGGGACATCTTGTAACCTTCCTAGACTTATGTGTGAAGATCTTAAGCTCTTGGATGCACTATATAAGAAGATGAACTTGCTACATTTTGGACATTTATTTGCAACTTCTTCCAAGTGAGTTTCTGGAGCTCTCTGATCAGCAAGCCATCTTCCTAGTGGTCCCTAATCATAATTAGGACAATTGTAAGTAGCCTTAACCCTTTCTAATCTAGTTTAGCTTAGTTAATTAACTAAAAGTTAAACCATCGTAATTAAGGTTTGACTTCGTGATTAATTAAAATATGCTTAGTCTAATCACGAATTAAAAGTACCTTTAAGTAGGTATTTATGTGGGTTATAAAACCTTAAAAGGGTATTTTCAGATTCCCACTCTAACTATGCTAATTGTCGAGTCAAAGCATACTTTAAAAAGTCAACAGAATGATTATTTGCAAGTTTAAGCATAATTAGCAATGTAGGGTACATGCAACATGTTTGATCATTAAAATAACATAGTAATTAATGTAAGAACATGTCTCAACATGTTCAACTCGACAATTTTCAGTATAAACCCGGATCGGACCCGAAAGTCGCATAAATTGACTTTTGCTTTGACTATCAGTTCTGATCCGTTTATGCATGTTTAAGATCTGCCTTAGAGCTTATTTTGAACTAGGTTTCATATAAGTATAACTCTCTGAGATTATACAACTTGGTTCAATACTTATCCGATTCATATGCATGTTTCCGATTAATGCTTAAAAGTTGACTATTATGCCCTTTTGACTATAAAACATGATTTTTGAAAAAGTGAAAGAGTAGAAACATTAGTTACTGATTTATAAACTTGTACCTAAAATTTGATATCAGTTGCAGGTCTAGATTAAGAGTTATGCTCATTAGCGTAATTTGAAACCTTTATGTTAAATAAACGGCGTAATTAGCGTATAACCTATTTAAACCCACTTTTTGATGTCAAACTTTTTACCCACTGATGTAATATAATATTTTGGGATTTTTGAAGATTTTTATTTAATTTTTGGCTGAGCATAACATAGGTCTCTAAGTTTAATCCGGTAAATACCGATTTTGCCCTTTTAAGCCATAAAATGAGTTTTATAAATCATTTTGACCTCAAACCTTTTTCTACTGATTTTATTTGATAAATAAAATATTTTGAGCATTCTGGAATTATAAAAATATCACATTTCTTTTAAAAACCCGGAAACGGCTCCAAATCGCCTTTTTAAGCGTTTTTAAAGCATAGTATGTACTATAACCATATTAAACATATAAGGTTGATACCTACTGATGTTTTTAGTATATTTTTATAAAATAACAGTAAGTACAACTTTTTGAACTCAGGCTTCCAATTTTGACCTTTTAAGCCCTTGTGAAATTACCAAAATACCCCTAAGGTGCATAGTTTGGTTTTAAATGATAAGTTTCACATATAGGTCATACCCTACTGTTATAACATGTTAAATTAAGTATATTTACTGTATAAACCAGACCTGTAACTCTGATTACAAATTTAACTCTTTTATAATCTTTTAAATGACCAAAATGCCCTTATGAGGCATAAGTAGAGTTTAAATTCATTTGGGGCATAATAGAAGATATCTTACTGATATTATAACATATTTAGAGCATATTAACTCAGGGAACTTGCATATAACTCTTATGGTTACCCGTAACGCCCTTCTCGCGTTCGGCTCGATTTATGTAACCAGTTTGCATAAATTGACCGAAACGGGTCAAACATTATCATTTTTGTCTCAAAATCCATAATGTAATTAGTATACCCATATTATACAAGTATTCAAACTTGTTGGTTCTAAATCACATTCTATCCGGTCTTCGCTTAATCGTGCGTTTGAACCGTTTCATCCTTAAAACTAGCCGGTCTAAGCTTAAGCTTAAATAAAGACCCGTTAGAAATCTAATAGGTTATTATAAACCTTCGTTCCAGATTAGGAGCACCAGTAAAAGCTACTTGCAATTTGCTTATTGTGAATTATACTTTACTCAGGTAAATACTTTTAACTTATATTCCCTATACGAGCTTGGGTTACGGTATATAGAATACCGCTTGATCGAGCATCAAATCTTACATCATTGGGTGGTTAATTGAATAATTTGATCGGCTCGTTTAAACAGTCTTGTTCACTTAAAGCCTTTGGGGGGTTAATGACCATGTCCCGGATATCCCTGGCATCATTTTACGAAATGGCCACGACCTGAGCACGGGGTGTAGGCGTACACCTGTCAGTGTATAACTCATTATTGTGGTGTGTCTATTGATCTTTAACCCGGACAAGATCCGGGCTACTGAACGCACAAGTAACATGTAATTCGTTCACAAGATTATATTACATAATTATCCCAAGTTATAAAATGTTTTGTGCCACGTGCATTCAAATCAATTTTCAACCCTTTTCAAAATGAGTCAGTTAAATTGTATTTACCAGTGTAAACTGACGTATTTTTCCAAAAAGATTAAGTGCAGGTACTACTCGTACTAGGCTGGCTGTCTTCTAGAGCGTCCACAATAAGTCTCGCAAGCTTGGATGACAATAAAGCTGTTGAACAATATCTTATTTTATTTTGATCCGCCTGTGGATCCATTTCAACTACTCGTGATATTTAATATTACATTTTATTTAAAGTTGAAATGAATCTATCTTTGCTTCCGCTGTGCATTTATATATTGTGTTGTTTGTCTATGATGATACCAACTACATCACTATACTCCCCATAGGGCCCACCGGTGACACGTGGAAAATAGGGGTGTGACAGGAAATCCTTGTCTGAATATATCTTATCAGATCCAATCAATGTGTAAAGCAAATTCACGCTTTCATAATCTTGTGCAGACGTTGACTCAAGCAGAACAGTCTTAGCAGGTTTTGCGAGAGGATCACATAGAATATGATTCTCAAGAGGTATGTCATCTTCTTTAATTACCGCATCAGACTGTGCTGAGTCAGTATTATCAGATTTATCATCTGAAGAATCTGCATCCTCAACAATGACTGGAGGATCCTGATTTTGTTCAGCAGTTGATACTTTCGTATCTGCTGACACATCTGAATCTGATGATACTTCCTTTTTGTAACCAAGTCCAGCTGCGAATTCCTTAATTTCTAATGGAACTGATGGCTCAAACTGAGGCTAATCCTCCTCATCAGGCATTGCGGTATAATTGTGTCTAACAGGTGGAGGACACTTCTTATATCTGATGAAACACTAGTTAAATCCGATGGTTAACTAGTGGGATCGTCTCTTCCGTGGGTTCAATCTCCTTCTTTACTCGCTGAATGACTAAGGTCCTGCAAAACGAATTCCTTAATTTCTAATGGAACTGATGGCTCAAACTGAGGCTAATCCTCCTCATCAGGCATTGCGGTATAATTGTGTCTAACAGGTGGAGGACACTTCTTATATCTGATGAAACACTAGTTAAATCCGATGGTTAACTAGTGGGATCATCTCTTCCGTGGGTTCAATCTCCTTCTTTACTCGCTGAATGACTAAGGTCCTGCAAAACAACAACACCGTTAGCTCGTTAAGAGGGGAATATGGGGGTTTCCCTCTTAACCGGGCTCCGGCGTGAGAATAAGTACTGCTCTTAGGAAGAAAACAGTGTGTGTTAGGAGTGAGAGTGTGGGGAATTGAATAGAATAACCTGAATCATGAAGGGTCCTATTTATAGCCGGAGGGTGAAGGAGGGAGGAGCAGCCTTGCCAGCTGTTATCGAGCGCCAGCTGTCCGACCAAGGAGAATATCCTTTTGGTCTCCTCTGCTGCGTTCAGGATAGTGGTCCACGTGGCGCGCCGATATTCGTCCTTGCTGGAGAATTCGTACTGCTGCTGTCGGTCTGCTCCTAGATTTGCTGCAAGTCTACATGGCGCTTGGTGACTGGTGACACGTATCGTCCTTCCTGTCGGGAGGAGCATCTTCGATGCAACCTTGACGTCTTCCAGAAGCTTCTAGAAGCTTCTGGATTCACTTGCTGATGTAGGCGTCATGTTGGATGAAAAAGTGGTGTGGTCCTTTCCATGTAAGCAAAGAATTGGGACCATACCCCTTCAAGTCCCCCCCCCCCCAGTCCAGTGTGCCTTCTAGTTGAGTTGAATGTCTAGGAGGGATTCTGGACTTATGAGGGTAGTGGTTGTTGTTTAATGCATGTTGATTACTTTGCGCGGGTGAGCCAAGTGGACGCATGGCGTACAATGGTGATTCTTCAAAGTTGAGCCAAGTGGACGCATGGCGCATAGCGTGGTGGCAACTTGGTAAAGTTGAGCCAAGTGGACGCGTGGCACATGGCGCATGGCGTGCAATGGTGATTCTTCAATGTTGAGCCAAGTGGACCCATGGCGCATGGCGTGGCGGCAACTTTGCAAAGTTGAGCCAACTGGACGCATGGCGCATGGCGTGGTGGCAACTTTGCAAAGTTGAGCCAACTGGACACATGGCGCATGGCGTGATGGTACTTCCTTCTGAAAGAAGTTTCCTTTCTTGGAATGAAGACAACGGATGTGACCGTCTGATGTCCCTGTCTTGTCGGAGGTAAACAGGCGCCTTTTCAGTGGTGTCAGTTGCTTTTTCCCATGTTGTCAGGTAAGCGTCGCCCACTTTTCCAAAAAAAGAGGTGACGGTTTCTCTGCCTTATGACGTGTCATCTCCCTGTTGGATGTCCGCCTGTATTCCTGACGGCCAACTACCCATCGCATTTAATGCGATGGGTATAAATATATAGCGGTTCCATCATCTTCCTCACTTTTCAAAATTTGAACTTCATTTTCCTCTCATACTTCTCTACTTCTCTCCTTTCCCAAGTTCCTCGCTATCTCCTCTTTTCATCTTCTTACACCATGTCTTCTGGAGCCAATCCTCTGACTAGGAAGAGAAAGTACAAGGGTAGGAATCCTCCATGTCCAGACCGAGTGGCTATAAGTTGGAAAGAAGAAGAATTCCAAAACTTGGTTAGAGATATGGGGTTTTCGTCCTGAGTGGGGTGCTCAGTTTCCGACCCCACATTCTACCGCTCTGGATGCCCCTCCTGGTTATATAGCGTTATATGCGGCCTTCTTCCAGGAGGGTAACTTCCATCTCCCTATGACGAAGTTTACTGCTGATGTTTTGACGAATTATGGGCTTCATATTTCTCAAATCAATGCGTTGGGGCTTCCTCGTGTTACCCATTTCGAATTTATATGTAAGGCCAACCGTATTGAGCCGACCTTTGAGATGTTTAACGTTTTTTACAATGTGAGCTATACCGGTGGTTTTTACTCCTTTAACTCCCGGACCGGTAATGTTATCCTTTGCAGTTCCAATCCTCCGAAGAGCTTGCACGATTGGAAACAAAAGTTCTTCTATATTCGTCGTGGGGTTATTCCGGTGGATATGCATTATCGGGCGGAGAGTGAAGGGGTTCCCAAGATAGTTGTGACTATAAATTTTGCTGAGCAAGAGTGGTATAAGACGTTGACGCGAAAAGCCACTTCTATTTCGCAGATTGAGGAGAGGGCGTTGGTGGGTGCTGGTATGAGCATGCTATGGGTCCCGAAGAACCCTAAGGGTGTCCCTGTTTATGGCTATGAAGGGAAAGGTATTAATGTTGTTCTTTCCTGTTTTCGTTTATTTTTTACTTCCTTACGCCCTTCCTTATGTTCTTTTGTTTTATAGTTGGATATAGTTTGTTGAACGTTCTCGATCCAAAGGCTGCCGGTGCCATGGTTGAAGCGGTGTTTACTAGGGATAAACCTGTGTGGCTGGATCAAATCCGTGACCATTTCTTGCATCCTACCGACGATAGTCTTGCTGCGTATGCTAATACTATCCTAGGTGAAGATGATGATGATGAGCTTGATGACACTGTTGATCCTACTCGAGAAGAAGTTATTGTTCTCTCGAGTGAGGGTTCTGACGGATCACGTGAAGGCCTAATTCCTCGTTCCCCTCGTGCAGGTCCGGCGCAAGGGGCTGTGAACGAGCCCGTGAATGAGCCTGTTGATGTTGATGTTGATGTTGATCCCCTGGTGGAGACTGCTGAGCAATTAGAAACCAGGAAGAAGAAGAAGAAGAAGAAGGTGGATAAGTCTAAGGAGTAGGAGAAGAAGGCTGAGGAGAATGTTACCGTAACTCCTCGTAAGCGACCTTCTACCCTTCCTTTCCTGGATTATGTTGTCGTTTCTGATACGCTATCTGGTTTAGGCGCAGGGAGCAAACGTACTGAACGTGACCCTGAGGACGATGAAACTTTGACCGAGATTATGAAGAAAAGAAAAACTCTTGATGCCAAGAAGAAAGAGCTTGATGAACAAGCTGTTGCTGCTCTTGCTACCAAGAAATCTAAACTTCAGAAGGAAACTCCTCCTGCACCCTCGGAGTCTAAGATTGACATGGGTGTTTTTAGCGCGAAGCGTGGTAATCTTTTGGAGAAGATATACGTTGCTTCTGCTCCTCATGGTAAAGACTTTGCACTTGTAAGTCTTATTATTTGGCTTTCGTTCTTGTTTTTGGCCATCATGGTTGTCTGGTGGCAGGTGTGAAGTTAGGGAAAGCTTCCCGTTAGACTGACATTTCAAAGATTACTCCTCCTACCTCTCCACCTTCTAGGACTTTGGGTCTGTCCCCCCCCCCCCCTGAAGATCTGGTTGAGAAGGAGAAACAAGTTCATGTGGAAGTTGAACAAGTCGGAGAAGGTGGTGGTGATGGTGCAGGTGGTGCTGGCGGTGATGGTCGAGGCAAGGGTGTTGACACCGAGGCGGAGTCTAGTGAGGCTACACATCACCAAACCATCTATACCAGACGTCCACCAGCCTCTGGTGGTGGTGCTACTTCGGGAGTACCCCGGAGTCATAAGTTTGCAAATATCCAAGCGGGGTCCTGGGATACTCATATCCCAACATGTGATGATCTGACGCATGCTCCTCGGTGGAATTTAACTCAGGGCTCCCGGATGAATGATCATGATAACTGCCGAGAGTTCTTCTCCTTGTCCCTCCCCCTGCTGAGAGGTTAGTTCAGAAAAGGCGCAACCGGTTTGATCTCTTGGATGATCATATTCATGCCGGGGTCAACTTTTTTGCTACCTCCCAGGAGATTGTTGACGGGTGGTCCGTAGGACAACCCTTAAATGAGCTAAATACGTGCATATCCCATATTTTACACGGTTATGTATCGTGAATGTGATAACTACGAGTATTGGTAATGTTACAGGTTAATCGGCATAATTCGGAGAAATTAAGGTACTTAGAAGAAAAGAGGAACATGCAAGGATGATTATTGAGAGAAATCATATAATTCGGGATGTGTTCGGGTCCGAAATATGGATTGGATTCATGAGAAATACCAAAGCACAAAGTCTATGGGGGGTGGTTTGTTATTAAAGGATACATCTACTAAATTTTATCAATCACATCAGCCATCCTTATACATATACATCCACACGCATACATAAGGATTGGGATTCTCACATCTTGGTTTTGTGAGGGGATTTAATATGTATCATGGCAGACTTTTGAGGGGAGAGAAAAGCACAAGACACAAGTCAACATCATTCAATTCATGTGGGTAGCAACATCACATCATCAATATCGATTTTTGGGCTCCTGGATCGACTTTTTGGCAGCCATTAAACATTTTGTTGGGCTCTCATAATTGGCCCAACAACATCTAGAACTTACGAAAGTTTGGCAGCTCGGAAAGATGAGGGGGGCTCTCAATTCAAGCGAAGAGGATCACATCATCACATTGGCGGCTGGTTGGTGGAGGATTTATAACCACAATATACAACATCACATGGGAGGCAGAGGAAGTCAATCAAAATCATCATTATCACGACACATGTGGGCCAACATCTTGGACTTTGAGAGTTGGGCCATAATCAAGAGAAAGATGGAGCCACGTGAACGTGCAGATTTGTGGTTTTTTACTTTTTAAGATATCAAATCATCATCACAAGTGGGCCGAGATTATTATCTTTAATGGTGACTGGGCTAGATTTTTTGGAGCACATGACTTGATTATTTTGTGGGGTCTCTTGGGCTTTGTGAGAATGATCCATCACAATTTGGATGGCAGCAAGAGTTTTTGGCACAAGTCACGTGAAGGCAATAAAAAATTCACTCATCATCACTTTGAAACCTCATAATTACATTGGCAGACAAGGGGCACATCACGTGCACATGAGGACTTCTAAAAGACATCGCCAACATCAAAGGAATTCACATCACAATTAACATTATCATCAATTGGGCCAATAAGAAACATCACACGTGAAGAGGGGCTTTGTTTTAAAAAATCAAATTATCATCATTAGAGATGGGCCGCACATGGGCTTGGCCGGTTTTGGAGGGTCTTGACTTTAATTAAAGATGATAATCATCTTCATTTGGGCTGATAATGAAACAAGAATCAACATCATCAATTTTAGTCGACAACATTATCATCCACTACAAGAAAATGAAGCTATGGTAACCCCTAAAAAATGTTGCATTAAGCTTTGAAAAAGTTGCACTAGGCCTAATGCAACTTTTTATTGGGGGCTACATTAGAAGCAGTTGCATTAGATCTAATGCAACTTTTTTAGGGCCTAATGCAACTTTTATCTTAAGTGTTGCTTTTAGTATACAAATGCAAGTTTTTTCTATGCAACTTTTATAACACTCAAATGCAACTTTTTTTTATATTTTAGTTACCAAAATGTAACATTTTTTTCACTCAAATGCAACTTTTTATACACGTAAATGCAACCTGCAATATGGTTTAGTTACAAAAATGTAACCCTTCTTTAGAGTTAATGCAACTATTATTTTATTTTTATTAGGAAAAATGCAACATTTTTTACACTAAATGCAACATTTTTTTACGAATTTTAGTTGCAACAGATGCAACTTTTTATACCCAAATGCAACTTTGTACTATAAATTATATTGCTATTATTCGATATGCATTGAATCGTAATTACGCTAGAACAAATAATGACAAATATCATTGATAGAGAAATAGTGTACTTTAACATACTTGTTCAAACATAAATAACAATGTGGTCAACACAAAGTTTCAATACAATAATAAAAAGAAATGGAAACATTCTACTCATCTCGATCTCCAACAGGCAGTCGTTTCATAACTTTCTACATCATAGCTTCCAAGTTTTGTCGTTGACTGTCAATGCCTTTTTGCATAGCTTCCAGCTCAGCCTTTTTTTCTTTCATGATCCTCTTCAATCTCTTTACGCATTTCCAGCAAGGCAGCAACTGGTTTTTCTCAACGTCAACGTTTGCTTTAAACTAGGTTTTGCCCGCCCGCGTTGCGGGCCATTAAGCCGAATATTTCTTTCTCATAACATGTACGCCTGTGTTTTAGTTACTTGTACATACTACTCATAACACGATCTCAAAAAAAAAAATTACATTGAGTAAACAAAGTAAAACAAAATACTACCATACGTTTGCTAAAAAAACTAAAACGATGGAAAAACTACCGCTTGGCATGACAAATAAAAATTAAATCGAGCCAACCAATTAAAACAAAACACTACCATAGTCTTCTAAAAAATATTAAAACGAATTTTATACTGGGGGCAAAATCGTAAATAAACACAAAAAAAATCATGTCGAAATGTAAATCAACATAAGTTTATATCGACACGTAAATAAAAATAAAGACGTAAAACTCGATTAAAAAGTATTTAGAAAGTTAAGGGGTTCTAAGAGTAAATGCTGAAAATTAAAGGGTAAAAGTAAAAAAGAAAAAAAAACCACAAAAAGAAAAGAAAAAAAAAATGACAACACCACTGTAGCAAAGTGGTGTTGTCATTTGATATATATAATAATGATTCCATCAGCCCATCTGGAATCATGTATGATGTGCAAGCACCATCTACCTTTTTCACTAATGTATTTGTAACGCCTCTACCATAAAGTCGACGGTATTCATAGTTTTCTTTATTCATTACAACCAAAATAGGATCTACCGTAGCATTGTCATCCTCTATAGGCTTGTAGTTCTTCATTTGTTCCTAAAATATTATAAAAAAAAAGTATTGTCAAAATAATTTTCTAATCGCATATCCGAACAAAGAGATAGATAATTTTATAATCACATCAAACAAAGAGACTGACCATTTAGGCAGGTTAATTTGATTAAAATTAGATGATATGAGAGTATAAATGTGTGATTAATAGTTCTTTTGTTCAAGTAGTGTTAAAAGTAGACCAGGCAAACGGGTCGGTTTAGGTCGGGTCGGGTCATGGGTCAAAACGGGTTCGGGTCAAAACGGATCATTACAAAAAAAGGGTTGTTTTGGTTCGGGTCGGAACGGGTTCGGGTTGAAACCAGTGTCGGCCCGAACCCGATCTGAACCTACCCGTTCCGATCCAAAACCCGCCAGGTGCCAAAACCCGTCTCGGTCCGAAACTCAATTCGAACTGAAACCGTTCCGATCCAAAACCTATTTTGTGTCATCTCCTGTCTTGTGCGGATACTTGTGCCGGCCCGAAACCCATTCTGATCCGAAATTTGATCCGTTTCTTTAAGGTGCTAACCCACATCGACCCATTATTCCATATATAAATTAGCAACTTTCTTGTGCATCATGACTTGTACATCATGCTTTGGAATTTTTTCAAACAAAAAAAACCTCATTTTCCACTTTAAACCTTAAAGTTTTTCCTTTTACATTTTAACCCATTTCAAATTTTTACTTTTAACTCAAACTTTTTCATCTTTTATAATTTAACACAACACTTTATTATTTATAACTTTGGTCCTCCATACTTTTTGTCTTTCGCAAGTTTTTCGTTTTACATTTCGTTCTAAATTTTGCGAGTTAACATGCCGTAGCGTGCATGTGAGGTTCAATGTTTTTGCTCTATTTTTTTCATATTTGACAAACCCGTCGCAACGCGTCCATTTTTTCCCTTTTGAAAAGTTCGTCGCAACAGGCGGGTCCTAGATCAACAAAGTTATTATTTTCTACGTTTTACGTTTCTGATTAATTTCTTCGCATTAACACACTGTAACGGGTGTGCGTGGTTCAACGATTTTAGTATGCTTTTCGTTAAGTGTAATTTTTACAATTTTATCTACTTTTTTTATGATATTGAGAGTCGATGTCGTTGTGGCATTGGTGCTACTTGGCAGGGTTTTACGAACGTTTTTAACCTATTAAATTTTTTACTAATATTTTGTTTCTGTTTACCCCTATACTTCCTTTAGTAAAAACTATTTTTTACATGCATATTATATGTACGGGTATGTATAAATATGATTTGTTCTACATTCAGACGTAAACTTTTTTTATAAACGAGTCAGGTCAAATATAATACGTTTTCGTTTAAAGAAACCATTTTTACGTGCATATTTTTATGTACATTTTGGTATAAATTCAAGTTGTTTTAGGTTTCGACGTAAACTTTTTTGGGAAATTATTCGGGTCAAATATAATATGTTTTCGTGTTTATTTTATGTATGTTTCGTAAAGTTTGTTTTGAACCGAGTGGAGTCAAATTATGGTTTCTTTTTATCCCCTTTTTTCGAAAGCTCTAATTAATCCCTTTTGATTACATGTGCATATTTTCCTTCATACCTGTTACGTTTTCTATGTATGAGTTGGGTCACATATAATACGTTATGATTGTTCGATATGAATTTGATTTACTTTACGTTTGATCCAATCACAATGCTTATACAGGTTACATTGAGTTCAACTGGATACATCGAAATGTGTGTTTTCATATGGTTAATGCATCATATAACGTTTGGACTAATTCATTCAATGTTTACGATGTACCCGCGCCGCAACGCGGGCGGGTCTTAACCCTAGTTTCTTTAAAGTTGTTGACCCGCTTTGACCTGAAAATAACAAGATGGAATTTCGATTGACCCGTTGTGACCCGTTTAGTTAAAATATCTTACCCAAACTAACCCACTTGAAAGCCTTTGGGTCAAGATTGCCACCTCTAGTGTCGTGTAATTCAATATTAATATTATGATCATTGGACTGTTGACATGGCTCTTAGTTTAGTAAAACATCTAAATACCCTTAAATGAAAGCAAATAAAAAAATCATGTCCGCCCTAATCAACAACTTCTGCAAACAGATAACGTGCATACCTTTGTATCGTTGTCACATCTCTCGGTTATTCTGTATTCTTGCATCACCCAATCCGCCTTTCGTCCATGAGAGGCTCGCCCCTCGTAAAACTGAAGTGTAGTTCTCGAACCAAGGATGGAAGAGTTTGAATATATCTCACAAGCATCCCCAATTTGCACCCATAATCCACACTCTGCATCCTTTTTTACCCCAGAGCACATGTACCACAAGTCAGCTGCAAGTTACATTTTCATTTGTTAAGATTTAAAAAAAAAAACTTTAAATACACACAAATCTTGATTATGTCCTTAACCCCTTGAAGGTCGCCTGCACAACCGGGTAGAACAGAGGGTTTATATTGGTATGGATTTACATCCGAAGTTACATTTAAAGGGAGCGGTTTTCCCCTTTTGAAATCGAGCAATGACATAAATATCACCTCATCGGTTCAATATTCATTTTCGGCTGCAAATGGTATGCATGATGAAGTACACATTGGAGATTCCACCCAATTAAGATGAACAAAAACTTTGATTCAAAATTGGTTGTTGCATAAAAGAACAAAAAGGTTACTAGATTTATCCCTAAAAAAGAAAGGTAAACAAGGCAATTTTGACTCAAAAGTCAAAATCAAATCTTGATTTGAACAAATTACAAACTAGTAATCAATAATCATTATTTTGAGCACATCCGAAACAAGATTAACAAGACTGATGAATCTAACCCCATCCTACTTGACTTATAAATGACTACCTAACCGCGATAACTGAATCAAATGGTGACTTCCAGCATTGACTTTTATGGTCAAACTGACCATTTAATGGACCATGATCAAAGAGACAACTATACAGTATACACAATGATCAACAATTATCCTGTTTCAAATCATCACTTTTAAAGGTGCACAAACCGGGTTTTTTTAGAACCAGAACCGGGTCCGGGTTTGGTCAACAACCGGTTCCGGGTACGTTCGGGTTTGACCAGTTTGGCAGGGTTTTTTTTCTCGGGTTTTGGCTGTTTCAGGTCCGGGTTTTGACCGGGTAGAGGTGGTTCCCGTTCAGTTCCTTTTTCTAAACCCGGGTTTGGAACTGGGTCGGGTAAGGTAGGAACGGGTTCCAGGTTGGGTCTGGAACCGAGTTGTTTTGTGTGTATACTCTAAAACTAAAGAATAACAATAACAAACATTATCAAATTTCTTTTCTCAAATTCAATTACTAACAAAAACAGAAAGACCAAATTCATGAATCATGATAAAATATTCAAATTACTTTCATCACATTATCATAGCAATATGAAACACAAGGCCCAAACCCACAAACAATCAAAACCCAGATCATAAATTAACAAACAGATTATTATTAAATACACCACAATTCAGAAAGTAACAAACATGATTAAACACACACACACAAATATATATACATACATGATGTTAATGAAACTTTATGTGTATCAGCATTCATTTAATTAAATTTAACTTAAAAGTAAAACGACCATTTAGTCCATTTTTTCTAGCAAGGTTAACTTTCTATTATGACGTACAGATAGAAATAATGAACACGTAAACAAAAATGGACATAGATATACTCTACTCCATGTTGAAACCTAGGAAGTGCCACTAGAAAGACTACACAATTTTTCAAAAATGACATCAAACCCACTTGGAATTAAGAGATATGTAAAGTCAAATATTGACAATTTCAGAACAAAAACAAACATCACAGTTCACAAAGATCCAATTCATATACGAAGTCAAAGAATGTTAATTTTGGAACAAAAAAGTCAAAGTTGGAAGTAATTCTTCCTTCGAAGATCTGAACTGTCAACAACCCATACTAATCCATCAGTTTGCTCAAAGTAGTTTCTCCAGTAAAATCGTATCGTCTTTTGACCCCCAACATCCCATATGTTAAGGGTGTACCTGCCATTATATTTTCGTTAATGCTAAAAAACAAGTTCCACTGTAACACCAGCAAAGGTAATGAATGATCAATAATAAAACCAAGTGGCATTCAGACCGACAGTATCAGTGGTCAAACGTCATTACAATCCTTAGATTGTGAGTTTAGATATCTATAAAGAAATCAGTAAATCAGTTGCTGACCATCTAAAATATGAACAAGAAAAACACACGAAAGTGTCTATACACCCAAAAAACACTTGTGTACAGTACACAACAAACTTGAGCAATTATTTAATTTCAAAACAAGATGCGCATTCTCACACACATGTTTTGACTTTTATCCCATTAAACCCATCGGATACAAACAAACAACATGCTTGCAGAAATGCAAAAGGAACATTTCAAGAAGGCAAAAGGCAGCAACAAAACTGAAGCTGGCATACCGGATTGTTTGTCTTTTATCGCCTTTTTACAAGTGTGTAAGCCGTAAGGTGTTTAGAAACGAAATATCAAATAAAATTGTTCAAATGCTAATCAATCATTTAAGAATTATGACCAGATCCTAAATGTTTTAACCTAAACCTTTCCACACAACCAAACAAAAAACAATAAAAAAGTGATCTGCATTACCAGCCATAACTTGTCACTCCGTTTCATAAAAACCAACATCCTAACAAAAGCATAAAACAATATCACTCAAACTTTTATAAAACAGCTAACCAACACTGCATTTACTTAATAAAAGGATAACAATAAACAATATTCCACAAATATGTTAAGCCATAAATAGCTAGATAACTTGAAAACAAACTGGTCGATATAAGTTAATGGGTCAAAATTACTATTTTGCCAAACGGGTCAAAACAGCAGGTTTTAGTTGTGGGTCAAATTGTCGATTTTAGTTTGTAGGTCAAAACTGCCATTTTGGCAAATGAGTCAAAATTGACTATACTAACACATGGATCAGTTAATCTCATGGATGGATTATATGTATTTGATATTAATCCTAGACTCAGAAGAAAACCCAAAAATATAACTTGACATTCTGAATATGATTGCCGATTTACAAACATAACACAAACGTGTTCATTTCTGCACCATTTTGACATATATTTTCCCTAAAAAATGAAGATTTCTTATCAACCATGGTCTTTTATGCTGCAAATAATCCATTTCAGTCCTCAAACATTTATCTAAGATCTAGAGATGGTATGTTGTGAAGAAGTAAATTATCTGGTACAAATCACAAGTGCAAAATATATGCATCTTTCTCAAATAATGAAAAGAAATTAGAACTTTACATTGATGAATGAATGCCTTGAAGTGCAGAAGAGGGGTAGTGAGATTAAGCAACATGATGGTATTCCGAACAAAATTAAAACAGGGATTCAATTAAAACTTGAAAAATAAACAAAATTACATAGCTAGATCATTTCACATAAACACAGAATCACATATTTTTCATTTATGAACATAAACATTTTCTTATTTACTGACCTATGATTGAAGGTCGGTTGAAGCACCGATTGAACCGCTTGCAACTGGCAATTGAACAACTTTGGTGGTTGAAGAGCACCGATTGAACCACTCGCTAATTGTTGAATTGGGTTATGCAGTTTGAGGGTGGAGAGGGAAACTAAAAAAATTTAGGGTAATGGGTTTGAGAGCATGAGAGGGAAACTAAAAAATTTGTTTGCAAAATTGCGGGCTTGGGATGAATGTCGCTGATCTATCACACTCAGCCCTAATTTCAAATCAAACTTGATTATTTTTTTTATTTGTATTTCTTTTTCACTTCAATTTTTTTTAGAACTAGTTGTTTACCATGCGCGTGCGTTGCGGCGCGCTAAACCAAATCGTTCTATAAGAATGACAAAACATGTCAAATAACAAAAAGTAGCTCGAACTAAAACGTCACGTATTTTCGATACCGGTTCGGCACCGGTATTAACCGATTTTTACCCTCAAATACCGGTGCTGTACCAGTACCAACCGGTACCGAACCGTACCGTACCAGGTATATTCTGTACCGGTACATACTTTTGTGGATTTTGGTAACGGTATTTTCGGTACCGGTTGGTACCGAGCTCATCAAATCCTGTAGCAACGTAGCAATGCAAGTAATTGCACAGTTTAGATTACCTTTTATACACACAGTAAGTAAACTGACCGACATCATTCTTCAAACGATTCGAGATAAACGATGCGTAACCAGCCATATCCGGCATCGTGGAGTGCATTAAAAAAGGAGCAATTGGACGATTGGATGCTGGGCTAGGTGTTTCTTGGAATGCCCACGGATTGTTCGGGTCAAAACCACGATTATGAGGATTCATTTTTCGTATTGTGGTTGGATGAGATTTTTTTTAAAAAATAAGATAGAGATCATTATAGAAGATGTGGAGTAGTTGTGGTAAAAAATGAATAGAAGTGTGAGTATTTATAGTGAATAGATAATTTTTTTTTAAACACATAGCCGTTGGCCAACGGCTAGCCCAAACGACTACTTGTCTTGGCCAATGAGATCCCGCCATGTCATCTTGATAGCCCCGCCAAACGCCCGGGCTGAAACCCCCGCCCAAGGGGCCACGCCGAAACCCAAGCCCACCCGGGGTGGTGACTTGGGCGTTTGTACCCAACCCACGCCACAACTCCCGCCCCATACCCCATATTCTTATATTTCCTAGTTCATTATTCATTTAGTTTATTTTAATATAAAAAACAAATAATAAATCACTATGCAATATAAATCACTATGCAAGCACTATTCATTCAGTTCTTCTTTTATTAGTATATAACTAGTTGTTTACCATGCGCGCGCGTTGCGGCGCGCTAAACCAAATCGTTCTATAAGAATGATAAAACATGTCAAATAACAAAAAGTAGCTCGAACTAAAACGTAACGTATTTTCGGTACCGGTTCGGCACCGGTATTCACCGATTTTTACCCTCAAATACCGGTGCTGTACCAGTACCAACCGGTACCGAACCGTACCGTACCGTACCAGGTATATTCGGTACCGGTACATACTTTTGGGAATTTCGGTAACGGTATTTTCGGTACCGATTGGTACCGAGCTCATAAAATCCTGTAGCAACGTAGCAATGCAAGTAATTGCACAGTTTAAATTACCTTTTATACACACAGTAAGTAAACTGACCGACATCATTCTTCAAACGATTCGAGATAAACGATGCGTAACCAGTCATATCCGGCATCGGGGAGTGCATTAAAAAGGGAGCAATTGGACGATTGGATGCTGGGCTAGGTGTTTCTTGGAATGCCCACGGATTGTTCGGGTCAAAACCACGATTATGAGGATTCATTTTTCGTATTGTGGTTGGATGAGAATTTTTTTTTAAAATAAGATAGAGATCATTATAGAAGAGGTGGAGTAGTTGTGGTAAAAAATGAATAGAAGTGTGAGTATTTATAGTGAATAGATAATTTTTTTTAAACACATAGCCGTTGGCCAACGGCTAGCTCAAACGGCTACTTGTCTTGGCCAATGAGATCCCGCCATGTCATCTTGATAGCCCCGCCCAACGCCCGGGCTGAAACCCCCGCCCAAGGGGCCACGCCGAAACCCAAGCTCACCCGGGGTGGTGACTTGGGCGTTTGTACCCAACCCACGCCACAACCCCCGCCCCATACCCCATATTCTAATATTTCCTATATCTTTTTTTTAAACACATAGCCGTTGGCCAACGGCTAGCCCAAACGGCTACTTGTCTTGGCCAATGAGATCCCGCCATGTCATCTTGATAGCCCCGCCCAACGCCCGGGCTGAAACCCCCGTCCAAGAGGCCACGCCAAAACCCAAGCCCACCCGGGGTGGTGACTTGGGCGTTTGTACCCAACCCACGCCACAACCCCCGCCCCATACCCCATATTCTAATATTTCCTGGATCTATTGTTTTAACACATAGCCGTTGGCAAACGGCTACTTGTCTTGGCCAATGAGATCCCGCCATGTCATCTTGATAGCCCCGCCCAACGCCCGGGCTGAAACCCCCACCCAAGGGCCCACGCCGAAACCCAAGCCCACCCGGGGTGGTGACTTGGGCGTTTGTACCCAACCCACGCCACAACCCCCGCCCCATACCCCATATTCTAATATTTCCTAGATCTTTTTTTTTTTAAACACATAGTCGTTGGCCAACGGCTAGCCCAAACGGCTACTTGTCTTGGCCAATGAGATCCCGCCATGTCATCTTGATAGCCCCGCCCAACGCCCTGGCTGAAAACGCCCGGGCTGAAACCCCCGCCCAAGGGGCCACGCCGAAACCCAAGCCCACCCGAGGTGGTGACTTGGGCGTTTGTACCCAACCCACGCCACAACCCCTGCCCCATACCCCATATTATAATATTTCCTAGATCTTTTTTTTAAACACATAGCCGTTGGCCAACGGCTACTTGTCTTGGCCAATGAGATCCCGCCATGTCATCTTGATAGCCCCGCCCAACGCCCTGGCTGAAACCCCCCGCCCAAGGGGCCACGCCGAAACCCAAGCCCACCCGGGGTGGGGACTTGAGCGTTTGTACCCAACCCACGTGACAACCCCCGCCCCATACCCCATATTCTTATATTTCCTAGATCACTATTGATTTAGTTTGTTTTAATTAATATAGGTTCAAATCACTATTCATTTGTTTTAATTAACATATGTTGAAATCACTATTCATTTAATTAATATATATTGAAATCACTATTCATTCAGTTTGTTTTCTATTAGTATATAATTGTAACTTTGTTTAATAACATACTTCAATTTATTATGGTTTTAAATTTTTAATAGTAGGAAACTAGGAATGATAAATCATATCACAAATTTAGCATACCATAAGCGAATATGATGATGATTAGATTAGAGACCATTATTATGTAAAATTTTTAAGGATGTTTTTTATTACACGTGGCAAAACGGGTGGGTTGGATCGCCGAGGTGGCGTGCCAGGATGGGTTCGGGTTAGAATAGGGATGAGCGTTACCAAAAAGCGCCAAAAATGGGTGTTGGTACCGAAAATGTTCGGTACGGTACCGGTATCACATCGAACGGATAGTAAAGTACTGGTACCGAAAACGACAAAATGTGGCTATCGAATTGGTACTGAAAATATTCTAGTACGAGAAATTCAGTGCCGACACCCAATACCAAATGCTTATCCCTAGGTTAGAACATGTTTTATTAATGGCCATTTTGGTTCGGGTCAAAACACGTTTGACCAAAATGGGTACGGGTCAAAACCTGCAATGCTTTTGTTGTAAGATCACAAAAGCTCATAAATAGATAGGTTACGAAATGGGGATGGTTTTATTAGATATTTCACTAACAAACTTTAGTATGTGTAAGTGTGAACATGTTTTTTTGTTTATTAATGAAGATTGTTAACAATCCCGGGAGGAACCATAAGTGAGTCTGGATGCAGATCAAGTTTTATTTATCTTCCTACTCTCTTATGTAGATTTACTCTACATTTGACAGTTCATATACATTTTATTAGGCTTTTTGAATCATATAAGTTTGGAATTGTAATATTTTAAAAGCAGAATCACTTGAACAATAATGTACAAGGTTATAAGGTTGAGATGTTTCTCTATGTCAATTGGTTGATTTTATTATCTTTTATTATTACATGTGTATAACATCTAAATAAATATAACAAATGTAGGACCATTTATTCTTAATGCAACATTTCTAACAAAAGTTGCGAATTCCAACAACAATTGTAACCTTTTGTGAAAAAAGTTGCATTTTTTAGTAAAATTTGCAACTTTTTAATAAAAAGGTTGCATTAAATCTCCTAATGCAACCTTTGTGTTCAAGGAAGTTGCATTAGAGTCAAATGCAACTCATTCGAAAAAGGTTGCTTATAAAAAGTTGTTTTAGGCCTATTTTCTAGTAGTGATCACACGGGATCATCAGATTGGCGGCAGACTTCTTTTGTTGGCACCGATTGGATAGCTTTTGTAACTTATGCATTTAATGGCCTCTTGATGAAGTCTAATGAGGTGTTTTTCGGTTACAACTGGTTGGGGTGAACGACTTTTGGGAGACATTGAGCTTGAGGAAGACTAGCTTTATCTTTTGTTTTATGTGGGTGATTTTGAAAAAAAAAACAATAATTTCCTTCTAGTTTTGCTACAATGTTTGTCCAAGCCATGAGTGGCTAGGTTCTTATTGGTCATCTTTAGTTGAAGGTTGTTAAGACGGTTGTATTTTGATTCTCAATTTCTAGAATGGTAAACTTGTTTATGTTTCGTTTACTATGGTGTTTTATTATTTGTTTGTAAATTGTTGAATCTTGTTTTATCCTACCTTGAAATCATACGTTCTTGGTGCCGTTGGCAATCGAGATATCATGGGTAAAGTTAGGATGGGTAAGGGTCCATTGGTCATCGGGTAACAACCTCACGTTCTAGGAATCTGAGTACTTCGTTCCCTTTTATCACAACAAGTAATCTTACATGAATCATGTCTATGTGATTCTTTCTAGTGGATGATAGTACAACCGTTGAAACAAACTGGAAACTAAAGATGGTCATTTTTCTTTCAATTGTTTACAACTAAATTTTCATTTTTTGCAATTAGCTTAGCATTCCTAAGTTTTAAAACTCAAATCAATCAAACAACTCTTGAAATTTACTTTTATTGCAATTAGTTTAATTTTAGTCAAGTTAGATAATCTTCTAAATAACACATATTCCACAAACTCCCTGTGTTCGATACCCACTTACCGCTATCTACTTAGTTGTATTTGGATTAAATTTGATTGTGACCACGACATCACGTCAAATTTTGGCGTCGTTGCCGGGGAGTAGTGCGCAACGTGTGTCAGTTTGTTAGTTTTGCTTTGTTATTTTCGGGTTTACACTGGGTGTGTTAGTGTGCAGGTATTGACAGGTGCATGCGTACTAGGAGCTCTCACAAGCTATCACCTTTGGCATTTGATCCGGAAATGAGTTACCAAGAGGAGTACGATTACGGTGATTATTATGATGAATATTCCCAACTTTCATATGAAGGCTCTCAGATGTACGATCAAGACTATTATCATGCTCAGTATACATTTGATCACTATGGTTATGAATGTGTAACCCAACAACCTACTTTGCACTATCAGTCACATAAATCTGAAAGTCTTGATGAGATGATGAGAAAGAGACACATGGTTCATGTTGAAAAAGAATTAACAAAACCTCATTTGTCAATGGAAGAACGAGTAGAACTTTTGGAATGGAAATATGATTTGTTACCAAAAGAGGTGAAAGAGATGAGGCCAGGGACGTCGATATTGGAAAAACGTCAAGCAAAACAACACTGGATATATGTGCAGATTGAACAAATGACACCTATGGGTGATGTAGAAGAAAAGGTTGTGAGTCCTCCCGAACTTGAAACTGAATTATTAGGGCCAAATGAGGAATATACAATTGAAATTATTGTGGAGGAACCACCTATGGGGAGCAAAGTTGAGGGCCTTTTACTTGATGAATCAATCAAAGTTGATTACAACTCTCCGGCTATGGTGGTTATGGAAACCAAGAGTGTTAAGGATGCATGTTTAGAAACTAGGAAGGTGGCACTTCATGATGTGGGAGATTTCATTCATAAGTTATGTTTATGGGAGAGTTTGGATTTGTTGGGCATTGAAAACGAAGTAGTGAAGTGGAGAGTAAACTACCGAGCATTTGTTGGAAATTCGGTAGGAAAATGTGGATTTAAAGAATTTTGCAAAGAAAGATGGGACATGACAAAGCACACACACAATAGAAGAATCAAACACCGTGCTTACATCAGCAACGAAAAAGGTAAATGTGCATTGAGACCACCTTGAGACATATCAGGTACGGTCGGGCTGAAGACCTAAACTTTAGCGCTGCTTGGGAGGCAACCCAAGGTGTTTTTAGATAAGTGTGGGGAAGATGTGCGGAGAGTTGTGTGAAGGTGATGATAGGAAGTCGGATTATCTACAACATCTGTTGTGTCAAACTTCACCAGGTCAATGTACTCTTTCCTTAGTCTTGTTATGTTCTTTAGTATTAAAATATTGGTATTAGTTGTTAAAAAAAAAAAAAGAAATTTGGGATTTGAGAATATTAGCGAAAGCTAATGTTTTTTTGTTAGAAGCGATCTTTCCCTCAAAACCATACATTGGGACAATGTATCCCAAGTGTGGGGATGAGGGGAATTTTTTTGAGAATTTTAAAAAATTTTGTGAAGCCAAGCGAAAATTGTCAAAATTTGAAAACTTGATATTGTTCCACTTGACACACCGACACCCATTTCTAGTCCTTTATTGGTGAGAATTGAGCCACATATGAGTGTTATTGATATTTCTTTGTTTGAGTGGCGGTGTGTTTATTGTGTTAATAGAACTTGTGTACGAATTCTTGTTAAATCCTAGAGTTAGCATACTTTTGAAAATGATAGGGGACTTTTAGGTAGCCTCGTCTAGACGTGTGAGAGTGTGGGATTGGTGGGTTGGACCTCATACTTTACATATATGAGCTTGGTATTGTGAGGGGTGGGGGGTTTGGTCTTTAGAAAGCCATGTTTGAGCCTTATACAATTCGGTTGTGACCCAAACCTACTTCCTACAAAATTTTACCTTTTGAGATGACCCGGTTTAGGAGATTTAGTATGTAGTATTGATGTTCTTGTATATATTGTTGAGTTTGATGTGTTATGAAAAAATGAAAGAAAAAAAAATGAATGAAAAAAAAAAGAGAAAAAAAAAGAGAAAGAGAAAAAAAAAAGTATTTAGTTGCAATAGTAGTTGAGAATGTTGAAGAAGTTTTGTATATATTTGATGGTTGTTTTGTTTAGTGGTAGAAATAAAAACCGGGTCAAATCAATTAGCTCTCGCATATATATTCCACAATTTTCCTACCTTTGCACCTAGCCCCGTTACAACCCGTAAGTCCTTTTGATTCATAAGCATGCTAAATACTCAATAGGAGGAGACTTGATTTTTATACAAGCTTATTGTCGCACAAACACACACACGCATTGAGTGGTTTAGCATTATGTGCTAATATTTCTTGTCACCGAGAGTTTTTGTGAGGGGTGTGTCTTGTGGTATGATTGAAGGTTAGTAAAAGGACGATACATTTTAGTTTGGTTTGCATCTTGATCGCTTGTGGTTTTGAAATAGTTTTTGAATGGGTTGCTTGGGACAAGCAACGGGTAAGTGTGGGGATGTGACGGGTGGTCCGTAGGACAACCCTTAAATGAGCTAAATACGTGCATATCCCATATTTTACACGGTTATGTATCGTGAATGTGATAACTACGAGTATTGGTAATGTTACAGGTTAATCGACATCATTTGGAGAAATTAAGGTACTTAGAAGAAAAGAGGAACATGCAAGGATGATTATTGAGAGAAATCATATAATTCGGGATGTGTTCGGGTCCGAAATATGGCTTGGATTCATGAGAAATACGAAAGCACAAAGTCTATGGGGGGTGGTTTGTTATTAAAGGATACATCTACTAAATTTTATCAATCACATCAGCCATCCTTATACATATACATCCACACGCATACATAAGGATTGGGATTCTCACATCTTGGTTTTGTGAGGGGATTTAATATGTATCATGGCAGACTTTTGAGGGGAGAGAAAAGCACAAGACACAAGTCAACATCATTCAATTCATGTGGGTAGCAACATCACATCATCAATATCGATTTTTGGGCTCCTGGATCGACTTTTTGGCAGCCATTAAACATTTTGTTGGGCTCTCATAATTGGCCCAACAACATCTAGAACTTACGAAAGTTTGGCAGCTGGGAAAGATGAGGGGGGCTCTCAATTCAAGCGAAGAGGATCACATCATCACATTGGCGGCTGGTTGGTGGAGGATTTATAACCACAATATACAACATCACGTGGGAGGCAGAGGAAGTCAATCAAAATCATCATTATCACGACACATGTGGGCCAACATCTTGGACTTTGAGAGTTGGGCCATAATCAAGAGAAAGATGGAGCCACGTGAACGTGCAGATTTGTGGTTTTTGACTTTTTAAGATATCAAATCATCATCACAAGTGGGCCGAGATTATTATCTTTAATGGTGACTGGGCTAGATTTTTTGGAGCACATGACTTGATTATTTTGTGGGGTCTCTTGGGCTTTGTGAGAATGATCCATCACAATTTGGATGGCAGCAAGAGTTTTTGGCACAAGTCACGTGAAGGCAATAAAAAATTCACTCATCATCACTTTGAAACCTCATAATTACATTGGCAGACAAGGGGCACATCACGTGCACATGAGGACTTCTAAAATACATCGCCAACATCAAAGGAATTCACATCACAATTAACATTATCATCAATTGGGCCAATAAGAAACATCACACGTGAAGAGGGGCTTTGTTTTAAAAAATCAAATTATCATCATTAGAGATGGGCCGCACATGGGCTTGGCCGGTTTTGGAGGGTCTTGACTTTAATTAAAGATGATAATCATCATCATTTGGGCTGATAATGAAACAAGAATCAACATCATCAATTTTAGTCGACAACATTATCATCACACGGGATCATCAGATTGGCGGCAGACTTCTTTTGTTGGCACCGATTGGATAGCTTTTGTAACTTATGCATTTAATGGCCTCTTGATGAAGTCTAATGAGGTGTTTTTCGGTTACAACTGGTTGGGGTGAACGACTTTTGGGAGACATTGAGCTTGAGGAAGACTAGCTTTATCTTTTGTTTTATGTGGGTGATTTTGAAAAAAAAAACAATAATTTCCTTCTAGTTTTGCTACAATGTTTGTCCAAGCCATGAGTGGCTAGGTTCTTTATGGTCATCCTAGGTTGAAGGTTTGTATGAAACAATTGTGTTTTGATTCCATATTTCTAGAATGGTAAACTCTATCTATGTCTTGTTTATCATGGTGTGTGATTGCTTATTTGTAAATTATTGATTCTTATGATATTCTAGTTTGAAACCATACGTTCTTGGTGCCGTTGGCAATCGAGATATCATGGGTAGAATTAGGATTGGGTAAGGGTTGATTGGTCATCGGGTAACAACCTCACGTTCTAGGAATCTGAGTACTTCGTTCCCTTTTATCACAATAAGTAATTACACACGAACTACGTCTATGTAGTTCTTTCTAGTGGATGATAGCACAATTGTTGAAGCAAACCGGAAACTTAGGATGGTCATTCGTCTCCAAATTGTTTACAAACTCAACTTTCATTTCGCAAATTAATTAGTATTCTTAATTTTTAAAATCAATCCAATCAAACCAATTCTTGAATTTTACTTTTCTTGCAATTCGTTTAATTTTAGGTAACTTAGATAAATCTTCAAATAACACACATTCCACAAACTCCCTGTGTTCGATACCCACTTACCGCTATCTATATAGTTGTTATTGGGATTAAATTTGATTGTGACCGCGACATCATGTCAATTGTTCGAGAACGGAAGCTGATGGGGGAGGAGACTCTTGAATTTGAAAATGATAAAAAGGCATTTGCTGAAGAAAGGGAGAAGTTCAATACCGAGAGGAAGGGTTTGCTGTGGAGGGTGTCTGATGTCACACCCTGGCTTTGCGGAAGCGTGTGTTTATTACGGTGTGACTTCTTAATACCATAGCAAATATCATAACCATGCTATATGAAATAAAACCATGATGTTCATCCATTCATTCAAATTTAAAAAGTAAAATAAGACAACATTGTTTTGAAGTCGACACATGCAACGAGTTACAACCACAACATAATTAGAACTTATTCATAAGACACAACCAAAAGACTTGAATGAAAACAAAGTTTAAGACTTGTGACCCGTCCAGGCAAAGATCACACTTCCTAAACTCGGATGACACCATTATTCTTACGCAGCTTGACAACATCGCATACCCTGCCAGATCCCTTAATTTCCTGAAATACATGTAAGTTGAAAAATCAACATAAAGTTGAGCGAGTTCATGTAAAAGTGAGTATGTAAAACCTTTGTAATATATCAGTATGTATGAAAAACTTCCTGGTATGTAGCAAATAAGGAAAAAGAGATCACCAATGGTTTGCAAGGCCATTGATATGTGTGAAGTGACGTAGGAAGACTCAAACCTAGCAGATTTTTGCGTCGGGTTCAAAGTCACCCCAAGGTCCGTAGAGTGGGCCTGGAGTTGGGCTCGCTACACCCAGATAGATCTACCGCTACTGACCCTCGGTCCTACAACGAGGATTAATGGCCTCAAGTTTCCGCCTACTCACTCACATGATCTAAGTAGTAAACCCTCCTTAAGCTAATCATACCATGTATAAAAGTCTGTAAATACTGTAACATGTATTCCACCCCCGAAGTATAAAAAAACTGAAAACAGTTAAGAGAAAAGGAGGACATGAACTCACTGAAGTGCGTCTCGAAATAGTCAATCCCAAATCAGCCTGCTGCATGACGACCTACACGTACTAACTTCTATTAGACGGACGGCCGTGCCTTGGCTTAAGGTTTAACGTTTTTGGGAAATAGTTAGACAACTATTTCGTGTTTACACTTCGTAATTATTTAATAATTGTATTCCTTCCCAAGAATGGGGGTTTTATACATGTGTACGTTATATCTCCGAAAAATATATTTTAAGTCTCACTTAAAAATATATTTTAATTACTTGTCTAAAGTATTTTAATTCAAAAAATATACATATTTTTCCCAAAAAATATTATATTTTACTTCATACCATTTCTAAAATAATATTTTGTCAAAATACACATTTAAGAGTATTTTCCGAAAATACATAAGTTACATTTTGAAAGTTCGCGTTGTATAAACAATTCCGGTGTAACTTAAATATTTATTTGTGAGGGCGTTGGTATTATTTTGGAATCGTAACTTCTCAGTATATCCAAGTTATATTATTTTTGCCCTAAAAATAATATATCTAGTTCACAAAATAATCATTAAATCACACAAGTGTTTTATTATAAAATATATATTCTAAATATATATTTAACAAGTTTTATTTACGAAAATCCACCTCCGACAGTTGGTTATTTTGTAATAAAAATCTTGGCGAAGTTTATTTGGAAAAACAAGTTAAAAATATATTTATAACACTTGTCACAAAAATATTTCTAAGTGTTATATTTTTGGAAAAATTTCGCCAGAGTTTCCTCTGTAACTGGAGGTGGCCACGCTTACTAGCGTATCATTTTCTTTTCAAATTCAATCAATCAATTTTCAAATCATCAATATACAATATTCAAACATCAAACTATTCAAAAGTAAGTATAAATCGCAAACTCATGAACTTGTAAGTCTTATAAAAATACGTAGTAACTTTCCAACATATTTAGTAGGTTTCGTTATCTTTAAAAATAACTTTTGTTTCTTGAAAACATTATTCTTAAAGAATATGTAGTCTTACAACTTCAAATCGATATTTACGAAAATATTTCTTTGTTAAATCTTTTGTTACACAAGTGTTTACACACTTGTTTAGTCACTAAAATACCTTTAGTTTATGAAAGATCCGGCTTTTAAACAAGACTTGTATTTTTCGCTTGGTTCTTCCGAAAAACCACTTGTAGATCTTTAGATCTACTAGTTTAGAACTCTATTTTACAAGAGAAATTACTTTTACACAAGTTCATGTTTATGTGTGGAAAGGTTCATCATCTTGCAACTTTTACATTCAACATATCACTAGTTCATGTTCCATGAACATGACCTAGTGTGGTTAGATGACGATCCGTTCTACTACTAGCAACTAACAACATCAAATATTCACAACAAAGCAAGATTTACACAACTAATTCCCCTTTATTCAACATTCTTATCTTACTTTCAAGACTTTAAATTATGATCTTGTGTGTTCTTGAGTTTTAACCGTTAAATCTACTATTAACCACCTTAAACAAGAACAAGAGAGTGTTGAGAAGCACTTACTACTAGCTCGAGGCTAGGGAAGAATCAAAGCGTAAACAAGGTGGATAAAAGCAATGTAGAGAGATTCTTGGGTTTCCGAAAGCACTAGGCCTCCTCGTATGATCTCTAGCACCTTGGGATGTATGTGGAATAGCTAGATCAAAGCTTGACGATGGTGGTGGTGTTGCTAGTGTTCTCAGCCGAACACAAGGCAAGAGGGAGAGAGAGAGCTATTTTTTGTTAAGTGTTTTGTGAATGAAATGTTGATCTCCCAAGCTTTCTGATAATCCATCTTGTGCTTTTGTCCAACAAACAATGTGTCCTCTAGATACTAGACCAAAGGGATTAAAATAATCAAAAATTATGGGTGGGGTGTGTCCCACATGGGGAACCGATCGGATGAGGGGGGGGGGTATGGGTTGGTTGGTAATGGTATAGTTAGGTGCTGTTTGTTTTTCCTAGAAGGTCTTCCTGATGTCTTTTTTTTGCGCCGCGCAGACGCGCGCAGACCTTTGTGGTCTGCAGCTTGTTTGTTTTCTCGCAGACCTTTCATTAAAAAAGGTCTGCGAGAGGTCTGCTTCAAACAGACATTCAAGCTTGTCTTCAAAGGTCTTCACACCTCTTCTCACCTTCTCCTCTTCTCCCTCCAGACCTCTTCTGCCACCAGACCCACTCCGCCACCACCTCCACTCCGCCACCACCTCCCACCCCTGCTCCGCCACCACCTCCAGCCCCACCTCCAGCTCCGACACCCTCTCTCTCCTCCACCCGACACCCCAATCACCTCCACCATCCAAATCGCCGTCATCATCATCACAGGAACCACAACCACCGCCTACACCGCCGTATCTCTCTCTCCTCGAACTCTCTCTCTCTGGATCTCTCTCTCTCTCTGGATCTCTCTCCTTCCTCGATCTCTCTCTCTCTCATAAAAAAACCCCAAATCGAACCCCAAATCGGAGATGTAGTGGTGACGGTGGTGGCGGTGGTGGCGGTGGTGTAGTGGTGACGTTGGTGGCGGTGGTGTAGTGGTGACGGTGGTGGTGGTGGGTTTGCGGTGGTGCTTGATGGTGGTGATGATGAAGGCAGAGAGAGAGATCGAGGGAGGAGAAAGATCTGGGGGTGGGTAGTTGTGACGGGGGTGGTGGTTGCGACGGGGGTGGGTGGGTGGGTGGTGGTAGATGGTTGTGGCGGTGATGATGCAGAGAGAGAACAGAGGTGTGTGTGTAAAGTGTGTGTGAAGATGTTATATAAAAAAAAAACAAACCATCTTCTCCTTGCAGACTGCAGACCTTTGGTCCACCTCTTCTTCTGCAGATGCCTGCAGATGTGGTCCGCAGACTGCAGACCTTTTCTCCAACAAACAATGTGTCCTCTAGATACTAGACCAAAGGGATTAAAATAATCAAAAATTATGGGTGGGGTGTGTCCCACATGGGGAACCGATCGGATGAGGGGGGGGGGTATGGGTTGGTTGGTAATGGTATAGTTAGTGTCTAGTTAGTTTAGTTTAGAGATTTAAATAGGTTATTAGTGTGTTATGTAATATAACGGGTGTTAGGGTGTTCGGGGACCCTAAGTAGCTCAGAAAAGTGTAAACAATGTTATTGACAATATTTTTATGTTCCGGGTAAAGTCCGGTTGTTCGGTTGGATACTGATCCGTTAAGGTGTCAAGTAAAGCCTTAAAGTGTCTTTTATAGTGTTTTTAGCGACACAATAAATTCCCGACACTTTGGAAAGTGTCTAGTATTATTTTCCCATGTTTTTGCACTTTACTAGTTAAGTTAAATGCTGAATTTTTGTTTAAAGTGCAGAATTTTACAATTAAAGTATGTTTTAGGCACTTCCGGGGCACTATAACTATCACCTAGTGACGCAGTTTAATGATCCTCACCTCCCTACACTCCCTACCAGTGTAGTAATCTATTCCCGGCTCATACTGGCCTCAGAGACAATATATGTCTATTGCTGGCCATGTCAGCATGTTTACTGGGTTATCCGTTTTGTGTGCTCACTGTGCTTCTGTGCATCAAGGTTGTCACTAATGTTTGTGCGTCATAAATGGAGTGACAGTAATAAAGTATGATGCATGTATATGTATGTATTCAGAAATCGAACCAGTTTAACCACAATTGTAAGTAAGCACAGTAATTAAGCATTAATTAAATATTAATTAATTCGTACGGATACCTGATTTGGTGAGGGTTGTCACATTCTCCCCCCGTTAAATAAATTTCGTCCCGAAATTTTAGGCTCTGCTTCTAGTTGCAGGGGTCTTGGGAAACAAATGGGGGTATTTCTCCTTCATACGGTCCTCACGTTCCCACGTGAATTCTGGACCATGTTTAGCATTCCATCGTACTTTGACGAGCTTGACACTACTCCTGCGTGTTTTATTAACTTTCCAATCTGTAACCTCAACGGGTTCTTCGGTAAAGTGGAGTGTGTCGTCGATATGAACTTCGTCAGCAGGAATGATCGCTGTTTCTTGTGTTGGACTCTTTTTTAGGTTCGATACATGGAATGTATCGTGAACACCATTAAGTTCAGCAGGTAGGTCCAACTTGTAGGCTACAAGCCCAATCCTTTGCAGGATTCTGAACGGGCCAATGTAACGCGGATTCAACTTCCCACGCTTTCCAAAGCATGCCACACCCTTCCAGGGTGAAACTTTCAATAAAACCATATCTCCAACTTAAAACTCTAAGGGTTTCTTTCTTCGGTTTACGTAATCTTTCTGTCTGTCGCGAGCCGCCTCGATGCGCTTTTGAATTTGTGCAATCTTGTCTGTTGTCTCTTGGACTATCTCAGGACCAACGAGTTGTCTATCACCTGCATCAGCCCAGCATAAGGGTGATCGACATTTGCGTCCATAAAGCGCTTCAAATGGCGCGGCTCCAATGCTTGTGTGATAGCTGTTGTTGTACGAAAACTCAACCAATGGCAAATGATTATCCCAGCTACCACCTAGATCCATTACACATGCTCTCAGCATATCCTCCAAAGTCTGAATAGTTCTCTCACTTTGGCCATCAGTTTGCGGATGAAACGCAGTACTTAGATTCAACTGTGAGCCAAAAGCTTCTTTGAAGGATTGCCAAATCCTTGATACAAATCTCCCATCTCTATCAGAGATAATCGAGAGAGGCACTCCATGACGTGTAACGATCTCTCTCATGTATATTTCCGCAAGTTTACTCGTGTTGTCTTTCTCTTTGATCAGCAAGAAATGTGCGGACTTGGTCAGACGGTCAACTATTACCCAAATAGTGTCATGACCTCTGGGCGTCTTTGGCAACTTAGTTATGAAATCCATTGAAATCTATTCCCATTTCCATTTGGGAATTTCAGGTTGCTGTAGAAGACCTGAAGGCTTCTGGTATTCAGCTTTCACCCTGGCGTACGTTAAGCACTTGCTAACATAAAAAGTAACATCGCCTTTCATCCTAGGCCACCAGTAAAAATCCTTAAGATCTTGGTACATCTTATCCGCTCCTGGGTGGATAGAGTACCATGATTTGTGTGCTTCATCAAAAATAACCTTTCTTAAACCACCAAACAGAGGGACCCAAATCCGTTTCATGAAGCACATTGTTCCTTCCTCGTTTGGTATCAACTGTTTCTCCATCCCATGGAGATACTCATCTTCAATATTCCTTTCTTTCAAAGCTTCTCTCTGCGCGGCACGAATGCGTAAAGAGAGATCTGTCTGGACGATCATTTCCAAAGCCCTAACCCTTATGGGCTTGATCCTTTCTTTTCGACTCAGGGCATCGGCGACCACATTCGCCTTCCCTGGGTGATACTTGATCTCGCAATCATAATCATTCAACAGCTCTACCCAGCGTCTTTGCCTCATGTTAAGCTCTTTTTGGTTGAATATGTGCTATAAGCTCTTGTGATCAGTGAAGATTGTACATTTCGTACCATACAAATAATGTCGCCAGATCTTTAATGCAAATACCACTGCGCCTAACTCTAGGTCGTGCGTGGTATAATTCTTCTCATGGACTTTCAACTGGCGTGAAGCATAAGCGATAACCTTCTGTCGTTGCATCAGCACACATCCCAAACCTTGACGCGAGGCATCACAGTATACCACAAATCATCCGTTCCTTCGGGTAGCGATAAGATTGGTGCATTGCAGAGTTTGTCCTTCAACAACTGAAATGCTTCTTCTTGTTTAGCTCCCCAATCAAACTTCTTATCCTTCTGCGTGAGGAGAGTCAGAGGTTGAGCGATTTTAGAGAAATCCTCAATGAATCTTCGATAATAACCAGCCAAACCCAAGAATTGTCGAATCTCGGTTGGCGTCTTTGGAGGTTCCCAGTCCTTTATCGCCTCAATCTTTGTTGGATCCACATGGATTCCATTTCCATTGACCACGTGTCCAAGAAACTGGACTTCACGTAACCAGAACTCACACTTCGAGAACTTGGCGTACAACTTCTCCTTTTTGAGTAGCTCCAAATTAGCTCTCAAATGCTGTTAGTGTTCGTCCTTCGTTTTTGAGTAAATCAGGATGTCATCAATAAACACGATCACAAACTTATCCAAGTACGGCTTACAAACTCGGTTCATCAAGTCCATGAAAACTGCTGGTGCATTCGTCAAACCAAATGGCATAACTAGGAACTCGTAATGTCCATATCGAGTTCTAAAGGCCGTCCTCGGGATACTTTCCTCTTGTATTCTTAGTTGATGGTATCCTGAACGCAGATCGATCTTCGAATAGAAACTTAAACCTTGCAGTTGGTTAAACAGGTTGTCAATCCTTGGCAAAGGATATCTGTTCTTGATAGTCAACTTATTAAGCTCGCGGTAGTCTATGCACATACGGAAACTACCATCCTTCTTTTTAACAAACAGAACCGGAGCTCCCCAAGGTGAGAAACTTGGTCTGATGAATCCCTTGTCTAACAATTCCTGGAGTTGTGTTGACAGTTCCTGCATTTCTGAAGGCGCAAGTCTCTAGGGTGCCTTAGCCACAGGTGCAGCGCCTGGAACTAAGTCAATATGAAATTCGACTTGTCGCTGCGGCGGTAATCCTGGCAAGTCTTCTAGAAAGACTTCAGGATATTCCTTCACAACCGGTATGTCTTCGATCTTCGGTTCAGCAGCTTCCTTATCCACGATGTGTGCCAAGAATGCAACACATCCCTTCCGCAAACACTTCCTAGCTTTTAGACAGCTAATGATTCTCAATGGCGTATCGCGCTTCTCTCCATAAACTACGATCGTTTCTTCATTCGTCATTGGGATGCGAATGATCTTATCGTGGCAAACAATCTCTGCTTTGTTGCTGGACAACCAATCCATTCCCACTACCACGTCGAAGCTTCCCAACTCGACTGGCAGTAAATCCAACGTAAACTCGTGACCTCCTAGTTCAATCACACATCCTCGGACGACTTCGTTTGCTTCTACTAGCTTTCCATTAGCTAGTTCGATTGAGTACGAAATATCTAGCTTACTAGTGGTCAACCCAAGTATGTTCTTAAATTCTAACGACACAAAGCTATAATCGGCACCAGTATCAAACAACACAGATGCAAAGCATTGATTTACAGGGAACGTACCAGTGACAATGTTGGGATCCTGGCGCGCTTCCCTAGCTCCGATGTTAAACACTCTTCCACGGGCTTGATTCAACTTCGGGCATTCCTTCTTAAAGTGCCCAATATCTCCACAATTAAAACATCCTGGCCCTTGGCCATTTCCATTCCCAGCTTGAGTGTTGTTTTGGTTGCGATTCCCACTACCAGCTTGATTCGCAATGTTCCCACGGTTTCCATTTCCGCCATAGTTTCCTTGTGGGCGGTTTCCATTACCACCACGGTTGTTGTTCTTAAAACCTCCTTGGCCTCCCCGGCCAACACTAGCCCAGCAAGTATCCTTCGAGTGTCCAACTTTCCCACAAGCTTCACATATTTTTGGTCCGCACCGGCTAGAATGATGGCGCTGGCATGTGTTACACTTGGGCTGTGTACCCATATAACCTTTTCCTTTGTTTTAAACACCGGTTGCAGCTCTAGCCGGTGTGCTTGATTCACTCTTCTTGATCGCATGACTTGTTCCTTGTTTGAAGTTCGAAAATTTCTGCTTATTTTCACCAGAAGACTCCACATGAGTCTCCTTCTTCTTCTGCTCAGACACTGAAAACTTGTTCAATCGAATGGCCTCTTCCGTAAGCGCCACACTAAGATCGATTACTTCCGTTATTGTTGCTGGCTTGGATGTGGTAACCATACTCATTATCTGGGGTGCCAATCCCCAGATGAACCTCTCGACACGTTTGAACTCAGGCGTGACCATGTATGGCACTACATGAGACAAATCATGAAATCTTTGAACATACTCAGCAATCTTGGAACCTTTCATCTTTAGGTGCCAAAACTCAGTCTCTAACTTATGAATCTCAGCACGTGAGCAGTACTTCCTTCTCATGAGCTCATTTAGCTCATTCCATGACAACGCATAAGCAGCAGCTTCACCTAAGGTTTGCACTTGCAGATTCCACCAAGATAGGGCTCCATCCAGAAATAGCCCTGAAATGTAGGTCACTTGTTGCTCTGGAGCACACTTGCTCATTCTAAGGACAAAGTTCGTCTTTTCAGCCCACCTAACAAACGCAACAGCACCTCCGGTGCCGTCGAAGTTAACGGGCTTGCAATCGAGGAATTGCTTGTAAGTGCATCCTGCACATACATTAGAATGTACAAATGGTATTAGCGGACGTGCTATATATATCCAAATGTATCGTAGTATATCCCAAACGACTTAACATTACCATGAGGTGGATTGTTATTGACGTTGTTGTTCGAATTGCTACCGCTGGTTCCTCCTTGGGAGGCTGCATACTGCGCTATGGCGGCATCAATGATTCCTTGAAGTTCTGCCTCGTTGTTAGGCATGCGCATCTCGCGTCTTGGAGGCATCTTCTATAAGATGATCATGTAGGTCAGGTCATAGTGAGTAAATAACATACGCGTTTGTAATAGCATTCATTAATCACATAACATCACATGTTATAAAATTAAAACAATTAATCCAACAATGCATATGATGAGAATACTACGATTGTGCTATCATAAATCAAGACCACAATACAATGTTTACAAGTTCATAACTGTATCGTACATCACAAGTGAATAAGGGTCACATCGCCCTTGTCTGAACTAGCTAGTCATATACAATAACCAAAAACTAACTATCAAAAGTCATGTCATCTAAATACGGTCTCCAAAATGCTGTAGTCGTCACAATCGAAATCTTCTCACCAAAAGTCTACCTGCACAAAACCAAAAATGTGCCTATGCTGATGGCGGTGGAGGAGGGGGAAAATGAGAGTAGAACAAACGGCGCATATGAAGCCAATCCTCCTCCATAGCCCGATGAGGGCGCAGCACGTATGCTAACTGCTACTTCGGGGTCCAAAAACGTGCAAATGAGTCAGGGGAAAGGGGCCGTGGGGGGTGTGGTGCTCCAAATGGAGTCTGAAAACGACATGGTGGAGCTGACTCCAAGACCTGGATACGACGCGTCAGCGCGTCATGCTGCACCATCAAAGAAACAAGAATGTCCTCGGTAGAATGTCCCACATAGTATGGGTGGTAGGGGTCGGACAACAGCATGATGGGTGGCGAAGTCCATAAGAATGGCTCGCTCGATGGCATAGATGGTGGTGCAGTATGTGGGGTCACAGGAGGAATCTGTGATGTGAACTGATCACATGTCGGTATAGGTGGTACAACAGTAGGGTGAGAAATCTGGGGTACGAATGGGCCGTCTCCTATCACGAGAGGTGCGTGACCAATCGGATGTCGTGAGGAACCTTCCCCAGGACGGGGTGGAGGAATGTCCTGGAGATAGGTGATCTGGAGATCTGTGCGGTGAGCATCTGTGGCGTGTGGGGGAATCAAAGGGACATCAATGGGGGCTGAAACAGAGGCTGAAACGGGGGCTACAGGGGGTGTAACAGGGAACACAAAAGGTGGGTAATCATCGTCATCATCTATCCACCCGTTGCGGGTGTGAGCGTATCGTGGATCAATATGGGTCGCAAAAGGTGCGCGGTCAAACAATACCGGCACAGGGTCAGGAAGTGGTGCATCAACAACAGGACCAACGATCACGGGTGGAGCAACAACAGGGGGATCAACAACAAGTATATCTTCTATCAAAAGTGGAGCGTCAACAGGAGCGTCAGCAACATGATCATCCACCAACGGTGGAGCAACAACGGGATGATCGTCAACAGGTATGTCATCAACAAAAGGAGCAACAGCAGGTGCATCGGCATGAACAAGGTTATGCTCTAATGCAGGGTCAGGAGCAACGACTGGCTCAGGGGCCACAGCAGGCTCCGGATCAACAAACTCCATATCAAAATCAGCTGGATCAGCAAACAAAGGATCGACAGGGGCTACAGGATCCTCTAGGGGTTGGTCTAAGTGAATGAACTCAATATCCTAGTCAGGATCATAACCAGGGGGAAACACAGGATCATCATCAACATCGTGATCAAACTCAAAGTCATGTGCTGGACCGGGTGCAGCGGACATCGCCATGTCAGGATCAGAAAAATGGGGCTGCACACCGTGGTCGTGTAGAGATGTAGATGCCACAGACTCCAATGAGTCCGAGACAGGAGAATCAGCAGGAAGCTCCTCAAAAGGGGCCTCAGCGAGGGGAAGAACAACATCAGCAGCAATAGGGGCCCCGCCCTCACGGTCAGCCTCAAGAGGGACCACCTCAAATAGATCGACATCTTCGTCAGAAACATCATCAAGGGGCATATCAATGACTGGATAAGCAGCAAGTGGTACAGGAGCAGGGATCACCGCAAGTGGTAAGTCCCCGCCAGGAAGGCCATCAGCAGGCTCTACTCCAACGTCCGGCAGCGCAAAGGGCTGGAAATCGTCGTCAACGGTGCTGGTGGTATCTGAGGTATAAACCTCCTGCTCTAATGAAATCTCGTCATCTGATACAACTGCCATAGGATCTAAGGTATCTGAAACTCCCGTGTCTGATGAAGATGGCATGATATCTGTAACACAGTCACACATATGCACAAATAATCAACATATAATCAAATAAACATGTTAGTCACCAATAAGCAAACAAGTAATCATCCTAGTCTTCCCTAGACTATCCTCCCAGTCTTCCAGACTGAACTTCCTAGCCTCTCAGACAATCTCCCTGGTTTCTAAGACCAATCTCCCCAGTCTCTCCGACTGGACTCCCTCAGTCTCCCCGACTGAACTCCCTCAGTCTCCCCGACTGAACTCCCTCAGTCTCCCCGACTGAACTCCCTCAGTCTCCCCGACTGAATTATAAACCTTTCTAAAGTGTACTTGAGCCCTTTCATTTGTAAAAATGTTTGTGCCCTGGATCTGGACGTTTTAGTGTATGCAATGAAAAATGTTTTCGTGAGAGCCCTAGTGATCATAGTCTAGACTCGAGAAGGAATCCTAGTTCGCTATGATCTATGCTCTGATACCAAGCTGTCACACCCTGGCTTTGCGGAAGCGTGGGTTTATTATGGTGTGACTTCTTAATACCATAGCAAATACCATAACCATGCTATATGAAATAAAACCATGATGTTCATCCATTCATTCAAATTTAAAAAGTAAAATAAGACAACATTGTTTTGAAGTCGACACATGCAACGAGTTACAACCACAACATAATTAGAACTTGTTCATAAGACACAACCAAAATACTTGAATGAAAACAAAGTTTAAGACTTGTGACCCGTCCAGGCAAAGATCACACTTCCTAAACTCGGATGACACCATTATTCTTACGCAGCTTAACAACATCACATACCCTGCCAGATCCCTTAATTTCATGAAATACATGTAAGTTGAAAAATCAACATAAAGTTGAGCGAGTTCATGTAAAAGTGAGTATGTAAAACCTTTGTAATATATCAGTATGTATGAAAAACTTCCTGGTATGTAGCAAATAAGGAAAAAGAGATCACCAATGGTTTGCAAGGCCATTGATATGTGTGAAGTGACGTAGGAAGACTCAAACCTAGCAGATTTATGCGTCGGGTTCAAAGTCACCCCAAGGTCCGTACAGTGGGCCTGGAGTTGGGCTCGCTACACCCAGATAGATCTACCGCTACTGACCCTCGGTCCTACAACGAGGATTAATGGCCTTAAGTTTCCGCCTACTCACTCACATGATCTAAGTAGTAAACCCTACTTAAGCTAATCATACCATGTATAAAAGTCTGTAAATACTGTAACATGTATTCCACCCCCGAAGTATAAAAACTGAAAACAATTAAGAGAACAGGGGGACATGAACTCACTGAAGTGCGTCTCGAAATAGTCAATCCCAAATCAGCCTGCTGCGTGACGACCTACACGTACTAACTTCTATTAGACGGACGGTCGTGCCTTGGCTTAAGGTTTAACGTTTTTGGGAAATAGTTAGACAATTATTTCGTGTTTACACTTCGTAATTATTTAATAATTGTATTCCTTCTCAAGGATGGGGGTTTTATACATGTGTACGTTATATCTCCGAAAAATATATTTTAAGTCTCACTAAAAAATATATTTTAATTACTTGTCTAAAGTATTTTAATTCCAAAAATATACATATTTTTCCCAAAAAATATTATATTTTACTTCATACCATTTCTAAAATAATATTTTGTCAAAATACACATTTAAGAGTATTTTCCGAAAATACATAAGTTACATTTTGAAAGTTCGCGTTGTATAAACAATTCCGGTGTAACTTAAATATTTATTTGTGAGGGCGTTGGTATTATTTTGGAATCGTAACTTCTCAGTATATCCAAGTTATATTATTTTTGCCCTAAAAATAATATATCTAGTTCACAAAATAATCATGAAATCACACAAGTGTTTTATTATAAAATATATATTCTAAATATATATTTAACAAGTTTTATTTACGAAAATCCACCTCCGACAGTTGGTTATTTTGTAATAAAAATCTTGGCGAAGTTTATTTGGAAAAACAAGTTAAAAATATATTTATAACACTTGTCACAAAAATATTTCTAAGTGTTATATTTTTTGAAAAATTTCGCCAGAGTTTCCTCTGTAACTGGAGGTGGCCACGCTTACTAGCGTATCATTTTCTTTTCAAATTCAATAAATCAATTTTCAAATCATCAATATACAATATTCAAACATCAAACTATTCAAAAGTAAGTATAAATCGCAAACTCATGAACTTTTAAGTCTTATAAAAATACGTAGTAACTTTCCAACATATTTAGTAGGTTTCGTTATCTTTAAAAATAACTTTTGTTTCTTGAAAACATTATTCTTAAAGAATATGTAGTCTTACAACTTCAAATCGATATTTACGAAAATATTTCTTTGTTAAATCTTTTGTTACACAAGTGTTTACACACTTGTTTAGTCACTAAAATACCTTTAGTTTATGAAAGATCCGGCTTTTAAACAAGACTTGTATTTTTCGCTTGGTTCTTCCGAAAAACCACTTGTAGATATTTAGATCTACTAGTTTAGAAATCTATTTTACAAGAAAAATCACTTTTACACAAGTTCATGTTTATGTGTGGAAAGGTTCATCATCTTGCAACTTTTACATTCAACATATCACTAGTTCATGTTCCATGAACATGACCATGACCTAGTGTGGTTAGATGACGATCTGTTCCACTACTAGCAACTAACAACATCAAATATTCACAACAAAGCAAGATTTACAAGATTTACACAACTAGTTTCCCTTTATCCAACATTCTTATCTTACTTTCTAGACTTTAAGTTATGATCTTGTGTGTTCTTGAGTTTTAACCGTTAAATCTACTATTAACCACCTTAAACAAGAACAAGATAGTGTTGAGAAGCACTTACTACTAGCTCGAGGCTAGGGAAGAATCAAAGCGTAAACAAGGTGGATAAAAGAAATGTGGAGAGGTTCTTGGGTTTCCGAAAGCACCGGGCCTCCTCGTATGATCTATAGCACCTTGGGATGTATGTGGAATAGCTAGATCAAAGCTTGACGATGGTGGTGGTGTTGCTACTGTTCTCGGCCGAACACAAGGCAAGAGGGAGAGAGAGAGCTATTTTTTGTTAAGTGTTTTGTGAATGAAATGTTGATCTCCCAATCTTTCTTATAATCCATCTTGTGCTTTTGTCCAACAAACAATGTGTCCTCTAGATACTAGACCAAAGGGATTAAAATAATCAAAAATTATGGGTGGGGTGTGTCCCACATGGGGAACCGATCGGATGGGGGGGGGTATGGGTTGGTTGGTAATGGTATAGTTAGTGTCTAGTTAGTTTAGTTTAGAGATTTAAATAGGTTATTAGTGTGTTATGTAATATAACGGGTGTTAGGGTGTTCGGGGACCCTAACTAGCTCAGAAAAGTGTAAACAATGTTATTGACATATTTTTATGTTCCGGGTAAAGTCCGGTTGTTCAGTTGGATACTGATCCGTTAAGGTGTCAAGTAAAGCCTTAAAGTGTCTTTTATAGTGTTTTTAGCGACACAATAAATTCCCGACACTTTGGAAAGTGTCTAGTATTATTTTCCCATGTTTTTGCACTTTACTAGTTAAGTTAAATGCTGAATTTTTGTTTAAAGTGCAGAATTTTGCAATTAAAGTATGTTTTAGGCACTTTCGGGCACTATAACTATCACCTAGTGACGCAGTTTAATGATCCGCACCTCCCTACACTCCCTAACAGTGTAGTAATCTATTCCCGGCTCATACTGGCCTCAGAGACAATATCTGTCTATTGCTGGCCATGTCAGCATGTTTACTAGGTTATCCGTTTAGTGTGCTCACTGTGCTTCTGTGCATCAAGGTTGTCACTAATGTTTGTGCATCATAAATGGAGTGACAGTAATAAAGTATGATGCATGTATATGTATGTATTCAGAAATCAAGAACCAGTTTAACCACAATTGTAAGCAAGCACAGTAATTAAGCATTAATTAAATATTAATTAATTCGTACGGATACCTGATTTGGTGAGGGTTGTCACATCTGATGTTGAGCAAAAACTTGTACAAGAGAAACAAGTCAACTCCAACAAACAAAAAAAGTGGGAGGTCGCTTGTGAGCGGACCAATAAGGAGTTGCAATCGCAACGTGATGCTATTGTGAGGTTGTCGGGAGAAAAGAAGAAAATTAGTGACGAGGCTGAAGAAGAGCGCCCTGCGAACCAAAAGAGAGAGAGAGAGAGAGAGAGTATGCCGAGCGCATAGCCAAGCTGGAGAAGTTTGTTGAGGAAAAAATTGCTGAAAACAAGGCCTCTGAGACCCTGGTTGAAGAAACTGCTGCTGACTGCGAGTGGTTACTTGCTCGTGCAGTGCCTCTGGTAATATTCGTTGTCTGTTTGTTTTTGGTATTCATTGTCATTTCCCTCATGTGTGTATTACCTTTGCAGATCGCCGAGCGTATCGCCAGTTATGTATGAGCTTGGTGAAGCTGCACGTGATCTTGGTCGTAAGGAAGGGTATGCTGAAGGAAGGGTAGCTAATGAGTCAAAAGAGCCATTGAAGAGCTTTCAATTATACAAGAATGATTGTGGCGGTCGTTATGCTGAAAAATGACAGGAGTTTGAATCTCTGGAGTTTGGTGTTGTCAAAGCTGTTGAGAAATTATCTCGGAAACCTAACGGTGTTGCCTTGTTGAAGAAGGCCCTTGATGATGAAGATCATGAAACCGGGGGTGCTGGCACCAGTCATCAGGAATGAAGGATTCCGACTTGCACGCCATGTATGGGCTTTGATAGCCTTGTAACCAACTGACAATTTCGTGAACAATTTTCCTTTATGCTTTGTGAACAATTTGCGTATAGTTGTCGTATCTGTTATCATTTTGTTACATTTGACATATTTCATGTTAATATTTGGCTTTGCTTCCTGTGAATTTTGTTATCGTTACAATATGTGCATGTGTAATTACTTTGATTAGGTATCACAAATGAATGATGGCACTGACAGGTTGTGTTGTGTTAGTTACGACGTTTGTTTTGTCGTTTAAGCGCACAGGTTGATTCGTGTATATGAAGTGATCGAGTTACAGGTTATTGTGTTGGCCCGGCTGTGTTCAGCTTTGGGGGTCTTACAATGTTTGTTTACCATGTTTTTGATGCTTTCGTGTTTATGTGGGCACGAAGTATTTATTTGGCGTCTTTTAGGCTTTGGTTGTGTTTTTGACCCGGCTGTGCACTTGGTTGTGAAAAGCCTTGGAGGTCTACAACGTTTCCTAATTTTGAGCCATTGATGTTTTCGTGTATGCCCAAAGTAATATATGCATTTGTGACAAAAATTCACATCAGATAAGATAGCCAAACACTTCTTGTATTAGTGTTAAATGTGTTAGTGCGCAGCCATTACAAGTACATAGAAAAAACTTCGACCATCTACATGTAGCGTCTTCTTAACTGCTGAGCATTCCAGGTCCTTGGGATTTCTTTGTTGTCTAGGGTGCGTAGCTTATACGCCCCTTTTCCAAGGACTTCATCTACAACATAAGGCCCCTCCCACTTGGGAGCTAATTTTCCGGGTTTTTTGGCGTTGGACGCCTCATTGTCCCTTAGGACGTAATCTTCGAGGTTGAACGTGCAAATTCGGACCTTAGTGTTATAGTATTTTTCCAGTTTGGTTTTGTATTTCATTTCATTAATTGCCGCCATATCTCTTCTTTCTTCTTCGTTGTTGATCATGTTCATGGAGAGCATTCTTGGGGATGGCAGGCCAATTTCTGCTAGTATCACGGCTTCGGACCCATAGACTAAGCTGAACGGTGTTTCCCCGTTACTTGTCTTCTGCATCGTCCTATGGGCCCATAATATGCTGGGTAGCTCGTCGACCCAGCCTCTTCTTTGTGTTCCCAACTGTGCTTGATACCGTCTACAATGCTCTTGTTTACCGCTTCGACCTGGCCGTTTCCTTGCTGGTGCGCGACCGAGGAAAAGGTGTGCTCTATATGTAGCTCTTTGAACCAGCGTTGAAGATCTTCTGCAGCAAAATTTGTTCCGTTATCGGTGATGATTCTCAGAGGCAGCCCGAATCTGCAGATTATCTGTTCCCAGATGAAACGTCGCACTACGGTAGATGTGGTTGACGCCAGCGCCTTTGCTTCCACCCATTTTATGAAATAGTCTACCGCGACTATGATAAATTTCACTGCTCCCGGGGCTTCAGGAAAGGGACCAACCATATCTATTCCCCATTGTTGAAACAGCCACGCTGTTGTTACGGGGACTAGTTCATTTTTGGGGCGTATCGTTTTCGGGGCGTGTCTCTGGCACCCGCTGCATTTCCTCAAAACCTTCACTGCGTCTAGATGCATTCCAGGCCAGTAGTACCCGACGTTCATCACTTTCGCTACTACCATTCTTTGGCCGGCGTGGATGCCACAGATTCCCTCATGCACTTCTCGGATCAGGTAGTTTGCGTCTTCTAGGTCGACGCATCTTAATAACGGCCCGAGGTATGATTTTCGGTACAGAATTCCATCAACCATCTGGTAGTGCTCGGACTTGTACTGAACTTTCCTTGCTTCGGCTTTGTTTTCTGGTAATATTCCAGACTAGAGATACATGATTATGGGAGTCATCTAAGATGTCGTTCCCAGCTGAATAACGCTCACTTGCCTTAGCGGTACCGATGGATTGCTCAGAACTTCAATGCGCACATTCTTTGCCAAGTGCTGGAAACCGGTGGATGCGAGCTTACTTAGTGCATCTGCTGGTTTATTCTCGCTTCGATTGATATGGTGCACCTTGTAAGAATTGAAGTTCTGCAGCAATGCTTTCGCTTGGTCTAGGTATAACGCCATTACGTCTCCTTTGGCATCGTACTGGCCGTTGATCTGCCCAGCTACTAACATGGAGTCCACATGCGCCTCGATGTGTTTGACTCCCATCTTGATCGCCAACCTCAGACCGGCAAGAAAGGCTTCGTATTCGGCTTCATTGTTCGTGCTCTTGAAGTCTAACCGGATGCCATACGTGAATTCATGTTTTTCTGGACTTACCAGCCTAAGTCCTGTGCCTGTGCCATCCTCGTTGGACGTGCCATCTGTATACAGTAGCCATGGTTCTTCCGAATGTTGCCTTTCAGCTCTTTCCATTGCCTTGCATTCCCTGTCTTTGTCATCAGGCACCTCTGTCATGAAATCGGCCAACACCTGGCCCTTAATTGCTGGCCTTGGTCTGAAGACCACGTTGTGGCCCCCCAGTTCTATAGCCCACTTTGCTAATCTTCCAGATATCTCGGGCCTTGCAAGGATGTTGCCAATGCTGTAATTTGTTAACACATGAATGACGTGGTTGGCGATATACCTGTGTAATCGCCTTGATGCATGAATTAGTGCCAGCACCAGTTTCTCCATTATAGCATACCTAGTTTCCGGATCGTTCAGAGTGCGGGACATGTAATAGACTGGTGTCAGAATGCCTTGTCAGTCTACGAGCAGAACTGCTCCGACTGCTTTATCAGATGCTGACAGATACATCACTAGGGGTTCTCCTTTCACCGGCGCCGTCTGTGTTGGCAGTCTTATAAGGTAATCTTTCATTTCTCGGAACGCGTGTTCGGCTTCCAGAGTCCACTAGAACTGACTTTTCTTCATGCAATTGTGGAGTGTCTTGATAAATGGGAAAGATTTAGCTGCATGATTAGCTAGGAAACGGTTGAGTGCCGCTAACCGTCCGGCCAGCTTCTGCATTTCCTTGATCGTCGTCGGTGAAGGCATCCGCTCGATCGCTTGCACCTTTTCAGGATTGGCTTTAAACCCGTCCTTCGTGACGATGAAACCCAAGAACTTTCCTTCTTCCATGCCAAAGGAACATTTCGCCGGATTTAGCTTGATACTCACTCCGCGCAATGTGTCGAACGTTTTTTGAATATTTGCCAGCATCATACTTTCCTCCTTACTCATGATGACTAGGTCATCCATGTACACTTAGATGTACTTGCCGATGGCATCGCTGAACATTTCATTCATCAGTCTCTGATAAGTCGCACCTGCATTCTTTAGACCGAAGGGCATTTTTGTGTAGCAGTACAGCCCTGTCGGTGTGCGGAATGCAGTTTTGTCCTCGTCTTGGATGGCCATCTGCACCTGATGGTATCCCTTATAACAGTCAAGGAAACATTTCCATCTGAAGGTTGCCAGCGAATCAATGTTCTCATCAATATCAGGTAAGGCATAACAGTCGCGCGGGCATGCCTTGTTTATATCCTTGTAATCTACACACATTCTCCAACTACCGTTTCCTTTTTGGACCATTACCGGGCTCGCCACCCAAGTTTGGTATCGGACTTCCCTGATGATGTCAGCATTTAACAGCTCCGTGACTTGTTCTTGCATAGCGTCATGCTTTATGTCTCCTAGATGGCGCTTGGCGTGTACCACAGGTTTGGCACTCTCTGAGACGTTTAATCTATGCTCTGCTATGTGTCGTGGAACACCTACCATGTCAGCTGGTGTCCAGCGAACGCATCCATGTTTTCAAATAACAACTTTTTTAGCGCCGCGAGCGTGAGGTCAGACATTGCAGGGCCCAAGGTGACCGTTTGTTCTGGGTATTTGCTGTTTAGCACCCATTTTTCAGCTTCCGCGCGTGGTATGGATTTGCTTTCTTTTGCTGGATTGATTTCGTCTGTTGCCAAGACTTCTTTGCTTGCATAGATTAGTGCTACCCCTGTCTCTGTTGGGAACCCAACAGCTGAATGCGGTCCAGAGCAAATCATACTAAAATCTCCTTGGGATTCTCTTCCCAACAGGATATCATGTCTTGAATGTGCGGGTAGTACCATGAACGTGACTTCCTCCGTTCTTGAATTTCTTCCGTCTGAGAGCAGCACCGGGAACGATATCTGGCCGAGAGGAAAAACGGCCTCGTTGCAGAAACCAGTTAGTGGGTAGTGGACTGGTTCTAAGCGTGCTTTGTCCTCTTGGTCAAATTGATTAAAGTATTATTCGTAGATGATATCTGCGGTGCTCCCTGGGTCAATGAAAATGTAGTCGGTTTGGTAGTGACCGATTACACCAGATATGACTATGGGCCGTCTTTCTCTTGGACCTCCTCTCACTATGGGAAAAACAACTTGTCTCTCGCGCCAAGAGTCGTCTTGTGTATGCTTGTTATAGTTCTTTCGTGGTCTTCGTGGACCTCCTTGAACCATGTAAGTTTCTAATTTTCGAAGTTTCTTGTTGTCTGGCCCTTCTTCCCTTCGTTGAATTTGACGGTGGTCGCGCTTTCCGCCTTTCACCAGATGGGTAAGTCTTCCATCTCTTAGGGCTCTTTCTATCTCTTGTTTTAAGCTAAAACAGTCGTCGGTCAGGTGACCTGTGTCTTTGTGGAACTCACAGAAAAGATTTGGGTCTTGGCCCCTCTTATTTATCATCTGTAGGGGAGGTTTGAACTGGTGATTTTCGGTTGACAAAACTTCGGAAGGGGACTTTGTTAAGGGTGTCCACTGTTTTTCTCTGTTCTCCCTTTGACCTCCTTGCGATGAGCAATCTGGTTGATTGTATTGCGCGCGTCTTCTCTTACTGGGCTTCTTTCCCTGTAACCAGATGTTTTCCATGTTTGGCCTTTGCTTTTTTTGTTGCGCCGATCGTTGTGGTTGTAGCTGTATTGACGGTTGTCATCACCGGTCAATTGTTTGTCAGTGCGCACGATTGTTTTCGCTGCTTCGATGAAGGTTTCCCAATCTTTGGGGCATCCATCTCTTCCTTTCAATCGTTTGATCAGGTCGTCACACTTTACTCCCTCATAAAGTGCGCGCGCATCATCTTCTCGCCTACATCTCCGATTTCCAGACATTCTTTGTTATACCTGGTGATGAAATCTTCCACGCTTTCATGATCTTTCCTCCATATATTCAAACAATCGGCCGGATCTCTAGTGTGTATGCGTTGTTGAGAGAAATGTGCAAGGAACTTGTCTCGAAAATCGATCCAAGACTTAATTCTTCCTGCTGGCAGGCTGTCAAACCAGACGCGCGCTGCGCTGACAAAGTTTTGTGCGAAAAGATGACACCAAGTTGGTAGGTTCCAACCACCTGTTACTCCTGCGCCATTGAAGACTTGGTGGTGGTCGTCAGGATCTGTTAAGCCGTTGTATTTTCCTACATTGTGAGGCAATTTTGTCTTGTCGATATCGGCTGTTGCAATCTCTCTGATGAATTTTGAGTTTTCGGCCATGCCATCTGGGCGATAGCTCAAAGAGTAATCATGTTCTGCTTTTGGATTGTACCCCGCGCGTTTGCGGGGTACGTACGCCTCGTGTTCTGGTGGTGACCTACTGAATACTGTGCTTTCTTTGTACGTCGGATCATCTTCTTCATTATAGCTGTCCCATTCGTCGCTTATATTGCTCGGGCCTAAACGATTTTGTACTGGTTTTCTTTGTTGATGGGAGTACTGCACATAATTGCTTTCTGTTTCGCCATAAGTATCGCGCGTATCATGCGCGCTCTGCCTTCTGACAGTGGGTGCTTTCTCATGATTTAAGTTCCACGCATTGGCCTGCTGAGGCATGTGGGTGCTCGGAGGCCTTTGCGGTGGAGTGATAAAAGCGGACTGGGTAGCTTAAACTTGGAGGACGGCTTGCTGTGCGTTGAGTTGCGCATAAACGAGGTTTAATGACGCCATTTGTTTGGCATACCAGGAAGCCAGAGTTTTCCCCTTCGGGTAGCCCTGAAAGTGCCGAGAAGTTCAGCTGTGTTTGCCCCGATGGAGCTGATGGACCAGCTCCATGGTTAGGTGTTGGAGCTTTCGGAGGTGTTTGGTTGACTGTGCCAGGTGGAGGTTGGAAAGTAGCTCCATTTATGGTTTGATTGATAACTCTGGAAGTGCTTCCAAAGATGTCAGGGAAATCATTGTTTCCTCGCCCTTCTCGGATGGTCTTGTTCCCTTGGACTCTTTGAACATAAGCATTGTTCGAAATCAGTTCAAAGGAAGAGACTTCTCCGTCTACTTGAGCAGAAGGGTGTGGTTCTGTCATTCTAGTGAGTTTTTGAACAAAAAAGAAGATGGGAGTGGTTTGCAAAAGATGCGGATGGCGCCAATGATGAAACACTAGTTAAATCCGATGGTTAACTAGTGGGATCGTCTCTTCCGTGGGTTCAATCTCCTTCTTTACTCGCTGAATGACTAAGGTCCTGCAAAACAGCAACACCGTTAGCTCGTTAAGAGGGGAATATGGGGGTTTCCCTCTTAACCGGGCTCCGGCGTGAGAATAAGTACTGCTCTGAGGAAGAAAACAGTGTGTGTTAGGAGTGAGAGTGTACGAAATCGAATAGAATAACCTGAATGATGAAGGGTCCTATTTATAGCCGGAGGGTGAAGGAGGGAGGAGCAGCCTTGCCAGCTGTTATCGAGCGCCAGCTGTCCGACCAAGGGAAATATCCTTTTGGTCTCCTCTGCTGCGTTCAAGATAGTGGTCCACGTGGCGCGTCGATATTCGTCCTTGCTGGAGAATTTGTATTGCTGCTGCCGGTCTGCTCCTAGATTTGCTGCAGGTCTACATGGCGTTTGGTGACTGGTGACACGTATCGTCCTTCCTGTCGGGAGGAGCATCTTCGGTGCCACCTTGACGTCTTCCAGAAGCTTCTGGATTCACTTGCTGATGTAGGCGCCATGTTGGATGAGAAAGTGGTGTGGTCCTTGCCATGTAAGCAAAGAATTGGGACCATACCCCTTCAATATCCAATGCACGTGACGTCTTCTTTCCTTTTCTATATGTCATTGATGTGATCCAGCACATACCTCGAGTTTGAATAACTATCTAACTTAAGCTGGATCGCCTTACTTTCACGCTTAACACATGCCAATTCTTTTTGTGTTTCCTCGAGTCTATTGATGTAATTGTTTATCGCAGTTTGTTTTCTTGAAACCGTTTTTGTTAGCTCGGACTTATCTTCCTTTAATGTGTCAATTATCTTTTTAAATTCATTTTAATGATTTTTGTGAAACATATTGGCCTCTGTGTGTCACACCCCGACCATGTAGGACAACCAAACGTGGCGGAAACGTCGGGGAGTGTTGTAACAGAATTAATTGTTTCAAATCCATGGCAATTGAAGTTTCGTTTTATTAATCAAACATGAAAGTTACATTGTTTTAAACAAGAAACAAAGAGTATATAACAAAGATTAACTAGTTCTTGTCTCGTTTTAAGTCACTAAGGCACAGGTCCGCCTAAGTATGTCTTGATAAGTCCTACGCATCATCTCCTGAAAACACATGTGAAAATAGGTACGTCAGCATAAAAATGCCTGTGAGATACATAGGTTTTGTGAAAACAGAATTCATGACTTATGTTTGAGAAAATGTTTAGTCATGAACCTTGTAATTTGCTTTGTTTTGTAAATCGTTTGAAAAACAATAAGATCAGATGATATGTATAGATAAATGTAAGGTTAAATGAATAACCAAGTAAAATGAGTTTGTATAAGATAAGTTGTTTATAAAACAATGTCTTGTGAAAAGTATGTTATCTGTATAAAATGCTATATGTCTCAAATTGAAATGATTCAAATAACGCTACGATATGTAATACCATACAAACACTTATATATAGGAAGTACCAGCGGCGTATCCACCATGCTTGTATCATATTACACATGCCTCGTTACTTAAATCACTTACTCAAACCAAACCATCGAGATGTAATGTTTAACAATTGTAGAAATGTTTATGTATAGTCAATTACGGGTCACACGGTTCAATAGCTACAAACGGTTCAAATGATCAAACGGTTACAACGATTCACATAGTCAAATGGTTATAACGGTTCACATAGTCAAATGGTTACAACGGTTCACTCAAGGGGTCTAATTATGGAATAGTACAATATAATCTAAGGGTCTTTACTATTACGTAAAAGCCCATTGAGGATTTAATATAGTACATTTGGATATCCTACTACGAATCCCTTATACGAATATATGGAAGATTCTACGAGGATTTGTATAACATAGTTTGGATCACACAAAATATAAAAGGAAACACATAAGCACATAATCACATAGTTGTTTAACTTGATTATTAATTTGCTATTAACTTGTTATCGATTGAAAATGGATATGGAAACCAGTAGATGGACTTCAATGTCCTCTGGGATCTATCTAAAAAGATAGGAAGATCTTCCAAAAATTCGATTTTTGTTTCCAAAGAAACGTAATATTCGAATTAAGGAACTCATCAATTTTTGGATTTACGAAAATACCCTTAGGTACCCTATTAAGGATTTATAGTGGTACTTTGGGTATTCGCCCAGTGTTGTAACTTGCGCTTTGTACTTCGTTTCCTTGGGGGAAACGGGTACTTAGGAATTTCGTGGAAAACGCAAGAGATCATAAAATGGAAAAACTTTGGGGGTAGTTTGCTTTTCAAGGAATACGATTCCTTGATTGTCGGTATTGTAGGGGATATGCTGTTTATACATACAACCACATAAATACATTGCAATGTAAATAAAAGATTTATTTATAAACAATGATAACAACTGTTTCATGGACCTTGACAACAAAAGAAAATAATACATAAGACATGATTATTTCTAAAGGGTGTTGTCTTCTAGTCGGTCAGATGCTCATCCTTGTGTTGGATTTGCATTAGCAAGCTTTGGGCAATTTCTTCGGAAATGACCCATCTCGCCACAATTGTAGCAAGAACCTGGTGGAAAGCGAGCTTGAGCAGGATTGTTGTCAGCTTGATTTGGTGCAACTGCAGCTTGGCAAACTTTTGCTGTATGACTTTTAAGTCCACAAATTTGGCATTCGCGGCACTTCACCCTAGCATGATGATGAAGGTTACATTGGTTGCACAAGGGTGAAGTTCCATTGTATGGCTTCCTAGCAGGGGGTTGAGCTGGTTGGTTGGGGACGGCTTGATCATTGTGAGTAACCATGGCGAAGTTCTGAGAAGCCTTTCACTTCTTTGACTTCTTAGGGGATCCAGTCTGTTCATCCATGGTCTTTGATTCCCCGATTGGTTTCGATTCCTCGACCGGTTTCTTGTCACCTTTTCGAAAAAGTTTACGTTTCCTGATCTGAGATTCAGTCAAGGTTGCAGATAGCTCAATGGCCTGCCTAACCGTAGTGGGGTTACTACCAGTAACAATGTCCTGAACTGAGTCAGGGAGACCATCAATGTATTTCTCGATCGCCTTATCCAAAGGCGTAACCATGGTAGGACACAACAGGCTTAGCTCCTCATATCGATCAGTGTATGCTCGATGTTTACCGCTGTCTTGCTTAAGATCGTCGAATTCCCTTTCTAAGGCCCTGATCTCGTGACGAGGACAGAATTCCTTCATCATTAGTGCTCGAAGTTCTTCCCACGTTTGAGCCAGTGCCACTTCGGCACCCCTATCTCTCACCACACCGTTCCACCAAGTCAATGCTCGTTTCTCAAAGACACTAGATGCGAAATCTACCTTTCGCTCATTTGGACATTGAACATGCCTGAAGGTACTCTCTAGACTCTCGAACCATTGCAGAAGTGCAGTCGCTCCTTGAGACCCAGAAAACTTTGATGGCTTAGCCGAGTTGAACGTCTTGAAGTTGCAGGGGGCATTATTGTTGTTGAGGGCTTGGTTACATTGAGTAACGATGTTCGGGATTGCAGCAGTTATTTGCTGTGTAATGACAGCTGCCAGCTCTTCAATAGATACCGGATTTTCGCGTCGTGGAGGCATTCTAAAAGGGAAACAAGAGAGAAAACAAATGAAATGGCATTGGGTAAGACTAGGATGTTACAATTACCGACCAAAATCATGGGTGTTGGTCATTTGTTTGAACCACGAAGCAAACAAACAACACACAAAGGCTGAATCAAAGCAATTAGATCCTCATAATGTATCACGAAGACATGCTCGCCTATAAGTGGACACTCACCCCAAGAGTTCCCAGGTAAGAGTGACTGGTCCGATTATGTGGATTTGTACGAACACTCTAGCCTTAGACAGAAAACTCAGGGTACAGGCATTCACTCTTCCAATTTGCACGTGTTCACATTATTTAGGACCAAAAACTTTGACGAGAGTTTGGAAATTCAAAGGGGTTCAAAACCTTATAACAGAGGGTTCAAAACCTTGTAATCAATCATCCAAGAACAGATGATAAATTTTCAAAGCGGTTTTGAAATTTTATGTTCTTGTTGTGGTCGTCGCCTAAGGATAGGTGACGGTATTGTTTTATGACTAAACGCAAGTAAACTCGTGTTGGGGTCCTAAGAAGGTTATAGACTAGGTCAAAGCATTACTAATAACCTAATTCCCTATAACCATTGGCTCTGATACCATCTTTTCTGTCACACCCCGACCACGTAGGACAACCAAACATGGCGGAAACGTCGGGGAGTGTTGTAACAGAATTAATTGTTTCAAATCCATGGCAATTGAAGTTTCGTTTTATTAATCAAACATGAAAGTTACATTGTTTTAAACAAGAAACAAAGAGTATATAACAAAGATTAACTAGTTCTTGTCTCGTTTTAAGTCACTAAGGCACATGTCCGCCTAAGTATGTCTTGATAAGTCCTACGCATCATCTCCTGAAAACACATGTGAAAATAGGTACGTCAGCATAAAAATGCCTGTGAGATACACAGGTTTTGTGAAAACAGAATTCATGACTTATGTTTGAGAAAATGTTTAGTCATGAACCTTGTAATTTGCTTTGTTTTGTAAATCGTTTGAAAAACAATAAGATCAGATGATATGTATAGATAAATGTAAGGTTAAATGAATAACCAAGTAAAATGAGTTTGTATAAGATAAGTTGTTTATAAAACAATGTCTTGTGAAAAGTATGTTATCTGTATAAAATGCTATATGTCTCAAATTGAAATGATTCAAATAACGCTACGATATGTAATACCATACAAACACTTATATATAGGAAGTACCAGCGGCGTATCCACCATGCTTGTATCATATTACACATGCCTCGTTACTTAAATCACTTACTCAAACCAAACCATCGAGATGTAATGTTTAACAATTGTAGAAATGTTTATGTATAGTCAATTACGGGTCACACGGTTCAATAGTGTAACAACTGTGCTTGTAATCACTATGAACAGTTCTATTATCAATAAAACAATGTTATTTGATCCCAATGTTTGTTTGATTGTGTTTTACATTTTTCATGTTTTGACTTTTGTTCAATTCCAAACTCTACATCACTTTCTGGAGAGTTATACGCAAACTAGTGCGTAAACGTACTCAGTTTAATGCGAGAAATACTATGGAACATCAACATATACTCAACATACCTTAAATAACCTTTACATAACTTAGAAATAAGTTTTGAAGGCTTTGGTATGGCAAAAACAAGTTAATTCGACTACAGGGACTAAACTTGACAAACTGCGAAAGTATGTCAATTTGAACTGTAACGAACATTCCGGAACATGACCATAAGTTAAACATACCTTAAATATCCTTTACATAGCTTAGAAATAGGCTTTGAGGGGTTCGGTGTGCTAAAATAAACTTTTGGATCATTCAGGGACTAAAAGTGTCAAAAAGTGCACAAGTTTGCATTTTCGCGCATAACTTACGTTCTGAATACATCCGGACATCCAAAAATTTATGTGAGCATGACTATATTATATTTTAGTGTTCGCCATAAGAAAAATCCTTTCGTCGCGTCATTTGGATCGTTTTTCGCGCTTATACGCATTCCGTCGTAATTAAGCGAACATCGCGTTCGTACGACCAAACGAACTGACATCAGACATATTTTTGAACATGTTTCAAGTCCACAATGTTTAGGCATCATTTTAGGGCCTTAAAGTTGGCTTTACGGGCCTTAGAAGTGTCGGAAATGGCCTTAAACACGTGCAGGGACCTAAACTGTCATTTTTGAAACTTGTATGCAGATCAGAGGCCCCAAGCGGCCCGCATTGTGTTTGTATGATCCTAAAGCGGGCCGCATCCCACTACCAGAACAGATCAGAACGAACAGTCAGCTTGTTCCAGCTGTTTAAACCACATCCACACACTCCCAATGGCCCATTCTGATCATTTAGGGTCATTTTTAGGCACCACAACATTTGGACAAGTGTACGCACAAGATCGAAGCACGTTTTCCATGAAACGATCTTAACGGTGGACCGAACACTATAAATACCCCACCCCCATTACCTCAAAACCCACTAGAATCTGATCTATTTGACTCTAAGTTGAAACCATTGTTTCATACCTGAGTTATTTTGATCACGATTAGCATTCGGGGACCCTTCGTAAGTATTCTTTCGTTCTTTTCCTTATTTTACTGCTTTTCGAGTCAGAAAGTCAAACTTTGTTTGACTTTCAGCGTTGACCAGTAATGGTCAATGCGAAGTTCGTTTGAACTTCGCAACGTGATTGTAATCACGATGGTCATAGTCCCTTGGGACTATGCCTACTGATTACCACGTTGTCTAGGGTCGTAGGGTAAGCGATCTAATAAATCGCTTATACCTCGAACCCGACCCAGTTTGGTCGATCATTAGGATCCGACCAAATACATTAGGTGACCATAGTATATAGGGAATAACCTTCCGAGGTTATACCTTATGGTCACATCGTTTAAGTAGTTGTATGATAGGTAGTTTATATGCCTTAGGTAAATTACCAGAATACCCTTTTCATGTATAATTGGTAATTAAGCATATGAAACCTAAACCTTTGTCACATAACTGATTATGTAACATGTTTAGGCATATAACACTTGTCATAGGGCTAGTTAGGCGGTCCGAGCGCGTTTCACGCGAACGACGCGTTAAAGTAGCATAAGCTACCTAAACGAGTCGTAAGGGGTCGTAAACAATTATGTTAGGTTTCATTTAGTATGTAGGCTTTGTTAAACGAAATGACACGAGTCTCTACACTCGTTTGGTTTACGAAACCCTCATTCTATCCGATCTTCCGATTTAGGTCCGGTTTATTAACATAGTTACCTATATTAGGTGCCGTTTGATTCCGAGATCTATAGCATTACTTGGTGGTCATCTTTAGACAACTGAGCAATCTCAAGTGAGTACATAGACCCCTCTTTTACTGTTTTCCAAACTGTTTTGGGGTGGAACACATGTGCCTACTTGTTACTTTCATGCTTTCCTGTTTTTCACATCATATACATGCTATGTTCGTTAGTGCATTATAGTACATGATTTCATTACATTTCATGCTAGGTGTGCCCATTGTGTGCATTACTTAGTACATTGTTTTACATTACATTTCATGCTAGGTGTGCCCATTGTGTGCATTACTTAGTACATTGTTTTACATTACATTTCATGCTAGGTGTGCCCATTGTGTGCATTACTTAGTACATCGTTTTACATGACATTTCACGCTATGTATGTTCATTTGATTACATACTTAGTGCATCGTTTTCACATGCTTACATTTTGTTATGACATTTGGTTTGTTTAACATGGAACAATACATTCATTAACATTGATTACGCCGTTCGTTAGTAGGTAGTGGTACCATAGGAATTGACAACTCCCGTTCCGGACATCCCAGGGAAAGGGGATGAAAGGAATGACCGAATTCGATATACATAACTCAGATGAACCTTTAATCTGTTTAAGGGTTTATCGCCACAGTCTCAAGGCTTGGATGTATGCATTATAACAATACCGCATAAATGTTTGTATCAGTATAGCATGCATTTGTTACACAAAACATGACTTTGATTTAAACTGTGTTTTACTTCAATACCTTGTTGTTGTGCATTTTACATATGGTTTAGTTGATACATTTCAATTACCATACATGACATTTCGGTTACATATTACATGATCTACATTGAACATAAACATTTGACATTGATATACACATTGGTGGTTTACATTGGACATAGACATTTTGATATGGTTTACACAATAACACTTGACAGTTGGTTTGTACATGAACAAGTTACATTGGTGGTTGTTTGGGTAAATGATTTGAGTAACGAGGCGGGTGTAATATGATACAAACATGGTGGATACGCCGCTGGTACTTCCTATATATAAGTGTTTGTATAATATTACATAGCGCAACGTTATTTAAACCATTTCAGTTTGATACATATAACATTTTATACACATAACATACTTTTCACAAGACATTGTTTTACAAAATAGTTTATTTTATACAATTCATTTTACAGGGTTATTCATTTAACCTTACATTTAATTATACATATCAACTGATTTTATCGTTTTTCAAATGATTTACAAGACAAAGCAAATTACAAGGTTCATGACTAAACATTTTCTCAAATACAAGTCATGAATCCTATTTTCACAAACCTATGTATCTCACAGGCATTTTTATGCTGACGTACCTACTTTCACATGTGTTTTCAGGTGCTTTTCCGTAGGATGATGATCATGACACTAGGGCGGACCTGTGCCTTAGAGACTAAAAACAAAGATAGACATGTTTAATTATGTTATAAACTCTGTATTTCCTGTTTAAGACAATGTAACATCTTTGTTTAATAAATAAAATACAACTTTGTATGCCATGGTTATGAAACAATTTATTCTGTTACGACACGCCCCGATGTTTCCGCCGCGATTTGTTGTTTTACACGGTCGGGGTGTGACAGAAGGCTACAAACGGTTCAAATGATCAAACGGTTACAACGATTCACATAGTCAAATGGTTATAACGGTTCACATAGTCAAATGGTTACAACGGTTCACATAGTCAAATGGTTACAACGGTTCACATAGTCAAATGGTTACAATGGTTCAAAATGTAATATAATGTGTTCATATGCTGGATGAGCATATGCAACAATATGCAATGTAAAACAATGTACTAAGTATGCACACAATGGACATACATAGCATGAAATATAATGAAATCATGTACTATAATGTACTAACAAACATAGCAGGTATATGATGTGAAAACGGGAAATCATGAAAGTAACAAGTAGGCACATGTGTTTCACCCCAAAACGTTTGGAAAACAGTAAAAGAGGGGTCTATGTACTCACCTGAGAATGTTTAGTAGTCCTTGAGTAACAACCAAACAATGCTAGAGATCACGGATATCAAACGGCACCTAATATAGGTAACTATGTTAATAAACCGGACCTATATCGGAGGATCGGATAGAATGAGGGTTCGTAAACCAAACGAGTATGGAGACTCGTCTCTTATGGTTTAACAAAGCCTACATACTAAATGAAACCTAGCCTAAGTGCTTACGACCCATTACGACCCGTTTAGGTAGCTTATGCTACTTTAACGCGTCGTTCGCGTAAAACGCGTTCGGAATGCCTTACTAGTCCTATGATAAGTAAAATATGCCTTAACATGTCTAATATTGTTACCAAATCAGTTTAGATACCAAAAGTTATGTTACATATGCTTAAAATAAATTTTGGCGTTAAAAGGGCATTTTGGTAATTTACCTAAGGCATATAAACTACCTATCATACAACTACTTAAACGAAGCGACCATAAGGTATAACCTCGGAAGGTTATTCCCTACCTACTATGGTCACCTAATGTATTTGGTCGGATCCTAATGATCGACCAAATGGGTCGGGTTCGAAGGTATAAGCGATTTATTAGATCGCTTACCCTTACGACCCTAGACAACGTGGTAATCAGTAGGCATAGTCACAAGGGACTATAACCATCGTGATTACAATCACGTTGCGAAGTTCAAATGAACTTCGCATTGACCATAAACTGGTCAATGCAGAAAGTCATACAAAGTTTGACTTTCGGACTCAAAAAACAATAAAAGAACGAAGGAATACTTACGAAGGGTCCCCGAATGCTAATCTTGATTCAAGTAGCTCAGGTATGAAACAATGGTTTCAACTTAGAGCTTCTCAAATCAGATTCTTGTGGGTTTTGGGGTTGAATGGGTTGGGTATTTATAGTAAATGGACAACCGTTAGGATCGTTTATCGAATAACGAGCCTTGATCTCACCCGTACACTTGTCGGAATGTTATGGTGGCTCATTTTGCCCCCACCACAAGAGTTTGACAAGTGTCCTTGGCCTTTGGGGGTGTGAAAGGCTGTTAACAGCTGTTAAAAACATTGAATCTGGTCTGGTACACTGACGCGGGCCGCATAAAGATACACTAGGGTTTTACGCGGGCCGCCTGGCCTGTCTGATCAGGAGAAACTTTGCTGAATTGACAGTTTAGGTCCCTGTTGGTGTTTAAGGCCATTTCCGACACTTCTAAGGCCCGTAAAGCCAACTTTAAGGCCCTAAAATGATGCCTAAATATTGTGGACATGAAACATGCTCAAAAATATGTCGGATGTTGGTTCGTTTGGTTGAATGATCGCGATGTTCGCTTAATTACGACGGAATGCGCATAAGCTCGAAAAACGATCCAAATGACGCGACAAATGGATTTTTCTTATGCCAAACACTAAAATAAAATGTTTTAGTGCTTACATAAATTTTTGGATGTCCGGATATATTCAGAACGTAAGTTATGCGCGAAAATGCAAACTTATGCACTTTTTGACGCTTTTAGTCCCTGAATATAGGAGAATTAGCTATCATCTCCTTGATATAACCATGTATTTCTCGTACGTTGAATACAATGAGAATATTAGCATGGTATCAGAGCTAATAATCATCACCACTTCTTAATCAATCCCTATCCTAATTCCAGCCAGAAATATTCATTGATCACAGCCCTGTTGATTTCGATCAAACATGGGAGATGCAAATAGTTCAAACAGCAACGATGCAAAAACCCTACATCCAGTATATTCTGTCACAAATATACAGAATAAAGTTCGAATTCTTGATGGTGAAAAACTCACGTATTCTTCGTGGGTGAAATTGTTGAGACTGCATGCACACGGGTACGATGTATTGGATCACATCGACGACACGCCGCCTCCAGCCAAAACGGATTCGTCTTATGAGGCATGGTCCAAAATAGACTCCATTGTGCTCCAATGGATCTATGGCACTCTCTCAGACGACATGTTGGTTCGAGTTTTAGAAACTGATTCAACAACTCAACAAGCTTGGAACCAAATTAAGGTGATATTTCTCAATAATAAAAACTCTAGAGCAGCCACACTTGAACATGCATTCACCACTTGTCGCAACCCCAGTCCCCTATCTGTCCCGAGAATGGGCGGCCGCGAGACCAGTTGTGGTGGTATCGGTGTTTATCATTTTGGCAGCGGAAATTACATCAGGACCGTAGTTAGGAAATATTTTATCAGAGTAAATACCACGCTTTTATAATATTAACATATTGGGATAAAACCCAAGTTTTCATTACAAACATTTTCATAGGGATAAACCCCATTTTATTGAAATAAAACATCTTCTTTTATTTATGTAACTTTTATAGCCACTTTTTCCAAGCCTTCAGTGCTGTCCAGCTGGCTTCTAGTTGGCTTTCACATTTTGTTACCTGAAACGCGTTTAAAACATTTTGTCAGTGGGAAATACTGGTGAGTGAACCCCAGTTTAATCAAGAAGATTTTTATCAATTTTCACAGTATTGAGAGCGATTACAATGTTTACATCTACACAATTACTCATTCAGTACTGACTGGTGGGTCATATTACACATTGGCTAACTCTTCGTCCAATAGTAACGTGTTCCATATTTTGTATACAAAACCCCAACATACCGGCAGTAATTGAAGAATTACAAAGACTCAATCACTGCTAATCACATTGTAAAATATTTAAGGTTTTGTAAAAACAGTTTACAAAAAGGAGATTACTCACATTGCTGCCTTAGGTTTTCCTTTAGGGTTTCCTGGGGATTATCTATTAAATACACAAATGCACACGCGTTAGTATAATAACCCAGTATTTACATTAGGAATACCCTCCCCGAGACGACATTCCAACGACTACGTCGGGCAGAACCACGACAGCCGTTACGGAACCCTGGATCAATCGGGTAGCGTATCTAATACGTAACCGGGGTTATGATACTTACAGTGGAGCAGAACTTCGTTAATTAAGGGGTTATTATACCCGGAGATTATGCCTACTATGCAGAAATTGTGAGAGAGAAAGAGATTTGAGCGATTTCAAACTGAAGGCCGAAGGTCTCTATTTATAGGTGACCTTTCGACTTCCTTCGCGGCCCACGTAAGACGTAGCCAAGGGCTATGCGGACCGCGACGTAGGTCGCCTAGAGCTTAGCCTTGGCCAGTCACGACATAGGTCGTCCGGGTGTCTCGCCACGTGGCGGCCTAGGGTTTTCCAGCTTTGCCTGTCGCTCGCGCCCCGCGTAGGAGGTAGCCATGGGCTACGCGCCCCGCGAAAACCTTTTTAAATTTTTTTTTTAATTAAATTTAATAAAAATAAAGGTATTCGGGGCCCATTTTCCTATACGGGGTGTATTTTAGGATGTGTAGGGATAATTTAATTATTTTTAGGGTGTCGAAAAATTTTGGAGGGTTGTTATATCCCCCCTTGTTTTAGAGCTCGTCCTCGAGGTCTACTGGAATAGGTGCAGGTATTTCCTTTGCATTTCTGATTCAAGCTCCCATGTGTACTCTGGTCCTCTTTTGGAGTCCCATTTCACTTTGACTAGAACTAATCTCTTGTGCTTGAGGTTTTTAACTTTCCTATCTTTAATCTATAGAGGCCTCTCTACAAATTTTAACTGCTCATTTACCTCTATATCTTTAAGAGGTACTACGAGTGATTCATCAGCTAAGCATTTCTTGAGATTAGATACATGAAATACATCATGTATTCCTGCCATTTCCTCTAGCAGTTGTAGCTGATAGGCTACAGGTCCTATTTTTCTAATAATCTCAAAAGGTCCAACATACCTGGGGCTTAGCTTTCCCCTTTTTATGAATCTTACCACTCCTTTCCTAGGAGAGACTTTCAATATTACTTTATCTCTGTAGGATCGTTTTCAGACCCGAACGAGTCGATCAGAAGAGTTTTTGCTCAATACGAAAGGCGGAAACAGACGTATTGAGTTCAATTCAGCTAGAAATACACTTTAACTGTCGATTTGATTGATTTAACAACGATTTACAGCGAGACGACACTTTGGCAGCACTTCGTGGCTCAAACCGGAATTACAGAACTTACTCAAACGAAATCAGGACTCAACTATATATAGGCGGAGTAATTTCGCGTGAAACGGCTTCAAGCGAAATCACATTCAAACGGAATTAGCTAATTTCGTTTGAACTTGACTTGACACTTTCAAACAGAATTACAACTTCTAATTCCGTTTGAAGTTGATTTTCACCCTATATTTGACATTTTTCTCGTATAACGTGCCCTGATCTATCTAAATACAAACAAGACTCGATACAAGACGAAGTCGACAGACGCATGCACCAACAGACTCCCCCTCGAATGTTGACGAGTCTTAAGTGTCGAGTCTTCAAACTTCAGTCTTTATCAATCCTCTTGAACTCCTCTGAAATATCTAACACTATAAAGCTTCCTCAATCTCTATCTTCTCTTTTCATCAGCACCAACAGATAACCTCCCCTTTGGATGTTGATCTAATCTTTAATTCCATCAGATCTCTTGATTCCTTAAGTTCATCAGCATCATCAGCGTGCGTGAACTTCAGGATCTGAACTTGGCTCTTCAATCTTCAGACTCCTCCTTTCGACAAGCTGGGATCCTAGCCTGGCTTCCACAAGTACAAGATCGTGACCTGGTTCACATCCTGCTCAGGATCGAAATCTGGCTTACCTGCACAAACTTAACCCAGAAATAAATTTCACAAATTTAACATTTTACAAATTTATTCTCTGCTTACCACTTGTAAACAACAATCAATAAATGATTTTACAATGTTAATCACTGATGAACCACTTGTATGAATAGAATGATTTATCATTTAAAAACGTCTGATGACCACTTGAGAATATACATTTTCATGCACAGTCTCCCAAACATTGTTCATCATGCTTAGCACTTAGAACTTTGAAAATTAGCTTTCCAACATCAGTTGTCGAAAATCTTTTTGAAATTTTCAAAATTTATGCTAAAACACACTAAAAATCTTTTTGGATTTTTGAAATTAACGAAATGTAGTAAAGAAATATTTACAGACAATATTTTTGTGAGTTTGTGTAAGAAGATCATATCAGTTTTTGAGACAAATCACCAACACAGTTAAGCTTTAAACATTTTCAGTTCTAAACGATTCACTTAGATTGTCAGTATACTGATCCACTTAAATTCTCACACAAAGTTCAACTGTTTCGAGATACGGATTAATGTTTTAAGCACTTAAACTTAATCGCGTGTCCCACCTCAGAATATACTCCCGTACCCAGATCCCAATATTCAGTCTTACAGATGAGTATACCACAGATGATATCTGTAAGGGGTTATTTTGCGAGGGCCGTGAGAGCTCAGGTCAGAACTTCCGTTCAGCAGAGAGATGACGGCTTCGACTTTTGGTGTGTCCCCTTTAGAGGATCTTTTCTTCAACAGCACATGATTAGCATTTTTCAATGTTTCATCATTTTTTATGCTGAGGGCAGGCTTTTATTTCAAGCAAGCGTAAAGTATTATACGGGGACTAGGCCATTGCTTCCGCAAAATCAGAAGTCCCGGGATAATACCCCAGATATCACTGAGCATAAAGACCTAGTATCTCAGAAAGAGGGACCTTTTAAACAAGATTTCGGGGGTTACCCATATATCCGAGAGATGTTCCCCACGATATAAGCAAGTTTGAAATTTAGGTTTATATCTCGTCACAATCTACTAAATGTGCAAAAATCTACTAACACATCATCAGTGAGACCGTTTATCACTTTATAACTTTCCAATTCTTTAGCGTGCTGTGACAGTCCACTGATGTACTATCATTTCCTCTTTTTGACAACAAAACTCTTTTTGAATTTTATCATGTTTTTGACTTTTTCAAAATTTTCAAATGTTTTTGGATTTTCTGAAATTTCTTACTCCCCTTAAAATTCAAAATCATTTAAAGGAAATTTGAAAACAAACTATACAAGTAAATTGACAACTGATATCGATTCACTTCAATTCGCCATCCACTTGGCATAAACAATCAGAACTCCCCCTCACAACAAACTATTTTCCCATTGTGATTTCAAAACACTTAAGTTTGTTTTAATCAAATGGTTTTTTCCGGAAAATAAGTTTTGTTGATTTTATTAAAACCACTTGTAGGTTAGGGGTTTCATCACATTGTTCTTTCAACCACTTGAAAAATTTAACATTTTTAAGTTTTATCAACAAAATATCACTTGTAGAAAATCAAGTACAACTTAATGTCCCTGATTTACCACTTGTATGTCGAAATCACTTTCGTGAATTTCTCAAGAAAGATGCCGATTCCTGCTCTACTTTTACCAACCTGGGAGCTCCGGCAAGTCTTGGTTTTTCCTTCATCATAATAGGTTCCATCCCAGTCACAAACCTGAGATGAAACACCCTTACCTGGTTTCTTCAATTTTTCTCATAAAAATCTTTCACTCCTTTGACCTTCCCATCAACCATTTTACCAAAAATGTTGTGAACTGTAGGGTTAAAAGCCTTTTCAATATCAAATTCTTTCTTTTCAGAGAAAATTTGATTTGAAATCTCAACTTTGCCAACTTTTTGTTTAAAATTTTCAGCCCGCAATGGTGGAAAATTGACATCATCCATTGGCGGCACTGATGTTTCCAATTTTAACTCAGCTTGTGGCTCCTCTGACTTTGTGGAATCAGATTCATCGCTTGAAGTTAGCTCCTCTGATTTTGATGAATCAGAATCATTGCTAGACCCATCATCAGATTTCTTAACAACCCATTTTTGGTTGTCAAGATTTGTACTTTTCTTGTAAAACCTCTTTGAACATTCACCAATTTCAAATTTTGAATTTTTGAAAAGTTTAGTTCTCTCAATTGGTGGTTCAAACACAACCTCTTTATCTTTCAGTTTAGAAACTCCCTGTTTAGTTTGATTTGCCTGTGAACATTTCATGGCAATATGACCACTTTTTCCACATTTGAAACAGGTTCGAGTTTCTTTCTTCTGATCAACAGTCTGCATCTCTTCTTGCTTCTTCGCAAGGAAATCTCTGTTCGACTGTTTTCTGAATAATTTTTCTTTTTCTTCTTCTTCAGAAGATGTACCTGAAACAAATATCATTTTTTATTTAAAATCTTGAATATAATTTTCATTTTTATGATTTTCTGGTGGAATAAAACCAAGACCTTTCTTTTTGAAATTATCGTTATGGTTTGGTTTCTTTCGATAACCAGAACCAGAACTGTAAGCCTTTTTCTTGTTTTCTCTTTGTTGGACTCTTGAGGTGTACTTTTTAGGTTTATCATTAAGATGTACATCTTTTATTTTAGAAATATTAATTTCTGTTAGTTTGAAAACCTTTTTGATTAGTTCGGTTTTGACACCTCTTATTGGAAATTCCTCATCAGAATATAATTTGTCGGAATCATTCAATGTATATGCAACTTTGAATGTTTCGTCATTCAAATTAGATTTTGATAGAAGGAATTCTTTATTGTAAACTCTTTTGCCCTGTTTGACGGTTTGACTCAGAGTGCTGGACTCAGACTTTGACTCAGACATAGACTCCGACTTTGACTCCTTAATTTCATCGTTATCTAACACATGATCCACTACTTTTTTCTTCAATTGAGATTGTTGATCAGTGTCAGACGATGTAAACGTAACATCAATATTTTCTGGTAGTTTAACTGAAGACTCCGACTCCCATTGTAAATTTGTTGCCTTTTCGACTCTTTCTGAATTTGGATTTCTCGGAGAATATCCATTTTCAAGCGGGGCTGGACACTTGTTGTAACTGACACCTTGTTTCTTACCAGATGTCTTTACTTTAGTATCCTTCTTCTTTTCTTTCTTCTTTTCAAGAGTTTTTTCTTCAGAAACCTTCTGTTCTTCAGTTACTTCATCATCCTCAAATGCCTTCATCCCTTCAACAGTTGGATAAATCCTGTCAATGACATAAGAAGTACATGAGTAACTTTTTAACAATCGATTAACTCTTTATGTTTCAATTCTTTGAGTTTCCAATTTTTGTTCCAAAATAGCACACTTCTCAATATAGTTGTTCACAACTTTCTGCTTTGTCATGAAAGCTCCCTGAAGTGTCTTCATTGCTGTTGCCTGTTCGTCACTTGTTTCATTGTACATATTCATGGCTTTGTTCAAAACATCATACGATTCTTTCAGCCTGTTCATGTTGTTAATCAATTCACTGTTTTTCTTCTTTATAATCTCACAATTTTCACAAATCACCGGAACATTTTTAGCATCAGCTTCTGCATCAACATTGAAAACTGGAACTTCTTTTACTTTCCTTTTGATCACTGCAGCTTCTTCATCATCACTGCTGACTGGTGTTTTGACCTTTTTCTTTTTCTTTTTAGCTTTTTCATCTTCACTATCACTCTCTGCCATCATTTTCAAATGCTTTACCATTCTTTTAGCATAATAATCATTATCATCATCACTATCTTCTTCAATTCGAGCCACAAAAGCTTTGGCTTTTAGCATTTCTTTATCCGGACAGTAATTATCCCAACTGAAATTTTCCCAACTAAAGCCTTCTGGTAACTTTTCATCATCTTGACTGATCAGACATGCTTTGTTGTCAGCAGAAATATATTTGTCCCAACTGAAACCTCTTGAAGATTTTTGATCATCTTGATTCACCAAACATGCTCTCTTTGATGATTCTTCAATCTCCTTCCTGCCATGAGCAATTTGCAGTTGTTGTTGATGTGGCTGTTGAGCAACTTGATGATAAATCGATTTCGGATAGTAATCATTGTTGTTGAACGGATTTTGAGCTCCACTTGCTTCGCGATTAGTGCACTCCCTCTTGAAGTGTCCTTTTTCCCTGCAACGAAAACAAGTAACTTTAGATTTATCAAAACCTAAATTAGAAACACATGCATCACGGAAGTCATCTCTTCCTGTGATCTGTTTGAATTTCTCAGCTCGTCTCAACACCCTAGCCAAACACCATTTTATATCCATCAATTCCATCTCTTCAGCATCAATCTGATCGTAATCCTCTTTGGTCAACATTGGATTCCCGATCCTTCCTGCTACTAAACTTCCATAAGACTCCAACACAGTCCCCAACAAAGACATGTGACTTTTCGCAACTTCTTCAGAATAATCCTGATCATTCTCAAGATTCAATACAATATTGCATTGTAGCTTCTTGCCATTCTTGGTTGCTGTCAAGTTTGGATCAAATGACGGATATGATGAAAAACTTGTTTTACTATTTGACCCTTTAGAAGAACCTCCCGATGAACTCTTTGCATTGAAAGCCGTTTCAACCTTTGGTGACATGTTGGTCTTGTCATTAATACCAGCTTTGTAATAAAGACCGATATCTTGTTCACCATCAAAATCCTTCATTCTTGAGATTTTTCTTTGTTCCATCTCCCGAGCTTCTAATTTCTCAATGAACTTGCTCAAAGTTAAATTGTTAAACCCTTTCTTGTTCCTCAACATCATGAGATATGTACCCCAAGTTTCATGTGGCAAAGCATCAGCTAATTTTTCAGTCAATTCCTCATTGTCTTTTGTAATGCTTACTCTCTTCATGTTTACTAACAAGTTGCAGTATCTTTCAATGATCTGCTTTGTGCTCTCATTTTTCAAACCACGAAATAGATCAAACTCTTTCTTCAAAAGCGATTTTTTGTTTTTTTACCATTTCTTGACTTCCAACGAACTTGGATCTTAATGCTTTCCATATTGAATATGCACATCCAGTGTGTTGCAATAAGACCAAAATATCCTCTTTAGTAGCTTGTTGCAATAAACTGATCATCATCTTTTCGTTTTTGTATTTCTTTTTCTCATCCACACTCATATCTTTGATAGCAATCTCCTCTTTGTCAACATTTGTTGGTCTAACATATTTCGTCTCAATACATTCCCAAGCATCCAAATAATTTGCTTGCACCCAATTTTCAAATCGTTCCTCCCATCCTTTATACTCCTCAATGTTCATAAGCTTTGGAGGTCTTTGCATAGTGCCCGTTTCATTTTCCATTGTCAAATTCTGAGTAACACTAGCCGGAGTAGTCGGGGTAGTAGCAAAAGCGTTATAAAATTCCTCTTCCATGATTCGATTTTCAAATTTTTTCTCAAAAACAGTCTTTCAAACGGAATTACGCTCTCAAACGAAATTACTTGTTCAAACGGAATCAACTTCAAGCGAAATCCCAACTTCAAACGGAATAACCTTTGGAGCGAAATCAGCACTTTCAAACAGAATATCTAATTTCGTTTGAACTAATACCCTTTTAAACGGAATCACTAATTTCGTATGAAATTCCCAAACGGAATTACAAGTTGGAGCGGAATAGCAAGTTCAAACGGGATCACTTCAAGCGGAATACCAGTTTCAAACGAAATCAACCAATTTTTCAAACAGAATACCGGTTTCAAGCGGAATTAACCAGCTAATTCCGTATGAAATGCTGCTGATGTCATCATACTCGAGCTGTTTTTCAAACGGAATTACCAATTTTACTAGTTTTAGATCAAATTAAGGTCCAATTTTCTCAAGGATTTGTTAAAACACAGTTTCGCACAAAATGTGAGAAATTCAAGTCATTTTGACTGTGAAATCAAGTTTAATTTTGAAAAGAAGGTGTAGAAATCAGAATTTGCAGCTGAATTGGTAAGAACTCTTCTTCCTGAGCTCTGATACCACTTGTAGGATCGTTTTCAGACCCGAACGAGTCGATCAGAACAGTTTTTGCTCAATATGAAAGGCGGAAACAGACGTATTGAGTTCAATTCAGCTAGAAATACACTTTAACTGTCGATTTGATTGATTTAACAACGATTTACAGCGAGACGACACTTCGGCAGCACTTCGTGGCTCAAACCGGAATGGCTCAAACCGGAATTACAGAACTTACTCAAACGAAATCAGGACTCAACTATATATAGGCGGAGTAATTCCGCTTGAAACGGCTTCAAGCGAAATCACATTCAAACGGAATTAGCTAATTTCGTTTGAACTTGACTTGACACTTTCAAACGGAATTACAACTTCTAATTCAGTTTGAAGTTGCTTTTTACCCCATATTTGACATTTTTCTCGTATAACGTGCCCTGATCTATCTAAATACAAACAAGACTTGATACAAGACGAAGTCGACAGATGCATGCACCAACAATCTCCTACCTGAAATTCCAATGGCTTTCGTCTGTTATCTGCATAACTCTTTTGTTGATCACGTACTGCTTTTAGTCGTTCCTTGACTTAAATGATCTTGTCTGTTGTTTCTTGTACTATCTCAGGTCCAGATAGTTTCTTTTCTCCGATTTCTGCCCAACAGACTGGTGTTCGGCACTTTTGTCCATAAAGTGCTTTGAATGGTGCAGCATTGATACTTGTGTGATAACTGTTATTATAAGAAAATTCTATTAATGGTAAGTAACCGTCCCAATTACCTCCGAAATCAATTACACAAGTTCTAAGCATGTCCTCCAGTGTCTGAATTGTCCTTTCGCTTTGTCCGTCCATTTGAGGATGATAAGCGGTGCTTAGATTTAACTTGGTTCCCATTGCTTTTTGGAAACTTGTCCAAAAATGAGAGGTAAAGCGACTATCTCTGTCAGAAACAATTGATAGGGGAATTTCATGTAATGAAACTATTTCATTTACATATAATTTAGCTAATTGTTCCATACTGAAATTTTCTTTCATTGGTAGGAAATGGGCTGACTTGGTTAGCCTGTCTACAATCACCCATATTGTATCAATACATTTTCTTGTTTTGGTTAATTTAGTAACAAAATCCATTGTTATCAATTCCCATTTCCATACAGGCATTTTATAACTGATGCAACAATCCTGAGGGTTTCTGATGTTTAGCTTTGACTTGTGAACAGGTTAAACACTTTTCAACATATGCTGCTATATCCTTTTTCATTCCTATCCACCAAAAATTCTTTCTTAAGTCCTGCTACATCTTATCATTTCCAGGATGCATCGTATACTTAGACTTATGGGCTTCTTCTAATATACGGTGGCGTAGGTTTCCTAATTTAGGTATCCACATTCTTTTCTTATGGAATCTCCAAATTCCATCTGTTCCTTGTTCTAATTCTTTAATCATTCCTTTCAATTTTTCAGTATTATCCTTGATTACTGACTCTTGTGCCTTTCTAATCTGTTCATTTAAATCTACTTGCAGATTTAGTTTAAATGAACGTACTCTTTTTGGTTTTTCATGATACTTTCGACTTAAAACATCAGCTACTACATTTGCCTTTCCTGCATGGTACTGGATATTACAATCATAATCACTAAGTATCTCCATCCAGCGTCTTTGTCTCATATTCAACTCCTTTTGCCCGAAAACATACCTTAAACTCTTATGGTCGGTGAAAATGGTAAACTTACTACCGTATAGGTAATGTCTCCAAATCTTAAGGGCAAAAATTATGGCTCCTAATTCTAGATCATGGGTTGAATAATTCTCTTCATGATTCTTAAGTTGTCTAGAGGCGTAAGCTATAACCCTTTGACGTTGCATCAATACACATCCATAGCCTAACTTAGAAGCGTCACAATAGACTACAAAGTCTTCAGTTCCTTTTGGTAACGCTAGTAGGGGTGCATTGGTTAGTCTTTGCTTAAGAATTCTAAAAGCTTCTTCTTGTTTTGATCCCCATTCAAACTTAAAGGATTTACATGTTAGCTTAGTTAAGGGAATGGCTATTCTAGAAAAATCTCGAATAAATCTTCTATAATAATCGGCCAATCCTAAGAAACTTCTAACCTTGGTTGGTGATTCAGGGGTTTTCCATTTGGTAATCGCCTCGATCTTGGTGGGATATACATGAATTCCTTCATGATTAACCAGATGTCCAAGAAATTGTACCTGTTCTAACCAAAATTCACACTTCGAAAACTTAGCATAAATCCTTTCCTTTCTCAATAAACTTAGAAGTGCGTGCAAACGCTTTGCATGTTCTTCTTTACTCTTAGAGTAAATAAGAATATCATCTATAAAGACAATTATGAATTTATCTAAATATGGCTTACATATTCGGTTCATCATGTCCATGAATGCAGCTGGGGCATTGGTTAAACCAAATGGTATAACAGTAAATTCATAATGGCCATACCTTGTCCTGAAAGTGGTTTTAGGAATGTCCTCTTCTTGTACCTTTAATTAATGATATCCTGATCGTAAATCGATTTTAGAGAAAAATCAAGCTCATTGCAACTGATCAAACAGATCATCGATTCTCGGTAATGGATACCGATTCTTAATCGTGACTTTGTTCAACTCACGGTAGTCAATGCACATACGCATTGATCCGTCTTTCTTTTTAACGAATAAAATTGGTGCTCCCCATGGCGATGAGCTTGGCTATATGAATCCTTTTTCCAATAATTCATCTAACTGTTTCTTTAGTTCCTGCATTTCTGCAGGTGTCAAACGGTAAGGTGCTTTGGCAATTGGTGCTGTTCCTGGTATCAAATGCATTCTGAATTCAACTTCTCTGTGTGGAGGTTGCCCTGGTAGCTCTTCTGGAAATACATCTGAAAACTGGGATGCTACTAGAATATCCTTTAATTCTTTTCCTTTAGTGTTAATGATTATGGAAATCAAATACACTAATGATCCTTTTCTTATATAACTTCCTGTTTTCATCACAGAGATGAAATTTGTGGATCTAGAGGGTTTATCTCCTTTAATTGTGATCTTTTTACCCCTTGGTGAATTTACTTGGATTGACTTTTGATCACATAAAATACTGGCTTTATTGGCTATTAACCAATCCATTCCTAACACGACATCAAATCCTGCCAGATTCATTGGGTAAAGGTTTGCTATAAATTTTTGATTTAGAAATTCTATTCTTGCTCCCTGCAAGATTTCAGAAATCTTAATGGTTTCCCCATTTGCTGTCTCTACTAGACATTCTTATGGGAGTTTAGTTAATGGTTGATTGAGAAGTTTACAAAATGAAGTGTTAATAAAACTTTGGTTCGCACCAGAGTCAAATAATACTTTAGCAAAAACATCATTAACTAAAAACGTACCGGCGATCACATCCGAGGTCATCTTTGCTTCTTCTGCAGTTAGAACAAATGCTCTAGCATTTTTAGTATTCTTGGTGTTCATGGCTGGAGCTAGTTTTGGACAGTTTGGCTTGATATGACCTTGTTCTCCACAGTTGTAGCATATCCTGTTGTTAGACTTTTTCCTGCAGTCTTCCTCCTTGTGTCCATATATTTTGCAGAAGTTACAGTATATGGAGCATCTTCCAGAATGCTTCCTTTTGCAATACTTGCAATTGGGTGCAGAAGTAGAACCTACATTTTTTCCTACGGTTAGAATTTCCAGAACGGAATTCTTGGGTAAGTTTCTGGATTAGATTCCTCCTCTGATCCTCTTCTCGTGTACGGACTAACTCATCTGTCATTGTGTTTGCTAGTTCTACAGCTTCTTCTATGGTTTGAGGTCTAGCTGCCTTGACTACATGCCTAATTTCACTGATTAATCCCCAGATGTAACGAGAGATTAATATTGGTTCAGGTGATGCAAGGGTGGGTACTATTCGAGCATATTCAAAGAATAATGTAGTATAACCCTTACTATCTACCCCAGTCATCATAAGGTTTAGGAACTTATTTGCTATCTATTCCTTTTCATTGGGAGGGCAGAATTTCCTTTCTACCATATTTTTAAATTCCTCCCATTCCACATTGTAAACCCTATCACTTCCCCTAGACTGGAGGATATTGTTCCACCATTCTAAGGCTGAGTTCTTAAACAGATTGGAAGCAAACATGATCTTATCCTCTTCCGCGCATTTGCTTATTCTTAAGACTGCCTCAGTCTTTTCTATCCAGCGTAGAGATGCAACGACCCCTTCATTGCCCGAGAATTCCATTGGTTTTCTTCTTTTGGGAATGAGCACTTGAAGTATGGGTCCATTGTTTACGCTGTGTTCAGGTTCAGTGGGTCATTTACTATCACGTTTACTTTTATTTTCTGCTTACTTAACCGTTTTGATAATATATGGCATCGCATCGATTATCCCTTGTGCCACTATGTGTTGCATGACACTGTTATCCACTTGGTTTCCATTATTGTTGTTGTTTGGGTTTTCGTTATCCGGGTTATTGTTACTCTGGTTATCGTTATTCTGGTTTTCTTGGTTCACTTCGTTGTCCATCTGAATTTTAAAAATTTGCCAATTATTAATATCACAAAATAACATTTAAGGCAAACATTCACACAATACACATATTGATCAAAAGCGTCGAGCATTGCGACTTACTCTTTCTTATATTATGCATCTAATACAAGCTAGAACTGGAATTTAAAATTACAATACTACAATGCATCATTAACCACGAGGTGGTCTATACTACAATATATTATTATTATTACACACACACACACACACACACATATATATAGGGGATGGATCATGAGAAAACCACAAAAAAAACTAACTAAAAAAGTCTAAAAAATATACCAACTTTTTTTTAAATTTTTATAAAAAAAATCGCAGGGTTTTATGCATGGAGTATGGGTCATTCTTCACAAAGGAGTGTTGTATGATTGTTGGACCAGAAATGGTTGAAAAGATTGAAGCAATAATCAATTCTGGAAAAACCAAACTTGTTGCTCAAAGAAGTGGCAATGTTTACGTGGTGGATTTGTCAAAAGAGAGCCCCAGAACTAATGCCTGTCTGTTCTTAGCTGCATCAAGCAAAGAGACAGAACTATGGCACAGAAGATTGGGGCACACAAATCTCAAGACAATCACTGCCATTTCAAAACAGGGGTTAGTAAGAGGTTTACCTCAAAAACTGTTCACCTGTCCTGAGCATTGTGTTTCCTGCCTAAAAGGAAAACAACATAAAAGCTCCTACAAATCCATTGATGAGTCCAAAAGAACCAAATGTTTGCAAATGCTTCATATGGATTTGTTTGGCCCAGTTAAAGTCATGAGTCTTAAGAAAAAGAGATATTGTTTGGTTATTGTTGATGACTTTTCTAGGTTTACATGGACTTACTTTTTACACTCAAAAGATGAGACTGCAGGCATTCTGCAAGACTTTGTGAAACAGGTTGAAAAGCAGTTTGACCTTCCAGTAAAAATCTTTAGAAGTGACAATGGCACAGAGTTCAGGAACAAGGAGTTGGATGATTTCTGTGTGTCAAAAGGAATTGTGAGGCAATACAGCATTCCAAGAACACCAGAACAAAATGGGGTTGTTGAAAGGAAGAACAGGACTTTGATTGAGGCTGCCAGAACCATGCTTGCTGATTCAGGTTTGCCATTAACCTTTTGGGCAGAGGCAGTAAACACTGCTTGCTATGCCCAAAATAGAGTTTTAATCAACCCCAGGCATCAAAAGACTGCCTATGAACTGCTGTATAAAATAAAGTCATTGATTTCATACTTCAAAGTTTTTGGTTGCCCATGCTTCATTTTAAACTTAAAAGATTCCATTTCTAAGTTTGCAGCCAAAATTGACTGTGGTTACCATTTGGGATACTCAACCACTGCTAAAGCCTACAAAGTGTATAACACAAGGACCAAAACAGTGGAAGAGACTTTGAATGTAAAGTTCAATGAACTTTCATCAATGAAAATCCCAGGAAACCCTGCAGAATTGTATGATCTTGATAAATTCACTTTTGAAAATACTGCTGTCAAGACTGACAGTGCATGTCCATCAGAGGATTCAACACGAGACTATGGATATGAAATCATCATTCCTCAAAAGTCTGTCAAAATGGGAAGAGCAGCAGCTGTTCAAAACAGCTTTCAAAGCTCAACCACTGCTACCTCAACAGTTGTTGACCAAAGTAGCCCCTTAGCCCCTGCTTCCACATCATCAAGCATTGTTGACAAAAGTCCTCAAACAGTGGATCAAAGTCAGCATGTGTCCACATCATTATCTCCTATTCCACCACCTTTTGAAGCCACTGCTGGATCATCAAAGTCACCAGCAGTGGTTAGCTCAGATGATTCACATCTGCAGCCATCCCCACTCAATGCCATTGTTCCATACCAAGGAGAGCTCATCTTCTTGAAATCTCATCCACCAGACCAAATTATTGGCAACATCAATGATGGGGTGCTCACAAGAAGTCAATCCCAAAACATTTGTCTTTTTGCTTGTTTTCTATCTCTCCATCAGCTAGTCAAGTACCAAGAGGCACTGAAAGACAATAGCTGGGTAGAGGTCATGCAAGAGGAGCTCCAACAGTTTAGAAGACAACAAGTTTGGGAGCTTGTTCCATTGCCAGAGGGTGTAAGTCCTATTGGCACAAAATGGGTCTTCAAAAATAAAACTGATGAAAGGGGTATTGTTGTCAAAAATAAAGTCAGGCTTGTGGTTCAAGGGTACAGACAAGAAGAGGGGATTGATTATGATGAAACATTTGCCCCTATAGCAAGACTTGAAGCAATCAGACTATTTCTTGCCTTTGCTGTCAACCACAACATCAAGGTGTACCAAATGGATATCAAATGTGCATTCCTCTATGATAAGATTCAAGAAGAGGTATATGTTTGTCAACCTCCAGGTTTTGAGGATCCATTTAATCCAGATCATGTCTACAAGCTGAATAACGCTTTGTATGGCTTGAAACAAGCACCAAGGGCTTGGTATGAAACTCTTTCCACCTTCCTACTGTCCATTGGTTTCACAAGAGGTAGAATAGATAAAACATTGTTTTTAAAATGGAGAGGAAAGGATTTGATGATTGTCCAAATTTATGTGGACGACATCATCTTTGGAAGCACGTGTAATAAAATATGTGAAGAGTTTAGGCAACTCATGACAGCTGAGTTTGAAATGAGTGCAATGGGTGAACTCCAGTGCTTGCTTGGTCTCCAAGTAAGGCAACTGCAAAATGGCACTTTTATCCATCAAGGCAAATATGCCAAAAAACTTTTAAAGAAATTTGAGATGGATGATTGTAAGCCATGCAGTACACCCATTGCAACCAATAAAGTAGTCATATCTGATGAGAAGGATGAATTGGTTGATCAAACTTTGTATAGAAGCATGATTGGGTCTTTATTGTACCTAACTGCATCCAGGCCAGACATCATGTTTGCAACATGTGTTTGTGCTAGATCCCAATCAGCCCCTAGAAAGTCAAACCTTATTGCTGTAAAAAGGATATTCAGATACCTAAAAGGTGCTCCCACACTTGGTATCTGGTATCCAGCTGATGGTAAAATTGAGCTTTCAGGTTTCTCAGATAGTGACTTTGCTGGATGTGACAAGACAAGGAAGTCCACTTCAGGAGGGTGCCAATTCCTAGGAAATTGCTTAGTGTCTTGGCAAAGCAAAAAGCAAGCAGCTATTTCCACATCCACTGCTGAGGCAGAATACATAGCTGATGCAAGCTGTACAGCCCAACTGCTCTGGCTTCAAAATCAATTGCTGGATTTTGGTATCACTGCCTTAAAGACACCACTCATGTTGGACAGTCAGGCAGCAGAAAATATCATCAAAAATCCAGTGTCTCATTCAACCACCAAGCACATTGACATCAGACATCACTTTGTGAGGGATTGCTATGAAAAAGGTTTGATTTCTCTGCACCATGTTTCAACTAAGGATCAGCTGGCAGATGTGCTAACTAAAGCATTAGACACATCCACCTTTGAAAGCTTGATCTCTAGGATTGGCATGCTAAACAAGGAATAACAGGCAAAATTCTGTTTTTCTATGAATAAAAGCATTAAAATGTTTTTAGAAAATCAAAAATCCCATCTTAAAAATAGTTAAAAATGAATTTTTCATTAAATCCTTAAAAGTCTGCTATAACCACTGCTTTGTTCAAAAGTCTGTTCTACTTAAAAGTTTGTCCACTGCTGAAAGTCAACCCCTGCTCTCTCATTTCTTTGATAAGCACTGTTATTCAAAATCAGTATTTTATCCACTGATATGCTATCCACTGATAGTGAAAATCACCCACTGCTCTCATTGCCATAGTTTTACCACTGATCTTGTTCCATCAGTGGTCTTCATAAAAAGAGTTGTCGTTTTCTTCATCAGGGGTTGGCACGTGGATAGTACATTGTGGTCAGACCTTTTGTGACCGCTGCCACGTCAGCATTCACTTTTTCTCTATAAAACCCCATTCAAAACCCAAAACAGGATTTTACTGTCGAATTGAATTCTTAAAAATTCCTTCCTCAAAGCAGTTTTCCTCTCATTTCCTCAAATTTCTTCACAACCTTCTTCGATCGTCTTCTTCAAAATGACAAAATCGAAGTCATCCGCTACACCCACTTCAAAATCTTCTTGCAAAAAGGCCGCTCCAAAGGATACTCCCATCGAAATTCCATACAAAGCACCACACAATTATAAGGGTCTTTTGACAAAACCAGGTACCACCGATGCTTTCAACTCCATCATTGAAATCATGTCTGCATCAAAGTACAAAACTTTGTTAACAGCTGATGCTCCAATTTACTTGGACACCCAAAGAGAGTTCTGGAAGAATATTACCCTTGACAAACAAGGAGAAGATGTCATAGCCATTAACTCCTCTCTAATGGGTAAAGTTGTCCAAATTACACCACAATCCATCTCGGAAGTCTTTGAACTCAATGATCAGCAAGGTAAAACTTCTTTTCCCAAAAATGAGTTAAAAACTGATTTCCTTGAAAGGGGTTATGCCGAGCAAATAAAAAAGGATACCTTACAAAAAGGTAATTTTCCACCTGTAACAAGATTTTTGTTCCATACTCTGCTAATGTGTGTTTCAAACAAAACCACCTCTTTTAATGAGTTACCATTAAAGATTCAAAATCTGGGATATGCTATTCTTCAAGATGAAAATTTTAATTACTCCCAGGAAATCTTTAATGATTTGGTTAAAAACGTTGAGAAAAAGCCATTCTTAATTTTTCCAAGATTTCTAAGTTATTATTTTGAAAAGAAATTTGGTAAGGATGATGCTTCTGCAATAAAAAAAGGTGCATCTTTTCAAATAAACAGCTTAACAGCTGAAACTTTTACAAGAATGTCAACACCTTGCAAAACACAAGCAGAGGTGCCTGAGCAGACTTTAGCAGCTACCACTGCTCCTCAGGTATCTGCTGCTGAGCCCACTGCTCAAGGTGATCAATGTAGCAAAACAACTGCTTTGAAACCCACACCTAAAATCACCAAAAAGCCAAAGCAAAAGAAAACTCAAAAACCCCCCAAACCCATAAAAAAGACAACTCTGGAGGATGAGATACTAGAGCAACTGCCAGTGACAGCACAAAAGTCACAGGAAACCACTGCTGCTACTTCCTCACAGCAGTTGGTACAAATATCTCAACCCATGACTGAAACTCCTCCTGTTTCTTCTAAAAAAGAACAGGTTGTACATATAGGGACACCACAATATGATGCTCTGGAATCACTTGCTTCCATCATCCACAGCCCAATGCCCGGGGCCAATTCTCTTTCTACACCCAACCTCACCTCCACAATTCCCCCACCAACAAAATTATTGTTGGATGCTATTGATCAGAACCAGGCACAAACCAGTCCTTCTCACTCACCTATCAATGAGAACATACTTCAACAAACGACTGGGTCTGATGTATCAATCATAGCTAACCCACCAACAAGACCTGAGGAGGTTACACCCCTTGAGTTACAAGTAACTCTTGGTGGTAATCCAAGTGAAGCAGCCACTACAAGTGCTGAACCCACTGGTTTGCATTTAGACAGTGGTTGCATCAATAAGACTTCCTTGGAGGCAATTCCTTCTATAGCACCTCTGATAACCACTAGTGAGTTTGTTTTAACCACTGGTACCATCAAAAGGTTATCAAGTGTTGAGGGAAGAAGTCCCCAGTACCAAGAAAAAGGGGCATCAGTGGATGACTATTGGAATACATTCCCTAAGTCAACCATTGTTCAAACCACTGTTAGTGGGAAATCAGATGATCCCATTGAGTTGGGTGATGGTCTAAAGTACCAAGAATTTGTTGGGTTTTTCACATGTTTATCAAAGCATTTTATCCATATAAAATAAAAACGCAGCGGAAAATTATTATTTAAAACATGTTACTTACAAGATATAAAACCCATTTTATATGTAAAACCCAATCCCGGATCCATATACGAATATGCATGCTATCATAATTAAAACACAACCATAGGGTGTTTAGAATACTACCTTCCAAGGAGTAGAGGATATGAAGAAGATGATGCTTCTTGAATGGTTGCCTTCAAGTGTAGAAGACCTCAAGCTTGTATACCCCAAGCCTTCCAACAAACACCTTACGTTTAGCTAGGATTTCTACACTTATGAACTCACTAAAAAATTCCTCATGAACAACCATGCTTGGCCGAAAATATAAAGAGGAGGTTGTGGAGTTCTTGCACTTGATTTATTAACTTGAAAAACCCTCCTGATCAACCACCCTTTGGCTGAAAATTAGAGATACCTTTTGCAAGTCCTTCACTTGAAAATCATCTCCTCAAATGGCATTACTATAGCCGAAAATTATGGAGTGTTTTTTTACAAGTCTTTCAAGTTCCTCTTCATCCATTTTGTCATACAAAATAGATTTAAAAGAGTGAGAGAAGATGGCCACCCAAAAGAACCAATCAAGTAGCCTCTTACACATGCATTTGCATGTAATGCTATTGGACCAAAATTGCTTGGGAAGATCACCCAATCAAAACCCATCTAACTTGTAAGACATGCATGTAGTGTGATTGGACCAACAATTTTGGGAAGAGTACATGTTGGGGGGCGGCCCACATGTTTATTTTATAAAAAAAATTTAATTCTTTTATAAAATATAAGTCTTGTATGTATTTTATAACATTTATAAAATATAACATATCATATTACAAGACTTTATGCAATATCTCATAACCTTTTAAAATGTTATTTAACCAGTTAAATAACAAAATAAAATATTCTCTCAAAATAAATTATCAATATAATTTATTAGTTTGTCAAGTGCAATTATTTAGAAAACCGATTTCTAAATATTCTGAGTGTTAATATTTATTTGTTTGATCATATCATAAATAAATATTGTAAGTGTTTGTCTAGCTTGTATTTGGGTATGACTCAACTTGGATCATAACGTACTAGCCACATCAATTTAATATGTGTCTTGGGCATACAGAGTTCAACAATCTCCCACTTGCACAAGATACATAGAAGATTGATGCAAGTAGTAAATGACGCCTAACTACGGTTTACTACCCCTAATACGTATGACTATATGTCCCATTCAATTACATCATCTCCTTCAAGTCCCTTACTTGAAATGATTTAGGTGAATCTATCATTTATCCTTTCGTTACAGATGTCATGTCAAATCCAGAGACATAGAGTGATCACTCTCTGTTGATTTAACTTTATCAGGCCTTAGACATCTTACTCTCAACGAATAAGAGGAACAAATCCCATCTTGACTACATACGTCTCTCACAATCACCTTGTACCACACCTGAGCTTAGCCTTATGTACTGTCATATTACTAACAGCGAAGAAATAAGTCAAGGCATAATATTTAGTGAATATCAAGACCCAATATGTATCTCAGGTTTGAGGATACTATGATATTCTCCTTTACTCAAATTTACTTATGATCAATCACAGATGATTCCATGCAGTAATATTTGAGAGCGAGTCAGTCCAATATTTGTATCCCACAAATATCTATGAACTTTGGTAGCAACACTTTGCTCTATATTCATTCTAAATGAATATCCACCAATCCAAATTCATAATAGTCTTACATTCATATTTGTTCCCACAAGTATGATCGACTACGGACATTTAGAATAAGAAACTTATTCACGGATTTAAACATGCTAAAAAGGAACATAACCCAAAATGCCATAAAGAGTTATAAAACAATTGTTCCAATATCCAAATACAAAATAGATCAAATCCAATCACTAGAATATCGAAGTCCCAAGGCACAAGTATGACCTTTCATGCTTTGCCCATTCAAGGAGCTTCGTGAGTGGATCCGCAATATTTTGATCAGTGTGAACTTTGCGAATACGTATCTTTCCCTTTTTCAACTTCATCCCTTATGTAGTTGAAATTCCGCTCAATGTGCCTAGTCTTTTGATGTACATGAGGTTCCGTGATTTAAGCAATCACACCATCGTTATCACAAAGATCACTAGGGGTCCTGATGGTAGGGACTTCCCCTAGATCGGTAATAATTCAAGTGACAGATCCATATGAATTATCTCGATCAATGAAGCGGCGATGTATTCTGATTCTGTAGTGGACAATGCTACCCTAATTGTGATCGAGGACCATTTCGATCAGTTTGGAAACTCGTATCCATGTAACCCTTTACAATGAATTCCGAAACTCGCATCCCTGTAACCCTTTACAACGAGTTCCTAAATACCAGATCCATATATTAGAAATATATCCTTAGTCCTTCTAAGGTATTTCAATATATATATTTTAACAGTCACCCTGTGACAACTCGAATTTCCGACATTCTTTATTCGCATTTATTGCACGTTGACTGTCTAGATTATTGCTTACACGAATTATTTACCTGGTAATTGTGCACACTAAATTATAGTCAAGATGATAATCTTGATTTTTGAGTGATAAGGTGTAAGTACTTGACTGCATGATTAATTGTAAACTGTTTGAGACCTGAACAACTCGACGAAACACAATATGTGTTTCGCCATAACCACTCTCGACGAAACAGATTGTTTCGCCAACCATCCACTCGACGAAACAGGTCAGTTTCGCCGAGCCCAGTTTCGCCGAAGCCCAGTTCGGGCCCAGCTTGTTATTTCGGGTTTTAAACGTGTAACAGCCTCAGTTTTACATCTGCTCTCAAAACAATCGAAACCCTAGAGCCCTTCTCTCCTGTGTGACGGCAGTTGGAGCTTCTCGAAGATATCCTTAGCGATCGATTCGTATTCCTCTTATCTCGGTTAGTCGTGTGTATGTTAATCGGTTTCTTGATTCTGTACCATCTCGATTCATGTTTGTGTAAATGATTGATGCGTGTTATTGCTGCGATTCTAGTATGACGGCGATATAGATTTCGATTATGTATGATGTAGTAGGATATACAATGCTATGCGAAACTTAATACAATCGAATGCTCGGTTCTGGATATTGTTATTATGTTCTGATTCTGAATGAACGTTAGCATCTTGATAGGGTTCAATGATATGATGTTGTATGATTGATATGTTATATTCATAAACTAGGGTTTATGCTAGACAATGATTCTTGGATGATTGAGTTATGATGATTTTACATACACATTGACCTTCATATGATTTCTGTTATTGATGACGGCTGCTAGAACGATTAGGGTTTCTGTGTTATCCGAATCTGCTGTTACTGATGTCTGCGAAACTGACATCCGACGAAACAGAACTCTCGGCGAAACAGAAAGTGTTTCGCCAAGAGTAATCGACGAAATTGAATTCTGTTTCGCCAAATAAGACCACGACGAAACAGAACGTGTTTCGTCAAATGTGTGTTTCGCCAACTTATGTGTTTCGCCAATATCTGTGTTTCGCCAATATGTGTATTTCGCTGAACAGTTAATCTGCGCAGTAACTTGAGTTAATTCTGTTAAGTGTTAACTGGAATATTTAACTGCTGTTAAGGGTAACCATCTTGTATGACTGTGATTACGTGTTACCCGCTTATACATGAACAACTTGGGCACAAACTGATTATGTATACGTGCATACCTTAGGACGTGATTGATTATTTACGAGCACATACTTAGCATACCGAGCAAACCAAGGTGAGTTCACACTTCTACCAAGGCATGGGATTCCCGGGGTTGGGAATGGGTTGATTGATTTTTTTATGCTTAAGAGTTATCGGAATTATATACCATAGGCCTCGGGAGAGGAAGGTCAATGATAAATACTACTAGACTAGAGATACATATACTTATCTTCGCACACATGCCTGGAATGGCCGCGATACTAGAACAATCTTCGCAAACATGCCTGGAATGGCCGCGAACTATACTAGAACAATCTTCGCAAACATGCCTGGAATGGCCGCGAACTATACTTTAATCTTCGCAAACATGCCTGGAGGGCCGCGATACAAATATACCTAGTCTAGAGAACATATGGGAAACCCCCACTAAACTTCGCAAACATGCCTAGAGGGCCGCGATGCTATTACATACGATACATGATTACTAAACGAACATACGATTTACGATACGAACATTATAACTAAATATCCAACTGTGAACTTGCTCAACTAGTTGTTGACTCTCTGTTACATGCCTTGCAGGACCTTAGGTACTTTTGGAGCTTGCACGGGAGGCACGGTCGTTGTGGACATGGATCGTGAATGTGTTATTAAACATTATGACATTTTGTACTTAAACTTATGTTGGGTCTTACATTATTGCTTCCGCTACACACTTGTTTATATTTGGTTTTGGTAACACCTATCGTATTGATAAATGACTTTTACTATATACTTATGTTCAATATGATTGGTGGCTTGATCCTGGTCATGTCACGCCTCCAAGCGGTGGTACTCCGCGTGTGGATTTTGGGGGTGTGACAGATTGGTATCAGAGCCATTGGTTATAGAGAACTCGGTTTTAATAAGGGGAAAACGATTTTGTTAAAACCAGACTATAACCAGAACAGTGCTCTCAACGATCCACAACGACGCTTCGCTCCACGTGCAAGGCTCAACATCATAGGTACTACTATTCATGTTACTTTACCTACTTGCTAGAATTACATAGAACTTTGCTCGTGGTATGCTCAGATTACAGAACCTACTATATGTTATTGCTTGAGAATACTTGTGTGCTCACTCTCTTCGCACTATTCGCGAACCTCTCACCCACATGTTCTCCTTGATGTCAAGATCATGAGTGGACGCGTTAACCTAACTCAAGCCCAGTTGGCGGCTTCGATCACTGAACAAGTTACTGCAGCACTCGCAGCTGCCCAGGCAGGAGGTGTAACCTGCCATCACCACTTACTCTAGGATCTTTAGATCCTACTCTCGTAACTCAACACTTGTGCTTAATTTTGATTACTCTTACGCACACGACAAGTCAACACGCTCAGCCACCTGTGTGCACATACAAGACTTTTATGGACTGTCGTCCTACTACTTTTAGCGACACTGAAGGAGCTGTTGGACTCCTCCATTAGTTCGAGGAACTCGAATCGGTCTTCGAGTGTGTGAATGACCGAGGCTCGTAAGGTGAAATATGCCACTGATACTCTCGAAGGCACTGCGTTAACTTGGCGGAACGCGCAAGTTCAGATGCTGGGGCTGGCGGCTGCTAATGCCACCCCTTGGGACGAATTCAAGGAACTAATCAAACTAGAATACTGTAACTATGATAACATCCACAAACTGGAAGTGGAGTTCTTTAACCTGAAGATGACGGGGTCAGAAATAGAGGCGTATACGAAGCGATCTAACGAACTGGCAACTTTGTGCCCTACTATGGTGGAACCTCCCATCAAGCGCACCGAGAGCGGTACCTCAAAGGCTTAGTACCAGAAATTCAAAGTCATGTGATGACTGCTAATCTTGCTACTATTCAAGATGTTACTCATCTTGCTCATCGTCTCACAGACTAGGCAGTGGAACAGAACAAGCTGCCTAGACGTATTGGTGCTACTACTACTACTTCTGCTATTCCCAGTGACAACAAATGAAAGTGGGATGGAACCTCTAGCAAGGGTTCGACTACGATTCTGTCCCAGGCACAGCAGTGAAAGATCGATGACAACCAAAGTCCTGGTCAGCAACCTTTTAACAGTCAATGGCAGGGTGGATACAGGGGAAACCACCCTAAGTGCAAACGATGTAACTTGCACCACAGCGGGCAGTGCAACCGAAATCATTGTCAATGATGCGACAAGCTTGGTCATGGAGCCAAAGATGGTAGAAACTCACGTCATGCAAGCCAGAACCAAACAACAACAGATACAAGATCTATAGAATCAGCAGCAACAGCAGGGTAACAAGGGATGTTATCAGTGTGGTGCTGAAGGTCACTTCAAGAGACACTGCCCACGGTTGAACCAGAACCAGAATCAGAACCACAACCAAGGAAACGGGAACTAGGGAAGACAACAACGGGGGGTAATAACGACGGAAATGGTGCCAGGGGTCGAGTGTTCGTGTTTGGTCAGGGTGATACTAGGAATGACCCCAGCGTTGTGATGGTTCCGACATCGTCATTGGTATGGATTGGTTATCCCAACAACAAGCAGAGATCCTATGCAAGGAGAAGATCATTCGTATTCCCCGTGCTGGAAAAGAACCTCTCGAAGTTCAAGGCGACAAGAGTGGTGTCGTGAGTGGCATCATCTCCTTCCTGAAGGCACAGAAGTGTTTGCGAAAGGGTCACACAGCTATTTTAGCACTCGTTACTGATACATCGACGAAAGAGAAGAAGTTAGAGGATATTCCTGTTATACGCGACTTTCCTCAAGTGTTTCCTGAAGAGTTACCTGGGTTACCGCCCCATCGCCAGGTCGAGTTTCAAATCGAGCTAGCTCCTGGAGCAGCACCTATAGCTCGAGCGCCTTACCGCTTAGCTCCAACTGAACTGGAAGAACTGTCTAAGCAATTACAAGAACTATTGGAAAAGGGTTTCATACGTCCTAGCTCTTCGCCCTGGGGAGCTCCAGTATTATTTGTGAAGAAGAAAGACGGTACCTTTCGTATGTGCATAGATTACCGCGAACTAAACAAGGTGACGGTGAAGAATCGTTATCCTCTTCCACGCATCGACGACTTATTCGACCAGTTGCAAGGGTCGAGCTATTACTCGAAGATTGATCTGAGGTCAGGTTACCATCAATCGAGAGTCCGGGATGAGGACGTCTCCAAAACAGCATTCAGAACTCGCTACGGCCATTACGAGTTTTTGGTCATGCCATTCGGGCTAACAAACGCGCCTGCGGTTTTCATGGATCTTATGAACAGGGTGTGCAAACCTTATCTTGACAAGTTTGTTATTGTTTTCATCGACGACATCCTAATTTATTCAAGGAATCGGGAGGAACATGAGCAGCATTTACGACTTATTCTAGAACTTCTTCGAACGGAACAGCTATACGCTAAGTTTTCAAAAATGTGACTTCTGGCTTCGTGAAGTCCACTTCCTAGGCCACGTGGTAAACAAGGATGGGATTCATGTTGATCCATCCAAGGTGGATTCGATCAAGAACTGGCCTGCACCTCGCACACCGACAGAAATACGCCAATTCTTGGGTTTGGCAGGTTATTACAGACGGTTCATCAAAGACTTCTCAAAGATTGCACAGCCGCTTACATTACTGACACAGAAAGGTGTTGCTTACCGTTGGAGTAATGCACAGGAAACATCGTTTCAGCACTTAAAGGATAGACTATGTAGCGCGCCTATCCTCTCACTGCCTGAAGGCACGGACAATTTTGTAGTCTACTGCGACGCATCTATCCAAGGTCTTGGATGTGTATTGATGCAACGGGATAAAGTTATTGCTTATGCTTCGCGCCAACTTAAGGTTCACGAACGGAATTACATAACACACGATTTAGAGCTGGGAGCGGTTGTTTTTGCACTTAAGATATGGCGACACTACCTGTACGGCACCAAATGTGCTATCTACACTGACCACAGAAGCCTCGAACATATCTTCAAACAGAAGGAACTGAATATGCGACAACGACGATGGGTCGAACTGCTAAATGACTACGAATGCTCAATCAGGTACCACCCAGGCAAAGCCAATGTTGTGGCTGACGCCCTCAGTCGAAAAGACACTGCGCCTAAGCGCGTACGAGCTTTACAACTCACTATATAGTCTAGCCTTCTTTCTCAGATACGAGATGCTCAGGTAGAAGCATTGAAACTAGAAAACGTCAGGGCTGAAGCCCTACGTGGCTCAAGGCAACGCTTAGAACAAAAAGGAAATGGTGCTTACTACGTCACAGGACGCACTACTCGGTACATCCTGGTGCGGATAAACTGTACCACGATATCAGAACTACATACTGGTGGCCTAGCATGAAGGCCCACATAGCCACATACGTTAGCAAATGCTTGACTTGTGCGAGAGTCAAAGCAGAATACCAGAAACCGTCAGGTCCACTTCAACAACCTGAGATACCACAATGGAAATGGAAACAAATTTCCATGGATTTTGTTACTGGCTTACCTAGATCTCAGCGCGGAAATGATACTATTTGGGTGATCGTGGATCGACTCACTAAGTCTGCTCCCTTCCTGGAAATCAAGGAAACGGATAAGTTCTCCACACTAGCAGACTTGTATCTTAAGGAAGTTGTTTCGAGGCACGGTGTGCCCACCTCTATTATCTTTGATCGTGACGCACGCTTTACTTCAGAACTATGGCAAGCAATGCACAAAATCTTTTGGCTCTCGATTAGACATGAGCACAACTTATCACCCTCAGACGGATGGGCAGTCTGAGCGCACTATCCAAACTCTAGAAGACATGCTTCGGGCGTGCGTAATCGACTTTGGCAACGGTTGGGAAAAACATCTGCCACTTGTAGAATTTTCATACAACAACAGCTACCACACCAGCATTAAAGCTGCACCATTCGAGGCATTGTACGGGCGTAAGTGCCGGTCACCTCTCTGTTGGGCAGAGGTGGGAGATAGTCAAATCACAGGTCCAGAAATGGTAGTCGATACTACTGAAAAGATTGCTCAAATACGACAACGCATGGCGGCAGCTCGCGACCGTCAGAAAGCATACGCAGATAAAGACAGAAAACTACTCGAATTCCAGGTTGGGGATCGAGCGCTATTCAAAGTTTCACCCTGGAAGGGTGTTGTTCGTTTTGGCAAACGCGGCAAACTTAATCCACGATACGTCGGACCTTTCGAAGTTATTGAGAAGATAGGCAGGGTAGCCTACCGATTGAACTTACCAGCTGAACTCAGTGCAGTTCACAACGTCTTTCACGTGTCGAATCTGAAGAAGTGTATGTCAGATGAGACCCACATAGTTCCCTTGAAGGAACTCACCATCGACGAGCGGTTGTAGTTCGTCGAAGAACCAGTTGAGATCACGGACCAGGATGTTAAGGTCCTCAAGAACACGAGAATCCCTCTTGTACGAGTTCGTTGGAACTCCCGTCGCGGCCCAGAGTTCACCTGGGAGCGTGAAGATCAAATGAAACTCAAGTATCCCCAGTTATTCGGAACCAATGCAACTACTACTGAGGCTGAAGCTACCAATACAGAATTTCGGGACGAAATTCCAAATCAACGGGGGGATAATGTGACACCCCAAGAAAACCAGTAATCTTCGCAAACCTGCTCGGGGAGCCGCGATACAATACAGGTAAACAACGTCACACCACTAGCTTCCTCAGTAACCGCATGCTAAATTTCGGGACGAAATTTCTTTCAAGTTGGGGATAATGTGACAACTCGAATTTCCGACATTCTTTATTCGCATTTATTGCACGTTGACTGTCTAGATTATTGCTTACACGAATTATTTACCTGGTAATTGTGCACACTAAATTATAGTCAAGATGATAATCTTGATTTTTGAGTGATAAGGTGTAAGTACTTGACTGCATGATTAATTGTAAACTGTTTGAGACCTGAACAACTCAACGAAACACAATATGTGTTTCGCCATAACCACTCTCGACGAAACAGATTGTTTCGCCAACCATCCACTCGACGAAACAGGTCAGTTTCGCCGAGCCCAGTTTCGCCGAAGCCCAGTTCGGGCCCAGCTTGTTATTTCGGGTTTTAAACGTGTAACAGCCTCAGTTTTACATATGCTCTCAAAACAATCGAAACCCTAGAGCCCTTCTCTCCTGTGTGACGGCAGTTGGAGCTTCTCGAAGATATCCTTAGCGATCGATTCGTATTCCTTTTATCTCGGTTAGTCGTGTGTATGTTAATCGGTTTCTTGATTCTGTACCATCTCGATTCATGTTTGTGTAAATGATTGATGCGTGTTATTGCTGCGATTCTAGTATGACGGCGATATAGATTTCGATTATGTATGATGTAGTAGGATATACAATGCTATGCGAAACTTAATACAATCGAATGCTCGGTTCTGGATATTGTTATTATGTTCTGATTCTGAATGAACGTTAGCATCTTGATAGGGTTCAATGATATGATGTTGTATGATTGATATGTTATATTCATAAACTAGGGTTTATGCTAGACAATGATTCTTGGATGATTGAGTTATGATGATTTTACATACACATTGACCTTCATATGATTTCTGTTATTGATGACGGCTGCTAGAACGATTTGGGTTTCTGTGTTATCCGAATCTGCTGTTACTGATGTCTGCGAAACTGACATCCGACGAAACAGAACTCTCGGCGAAACAGAAAGTGTTTCGCCAAGAGTAATCGACGAAATTGAATTCTGTTTCGCCAAATAAGACCACGACGAAACAGAACGTGTTTCGTCAAATGTGTGTTTCGCCAACTTATGTGTTTCGCCAATATCTGTGTTTCACCAATATGTGTATTTCGCCGAACAGTTAATCTGCGCAGTAACTTGAGTTAATTCTGTTAAGTGTTAACTGGAATATTTAACTGCTGTTAAGGGTAACCATCTTGTATGACTGTGATTACGTGTTACCCGCTTATACATGAACAACTTGGGCACAAACTGATTATGTATACGTGCATACCTTAGGACGTGATTGATTATTTACGAGCACATACTTAGCATACCGAGCAAACCAAGGTGAGTTCACACTTCTACCAAGGCATGGGATTCCCGGGGTTGGGAATGGGTTGATTGATTTTTTTATGCTTAAGAGTTATCGGAATTATATACCATAGGCCTCGGGAGAGGAAGGTCAATGATAAATACTACTAGACTAGAGATACATATACTTATCTTCGCACACATGCCTGGAATGGCCGCGATACTAGAACAATCTTCGCAAACATGCCTGGAATGGCCGCGAACTATACTAGAACAATCTTCGCAAACATGCCTGGAATGGCCGCGAACTATACTAGAACAATCTTCGCAAACATGCCTGGAATGGCCGCGAACTATACTTTAATCTTCGCAAACATGCCTGGAGGGCCGCGATACAAATATACCTAGTCTAGAGAACATATGGGAAACCCCCACTAAACTTCGCAAACATGCCTAGAGGGCCGCGATGCTATTACATACGATACATGATTACTAAACGAACATACGATTTACGATACGAACATTATAACTAAATATCCAACTGTGAACTTGCTCAACTAGTTGTTGACTCTCTGTTACATGCCTTGCAGGACCTTAGGTACTTTTGGAGCTTGCACGGGAGGCACGGTCGTTGTGGACATGGATCGTGAATGTGTTATTAAACATTATGACATTTTGTACTTAAACTTATGTTGGGTCTTACATTATTGCTTCCGCTACACACTTGTTTATATTTGGTTTTGGTAACACCTATCGTATTGATAAATGACTTTTACTATATACTTATGTTCAATATGATTGGTGGCTTGATCCTGGTCATGTCACGCCTCCAAGCGGTGGTACTCCGCGTGTGGATTTTGGGGGTGTGACACACCCAATGACCGTTACTTGCTGGTATCTTCTCGTCATGCCAAAAGCGCATGACATGTCCGGTCCAGTGCATATCATTACATACAAAATGAATCCTATAGCAGACGCATATGGGATTCCTTTCATTCTTTCTTGCTCATCCTTTGAGCTTGGACATTGAGACGCACTCAATATTGTCCTCTCTAGAATAGGTACCAAACCTTTTTTAGAGTTCTCTATCTTGAACCTTTTCAAGACTTTGTCAATGTATGCACTTTGGTTTAAACCTATCTAGCGCCTTGACCTATCCTTATAGATCTTTATTCCCAGAATGTAGGCGACTTCACCAAGATCCTTAATGGAAAAACAACTTCCAAGCCAGGCTTTTTCACCTTCCATGGCTGAAATGTCATTTCCAAATAGTAGAATGTCATCGACATACTATACTAAGAAAGTAATAATGCTCCCACTAGCCTTCTTACACACACAAGCTTCATCGTCGTTCTTGATGAATCCATATTCCCTAATTTCTTCATCAAAACGGTGATTGCAACTTCTCGATGCTTGTTTCAATCCATAGATTGAATTCTTTAACTTGTTTCAAAACCTTTAGGCTGAACCATATAGACATATTCCTCAAGATATCCATTTAGGAAAGCCGTTTTGACATCCATTTGCCAAATCTCATATTCATAATATGAAGGTATGGCAAATAATATCCTTATTGACTTTAGCATCGCTATAGGCGAGAAGGTCTCATTATAATCAACCCCTTGAGTTTGATTGAAACCTTTTGCTATAAGTCGCGCTTTACAAGTATCCAAGTTACCATGCACATATGTTTTCTTCCTGAAAACCCACTTATCTCCAACTACTTTGGAGTTAAGAGGTAGTACAACCAATTCTCAAACTTGGTTGTCATACATGGATTGCATCTCTACGTTTATGGCTTCAAGCCATTTGTCGCAATCAGATTTCGATATTGCATCACGGTATGTGGTAGGTTCACCTGAATCTACCACGTAGCATCCATCTATGAAAAATCCATATCGTTCAGGTGGACTACTAATTCTACCAGATCTGCGAACGTTTTGTGTGTAATGATCAACCACTTGATCATTGATCAACCACTTGATCGTTTTCAACAATCCTCTTGTTGAGTGCTAGTAGCAACCAAACGTGTATTGGCTTGTGGTTCTTGATCCTCATCAAGTTCCATTGTTCTACTAATTCCTTCCACAAGGAACTTAGCTTCCAAGAACTCAGCCTTTCGAGCAACAAATACCTTTTGCTCTGTTGGATCGTTGAAACAATATCCTATACCATCTTTAGGATATCCTACAAAGATACACTTAGTGGATCATACTTCAAATTTGTTTGGGGTGTATTGCTTCACTTAAGCTTCACAACCCATACCTTTAAATATGATAATTATGGAGTCCTTCCATGCCATATTTCAAAAGGGTGTCTTATCCACTTTCTTGGTTTTGGGCCATATTTAATATACGGACCACGGAGAGCAAAGCGTAACCCCAAAATGATAGAGATAATGCGCTCCTAGCCATCATAGATCGAACCATATCCAAATAGAGTTCGATTCCTCCTCTATCGAAATGAAGAACTTTGATTGAGTTGATTTAGTACTTCACCTTTTGAAGATTCTGAACGTTTCAAAACTTCTTCTTTGTGTCAAGTACACATAACCTTAACTACTATAGTTATCGGTAAAAGTAATGAAGTATCTTTCACCATTCCTAGTCATTGGCTTAAAAGGATTACATACATTCGAATGTATGATACCTAATAAATCTTTTGCCCTTTCCCACTAAGGGATTACTTGGTCATTTTACCTTGTAAATAAGATTCGCATGTATCAAATGAACCAATTTCATTTGTTTCCAAAAGACAATTCCTTCGAAGTGTTTACATGCGACATCTGTTTATATGACCAAGGCGATAATGTCAAGGATAGGTCTTACTCAAATCCATTTTGAGTTTCTTGGTGATTGATTGGTACATTAAACTATCAAATGATGTATTATTATGAACCGATTCATAAATACCATTTGAAGGCATAGGTTTAAAGAAAAACATGTCATTCATCGATATAAATGTCAATGTTTGCAAACTTTAAGTCAAAACCATATTGTCTTATAAGGGAAACTTGAATAATGTTCCTAGTCAAACTAGGAGCATTCAAGACATTTTAAAACAATTTCCAAACCATTTGGAAGTTTCAAAACATAGTCTCCTTTCTTGTAATGTTTATTTCTTTTGAACCTTTTGCAATGAATTGCAAACATGAGTTCCACATCCGGTATCTAATACCCATGTGTTAGAAGAAATAACATTAAGGTCAATATGTATCATTAAGATTGTACCTGAGGTTTGCCTAGCATCCCTCTTGTTTTTCAACTCTTTAAGATAGGTTGGACAATTCCTATTTAAATGCCCTATCTCTCCACACTCAAAGCATGGATCGTTCGTGGCAACCTTTGCCTTCTTTTCTATTGGTTTCGGTGGTTCCGCTTTAGTCTTTCTTTTCTTTCCCTTTGATATGCCCCTTTCCTTTGGCAACATTTGCTTTGGTGTCGGGGTGATGCCCTTTCCTTGTTGACATCCTTATTGATCGTTAGAATGGGTAAAGCCCTTTTACCCATGTTGAGCCTTTCACGGTTATCAATGTGGCTTTTCATCTTAAAGACATAAGATGAGTCCGATTGGGTTTCCTCCATTCGACATGCATGAAGCGCTCGAACCGTTTCGAAGCGTTCTACCCTTAGGAACATTTCCTACAATTGGGTAATCATGTCGTATGCTCATGATGTTCAAAACCTTTTGAATCTCGGGAATCATAATTCCTAACATGAGGCAAGAGGCTGCGTGGTATCCTCGATATACTTAATCCAATCGTTATAGGCATCCTTATCTTTCATAAGATGTTCATCGGGATTAGGATCGTTCAACACATAGGATATCTTCTCTTACTTGAGAACGATTCTTAAGTTTTGATATTAATCCATGAAGTGTTACGATGGAGACGATCCTTTTCAAGGATTGTTTTTAGTGATAGGTTACGGACGGTTTGGGTAATATTGTTAGCGGCTATCTACAAAATTTAACAAGGTTCAATTTTAGTATTTTCGATATTATTATCTTTTAATCATTAATACCCTTTTATGTCTCATAGACAATTAATAATTAAAATCTAGAATCCAACGTTACATTTAAATATTGGTTAGGTGAACTTTATCCCTCTATTTAAATTAACAAGGTAGTCAACGTTTGACAATTGCAACTCTTTGCAATTTCTAGCCATATGGGATCGGTTAAACATCTATATGTTTGGTTGGCATGTTTAATCCCATCAACACCTTTTGTTCGCCATGCTTCGGTGACCCTAAGTTCATGGTTTCCAAATCAAGTCGTCCAACTTACACACACGTGTGAGTTTATACACATAAGTGGTTAGGTGACCTTTATCACACAAACATGGTAAACCCACCTCGAATATACAAGTTCCCTCAAATGTGGTTAGGTGACCTTTATCCCACAATAAGAGTTCCCAAGTGATTCGAGTGTTGTATAAAAGGATGGTGTTTGACTTGTTTTATAAAAGGGATTTTGAGTTTTAAAAATTCTAGTTTAGAAAACATTATGTACCATACATTTGCATGCATTCAAATCCTTGGTACTTTTGTGAAAAAAAAATTTCAAGGTTCTTTTAATAAAACCCATTTTATTATAAAATCATTAATTTTTTTAATAACCTTTTATTAACCATTTTTAATGATCTTCAAAGAACCAATTTTAAGCTTGTTGTTGATTATTAGTTTGTTAAGCATGCATATCCAAATATCATCCAAACAATAAAATAAGCAACCACACAAGCACAACATACATAATAATATGTGCATAACCATAGCCAACTATTTTGACAACACTTGTTAGCCGAAACAAGTGTGCCAAAAGGTCCTTCCTAAGGGGTGAAAAATGACACAAGTAATGTGTCAATGAACTCCCACTTGATCCCGCATCCAAATGCTTCAAGTCTCCATCTTGTGTTGTGATTTCTCCACCTTATTTGAGCTTCCAAAAGTCTTTTATTTTCAGCTCCAAACTCCTTTGGACTTCAATAAAAAAATGTGTTTTGGTTATCGGGTTAAAATCCCGTTGAGAACGATGAAGTTCTTTGGACCGAATATTATGGTCCAAACCAAAACTGCATTTTTGTGTGCATCTTCTTTTACAAAATATATCCTAATACATTTTTTCTAGTAAAATAAAATGCACCTAATCTATTTATTTTACATACCAAATGAAAATAAATAAATTACATATCTTCTAATGGAAGAACAAAATAATAATTATTACAACCCATTGAAATAATAATAAAATGAATCACAACACAATCATTCAACACAAGGTCATGGCTAGGTCATATGCACCAAAATATATATCCACATATATATAAAATTCAAGAAGCAAAATGGTTCCCTTTTACAACCTACAATTTTTCGGTCAAGAATGAAAAACCGAAAAATGTGGGTTTTTGTCCAAACAAAATAATCATCCAAATGAAATAATTTTTCAAGATTCATTTATGCATGTAAGAATATAATCTTGAAAAACAAAGGGATAACCATGGTGAAAATTTCGACCATAGGGTTTTACCCAAACCCGAAAATTTCATATCCTATGAAGCATGCACTCATATAAGCGGCTCTGATGCCACTGTTGGGTTTTTCACATGTTTATCAAAGCATTTTATCCATATAAAATAAAAACGCAGCGGAAAATTATTATTTAAAACATGTTACTTACAAGATATAAAACCCATTTTATATGTAAAACCCAATCCCGGATCCATATACGAATATGCATGCTATCAAAATTAAAACACAACCATAGGGTGTTTAGAATACTACCTTCCAAGGAGTAGAGGATATGAAGAAGATGATGCTTCTTGAACGGTTGCCTTCAAGTGTAGAAGACCTCAAGCTTGTATACCCCAAGCCTTCCAACAAACACCTTACGTTTAGCTAGGATTTCTACACTTATGAACTCACTAAAAAATTCCTCATGAACAACCATGCTTGGCCGAAAATACAATGAGGAGGTTGTGGAGTTCTTGCACTTGATTTATTAACTTGAAAAACCCTCCTGATCAACCACACTTTGGCTGAAAACTAGAGATACCTTTTGCAAGTCCTTCACTTGAAAATCATCTCCTCAAATGGCATTACTATAGCCGAAAATTATGGAGTGTTTTTTTACAAGTCTTTCAAGTTCCTCTTCATCCATTTTGCCATACAAAATAGATTTAAAAGAGTGAGAGAAGATGGCCACCCAAAAGAACCAATCAAGTAGCCTCTTACACATGCATTTGCAGGTAATGCTATTGGACCAAAATTGCTTGGGAAGATCACCCAATCAAAACCCATCTAACTTGTATGACATGCATGTAGTGTGATTGGACCAACAATTTTGGGAAGAGTACATGCTGGGGGGCGGCCCACATGTTTATTTTATAAAAAAAAATTCAATTCTTTTATAAAATATAAGTCTTGTATGTATTTTATAACATTTATAAAATATAACATATCATATTACAAGACTTTATGCAATATCTCATAACCTTTTAAAATGTTATTTAACCAGTTAAATAACAAAATAAAATATTCTCTCAAAATAAATTATCAATATAATTTATTAGTTTGTCAAGTGCAATTATTTAGAAAACCGATTTCTAAATATTCTGAGTGTTAATATTTATTTGTTTGATCATATCATAAATAAATATTGTAAGTGTTTGTCTAGCTTGTATTTGGGTATGACTCGACTTGGATCATAACGTACTAGCCACATCAATTTAATATGTGTCTTGGGCATACAGAGTCCAACATAATTGATGGAGAGAATCGATAAACTGGATACCTCTGTTGCAGAAATCAAAACAATGCTGCAGCAGTTGTTGAAAGTACAAAAGGTGCAACCCACTGTTGTTCCAGCGCAAGCACCTGCTCCATCACAAGCACCTGCTGCAAATGGACTCTATTTCAACCCCTGCTCCAACAACAACGACAAATGGCTGATCAGCAACATGCCATACATGTTCAAGAGCTGAGAAACATAATGGAGTCAAGGTTTACAAACACCCAAGCAGACATCAAGGCTATAAAGGCCCACATCCTGAGCACCACTGGCACTGCTCCTCCAACTGTTCTCTTCATTGATCAACTTCCTTCAGATAATGCCAAAAAGGGGGAGAAAATTAAAGAATGGCAGAATAAGGGAATAGATGATGGTCTCTACATAGAACCAGAAAAGGAGAATATGACCAAGAAGATCCCTTTGCCAGATGGGAGCAAAAAGATTGATGTTACCACAAATGCACTAGCTGAAGCAAAAGCTAGTCTAAAAAGGGACAGAGAGGCAAAGGATATGTCCAGGTGGAATGAGGAGAAAAGAGCTTATATGGAGCTGAATGCGCAGGGTTGTTCTGAGCCAAAGGATGTTAAAAATCCTGTGCTAAAAAGAAAGAATCCCACTAGAAAAGTGAGGGAACCCAAATCCATACCATCCAGACCCACAAAGCTTACTTCCAAACCACCTTCCAAAAGCCCCCAACATCAATCTTCCACTCAAACAGCTGTTGTAACTCCTGCTGTATCAACAACTGCTGATACTTCAGTAGTTTCAACATCTGTTATCACTTCAACACACACCACTTCAACACACACCACAACCACTGCCTTACCACCTCCACCAAAAATCATTTCACCACCAAAACCACCATCACCACTAAAAACAATCTCACCACCATCACCTGCTGCCAAAAAGCCGAAGACACCAGATGTTATAACATCTGTTGTAATGACAACAATGGTTGAAACACCAGTTGTTTCAACAACTGTTAGTCAACCACCTTCTACCACTCAAACCACCACTAGTGATCTACCCAAAACATCATCAGCCTCTCCTACAATAAAAAGGAGAAGGATTTTCATACCTGATAATGATTCTCCATCACCACCACCAACATCTTCACAATCCCTTGCACTTATTCCAAACCCTGTTCCTCTCTCATCAGCACAAGTACAACAACTAATCATGGCCATCACTCCTGCAGGTTTCCAATATCCTCTTGAACTCATTGCAGTCAGAGAAGAGATCAAATCGTTCTACTATGAGGATGATCCTGCTAAAAGGAAGTTGCCATCTGTTGAAGGATATCCCAGGCCCAATAACATTGAAGAGTAGTTGAAAATTAAGGCTCAACAAGCAGAGGATATTTCCAAAAGAAACTCTCAAGGAAAAACTGACAAATAAATTCAAAGGCATTACCAGTTTCTATTTACTCAAGTCTGATCCTTGGAGCAATTTGCAAAAAATGTTTGTCAACAAATCTCAGAGAGAGCAGATGAAACTTTGAGAAAAGACTACATTGAAAGCATCATGGCTACCAAGAAGTACAAGGGGGAAAATATATGTACAAAGAGTGGACCATTCTTGAGCTTGAACACGAAGCAGCCAGGATTCAAGAAATGATAAAGAATAAGGTCAAACACACTCCTCCAGTTGGTCAAAGTACAAAAAGAATGTGCCTGAAAAGACATTAGACCTGAAAAGAATAAAAGAGGAATTAGTTGCTGCTGACTATGGGTCTAAAAATCAAGTGGCAAGATGGAAAGAAGACACAGTCAGGACCACCTACAAAACGTTGGAGGAATTAAGGATGAAAGATCCTAAAGTTCCACAAAAACCTGACTACCGTGAAGCAGAGGTTTCAAAAAGACCACCAAAGCTGCAAATCAGGAGATCCACTGCTCCAACTGGTGCTGCCATCTATAAAAGAAAGCAACAAAAACAGTTGGATACTGAAACAGTGGCAGAGTTAATGGCAGGAGATGAACTTGTAAATGAAGGCATTAAGCAAATGATAGTTGAAACTCTTGGCCTGAACCAACCTGCAAGCACTGCTCAAACTATCATCACAAGGCCTGCATCACCAAACTCCTCATCAAATAAAAATCTCCCAAGAAACCCACCAGACTCAAAAGTACTAAAATGGAAAACTGACAAACATACCCATGTACTGACAGTGATCAAGTCTAGTGGAGAAGTGAAGAAAATAACCAGGGAACAAGCACTTGGCCTAAGTCTTGAAGATTTGCAGGATCTCCTTGATCTTCCACTTAGCAGGGATGAAGATGACACAGATGCCTTAGCCTTTGAGTTACAACTCAAAGGGCAAATAAGGGAACTGTTGATGAGGTAATAAAGATCTACAAATAATAAAGGGTTTTGGCATTATCTGTTCCAGGGGGAGATTGTTAGGATTGAACCCTATCAGAGGAACAGATAATTAAAGCCAAAACTGGATCAGAGCAGTGGATACAAAATAAGCAGATGTTATGTATACAAGTCTCTCCCCTTGAAAGTGGTTTCAACATCTGCTGACCTCCTATCTACTGATCGTACAAACTGCTGACCTACAACTGCTGATCAAGTCAAAGACTGATGAAGACTAAAGCCCTGCTGTTCTATCTACTGCCTTGGTTCAAGCAGTGCTGGGTTATATCAAGTGCTGCTGAGATCACATCAGTGGAAGGAATCAGCAGTAGTTTAGATATCTTTATGTAATGAATTATAATAGCAGTAGTTAGCATAACAGTACTTGTATAGATCAGATGTTAGAGTTTGTTAGGAGGTTAGATGTCACTTTCATGGTGACGTCAGCAAAGATGCTTAGTGGTTTGTCCGTGCCTATAAATAGAACAGTACCCTGTACTGTTCTATTTGCTCTTCACCATCTTCTTCCTGCACGAACAAATCACAGTGAGCTCAGGCTGAGGGGGAGTTTGTTACATACTTGCAATTGTAATTGAATCTTGTAATAAATTCAAGCATTCGGTTCAATGTTAAACTTGTATGTTAAAAGCAATTCTCCTGTTTGATTGTGAAAAGTTTGCTTCCATTATATTCCGCTGCACTACTCATTCATTGTTCATTTTAATTCAAACGTAAAACACAATCAAAACCAAACTCAGATTCTAACAAAAATCATCATCAATCATCAATAACACAATCAAGGCTTACCATAAGCCAAGATCATGTAAATTTCACTACACAATGAACTTGAAGTTTTTGTAAAAACTTGTAGTAACTTACCATGTTATTTAGTAGGTTTAGTTACCCTTTAAAACATATTTATTTGTTTGTAAATCACATTATTAAAAGATTTGGTCATTCACAACATGTAAGATGATTTTTCTAAAAATATTTCTTTTGTATTTTTATTGTTACACACATGTTTCTAGTCTTGTTTAAGCACTAAAAATATGATTAGTTTATTTAGAAACCATGACTTTGTAAATCTTATAAATAAACTTGGTTTCTTGAGAAAATTATTTTTGTAATCATCTATGTACAAGTTTTGTATTTTGTTTAAATCATCTTTACATATGAAAACCAATTTCATCATTCAAGTTCATGAAGACATAAAGCATGATGATCTTGGTCTTTCACAAGATCACCACCATAACTTACTAGATCATATGTTTAATCACAATCTAGTAGGTTTCTTATGATGTCTAACATCACTAACACAAATCATCAATCATCAAGAAGCAAATCATCATCATTCAACATGTATTCTTTTGTTATTAAGCTTATGTTAAAGTATCATGATCATGTTCTTTAGTGTTCAACAAGATTAACAATGTATATCATCTTTTAACCAACAATATATGAAGTAATAAGAGATCATAAGGGTCTTACTACTAACACAAAGGTTGAAGATGACAAATGAGTTGGATAAAAGCAATCGGGAAAGGTCCTTGAAGTTCCAAGACCACCAAGCTTGCTTGAAGACCTTCTTACACCTTGAGATGAACTTGGATTGGATGAAATGGAGTTGATGATGATGGTGGTGTAGGGTGGTGGTCTCGGTTGAGAGGGGAGCAAGGGAGAGGAGAAAGATGGAGGATGAAGTATGGTGTGAGAATGAGGGCTTCTTATAACCATCTTGTAGCTTGGTCCATTAGGTCTTGTGTTTCTATATTACACTACATGATCTTCTAACAATATTAGAGAATCTAAGCAAGATCATGGAAGATCAAGTAGGATTTTGTTGGTGGGGTCACCCATTGTGATCGTAAATATGAGGGGGGGGGGGGTAAAGTGTAAGTTTCAATCACTAATTACTTAAATAAGTTAAGTTTCAAGTGTCTTGATTAGGGACTTAATGTGTTATTATGTTATAAGAGGTGTTATGGTGTTTGGGAATCATAACTAGCTCAGAAATAATAAAACAATGCTTTTAGTATAAATTTGATGTTTCGGGTAGTGTCCGGTTGTTCGGTTAGATACCGGTTCGTTAAAGTGTCAAACTACTCTGTTTAGTGATCTTTAAGTACCCTTTTGTGACACTTTTAATTCCCGACACTTAGGAAAGCATTCAGGACCATTTAGTCATGTTTTTACATGTTATTAACTTGTTACAATGCTGATTTTTGCTGAAATATATGAAATTCAACATTTAAAGTGTGTTTCGGGTGCTTTTTAGTGCGTATCTTAGCTTCCGGAAAGTCTATATATTAACCCTTGTATCCATTCTTGGGTTTCGATGTATTTTAGACGTTGGACCTACTCCTAGGCCCCAATTCTACTGTCTGACTGCTTTCTGCAGAATTGCTGACACAATGTGTCTTACCGGTGAGTTTACTAGTCTTTCTAACGCAACGCTAACCTTAATGCATAAAGCAATATTTGAAGTATAAAACGTGCATGAATTCACATGTATATCATGTAATCAGGCAATGTTGACATTTAAGCACATAATTGCAGTTATTAAATAATAATTAAATTGTACAGAAATTACCGGTCTTATGCCAGTTGTCACATTCGGGGCCCGCTTTCGTATACAAGGTGTATTTTAGGACGTGTAGGGATAATTTAATTATTTTTAGGGTGTTGAAAAATGTTAGAGGGTTGTTATACCACTACTACTATGGCTTCGTGTACATCTATGAGTGCTTATTTCCAGAAAATGAAAGATTTGGCAGACCAACTTAAAGATGTGGGTCATCCGGTCTCTGAGTCCCGACTCGTGTTACAAATGCTCCTCGGCCTTCCACCTGAATTTGATACAGTAGCCTCGTTTATCACTCAGTCAAACACGTCATGGGATAATGCACGAGAAATGTTAGACCGGGAACAACGTAGACAGGCTGCACGACAACAACTCCCAACCCAGCCAGCCCTTGTAGCCGCCAACAGATCACATGCTCAACCCGTACCCACCACCCACGCTAACCCTTTACAGCCGCACCATCCGTTAAATAACCCACAACCTCCACCTTCATACAACCCTTCCCAAACCTTTGACTCGTACCCACCGAGATCCACCTACCGTGGCTGAGGTCGTGGTCGTGGTCACTCAAGAGGGGGCCGTGGTCGTGGTAGATACTCTCACCACAGTTCCTATGGGTCCTATGGATCTCACCCTCCAAACTATGGTTCCTATGGTTGGTGGAATGCCCCACCTCCCTCACCACACCAAGCACAATCCCCTTGGACCACATCTTGGACCCGTCCTTGGCCCATTACCTCCACAGTCCCAGCAGCCCCACCCCAATCCAAATGGTTTCGGCCTTGTCACCCCACCATACCCATGCAGCCCAACATATCCCATGCATCCCAACATTGATCCACTTCAACCTACAGAGCTTGGTGCGGCCATGTCCACTCTCAATCTGAATCAAAGAGACCCTACTTGGAACTTTGACAGTGGAGCCTTGTCTCACATTACTTCGGATCAGGGTAAAATTCACTCTCATTTTACTACGTCTACTAACGCCAATATTTTTGTAGGTAATGGTCAAACGTTGCCGATTGTTGGATCCGGAAATGGCTTTCATCAAACCCTTAACCGTACCTATTACTTAAACAACATCCTTTATGCTCCAAATGTCGTTAAAAATTTACTTTCCATTCGTAAATTTACTCGTGATAATCGTGTTTCTATTGAATTTGACCCTAATGGTTTTACCTTAAAGGATCTCAAGACTGGCCGGGTACTTTCACGCCATGATAGCGACGGAGACGTATATCCATTTACTTCACCAACTCAAGCTTTTGTTGCTTCTTCACCAAATAAATGGCACGAACATCTGGGTCATCCGGGTTCACAAGTTTTAGATTTTATGTCTAGTCGTTTTCATCTTGCATGTAATAATAACGTTTCTACGTTTTGTAGCTCTTGTCATTTATCAAATAGTATGAGAGTTCCATTTCATGAATCGAACTCATTTACATTTGCACCGTTTGATATTATCCATTGTGACTTATGGACCTCTCCCATTATTAGCAATGCATCTTACACATACTACATGCTTCTAGTTCACAATTATTCTCAGTTTGTATGGGTGTATCCATTAAGGCTCAAATCAGAAGTTTTTCCAACCTTTGTAAAATTCCACAAACACATTCTCACTCAATTTAACAAACACATAAAAGCCTTTCAGTGTGACCTGGGAGGAGAATTTGACAACCATGAATTCCACAAATTTGCATCCACCAATGGTCTTGTCTTTCGTTTTTCGTGTCCTCAAACATCACCCCAAAATGGCAAATCCAAACGGATGATCCGTCGACTCAATGATATTGTTCGTGCACTTCTTGTTCATTCTCATATTCCACCTACATATTGGGTTGAAGCACTCCATACTGCTACTTATCTACATAACATACTTCCAACTATCCGCTTGAATTATAACACCCATACCTTTGCGTTATACCTTTGTCATCCAACATACGACCATCTTTGAGTTTTTGGGTGCGCTTGTTATCCCAACATGTCGGCTACCCAAACCAATAAATTACGTGCTCGTTTTGTTCGGTGTATCTTTTTGGGGTACCCCCTGACTTTCGGGGTTACCGTTGCTTGGATCCTTCAACTGGTAAAGTTCAAATCTCTAGACACGTTGACTTCGATGAAGCCTCATTCCCATTTGTTGACCCACTACCGTCTCATTCCTACCAATTTTTAGAAGATCCTATACCCACTACATCCTCATTTAACTTTCCTACACAATTCTCCTCCACTACTTCAACACCTACCCAACCTACTGTCCAACACCTAACCCCTCCCTCCCACCTACGGACCCCTCAACCATACAATATACCTACTGATTCACAAATATATACACCACCTAACCAAAATAATCAGCCACCTAATAACCACACCATACCAACTACCTCCTCTCCAATGCCTTCCTCGTCAGTCAACCAACCCTCTAACCCACCGTCTACACCGCTACCATCCAACACTCACCACATGACCACTAGAGCCAAAGTTGGTACACTTAAACTAAACCCCAAGTATAACCTCATAACCTCCAACTCTAACTAAATATCACCAGTCCCTACCTCTCCAATTAAAGCTTTGATGGATCCACACTGGCAGCGGGCCATGCATACAAAATTTAAGGCGCTTTTAGACAACAGTACTTGGGAGTTAGTGCCCCGTCCATCATCTCATCCGACTATTCGATGCCATTGGCTCTTTCGCCATAAGTTTAAGGCGAATGGATCCTTGGACAGGTACAAAGCAAGGCTGGTAGTTAACGGTAAATCACAAACAGTGGGGGTAGACTGTGACGAAACTTTTAGTCCCGTAGTGAAACCAGCTACAATACGGGCAGTTCTATCCATTGCTTTGACTAAACAATGGCCAATTCATCAACTCGACGTTAAAGACGCTTTCCTACACGGGTCGCTTAATGAGTTGGTATACATGCACCAACCACCCGGATTTGTAGATCCAACTCGTTCGGGACACGTGTGTCGGCTATGTAAATCTCTCTACAGACTCAAACAAGCACCGAGAGCTTGGTTTCAACGATTCTCTTCGTTCATCACCAAGCATGGGTTCAAAGGCAGCCTAAGTGACAACCCGTTATTTGTTTTTCAACAAGGGGACTCTATGGCCTATCTTTTACTTTATGTGGATGATATTATACTCACTGCATCTACCGATTCATTACTTCGACAGGTCATTCAGCTGCTGTCTCGTGAATTTGCTATGACAGATATCGGTTCGCTTCATCATTTCTTAGGTATATCGGTCACAAGAGACTCTACTGGCATGTTTTTGTCTCAATCCCAATACACTCGTGACATTCTACATCGGGCCAATATGACCTCATGCAAACCATCACATACTCCTGTTGACACATCTTCGAAACTAAGCGCAACTGAAGGAAATCCCCTACCTGATGGATCGTTGTACTGTAGTCTTGCTGGGGCTCTCCAATATTTAACATTTACAAGACCAGACATCTCATACGCGGTTCAACAAGTTTGTTTGTTCTTGCACACGCCTCGCGATTCACATTTCAACTTCCTAAAGCGGATCCTACGGTATATTCAAGGGACTATTCACTTCGGTATATGGTTATCTGCTCAATCAAATCACGCCATCGTCGCCTACTCGGATGCCGACTGGGCCGGGTGTCCCGACTCTCGCAGGTCTACGTCTGGCTACTGTGTCTTCATAGGCAACAACATTATTTCATGGTCGTCTAAACGACAACCCACAGTCTCACGTTCAAGTGCCGAGGCCGAGTATCGTGGAGTTGCAAACGCGGTGGCAGAAACATCTTGGTTACGCAACTTACTTCTCGAGTTACGAGTTCCGGTTAGAAAGGCTACCATCGTCTATTGTGACAACATTTCATCTATCTACTTATCCGAGAACCCCGTTCAACATCAACGCTCCAAACATGTCGAACTGGACATCCATTTCGTTCGGGAACGTGTTCGTTTGGGTCAAGTTCGCGTCTTGCATGTCCCATCTCCATTTCAGTACGTGAATATTTTCACAAAGGGCCTACCTCGACAGTTGTTTCAACAATTCCGCTCCAATTTGAACTTCGTTTAAACTCCCGATCAAACTGAGGGGGTATATTAGTGAACGCATATTGTATGTATTATGTAATGTCCAGATTCAATGTATAGGAGATTTAGAATTCGTATTAGATTAGATCCCAAAATATAGGAGAATTAGCTATCATCTCCTTGATATAACCGTGTATTGCTCGTACGTTGAAATCTATGAGAATAATGATTATTAGCAAAGTCTTCGTTGAGGATATCATGGACGAACATTCTCAATCTTCGGCCTTGAGTCTTCGTCACCAAGAGGTCGTCGTCCAAAGCAATCATGGAGAGTGTTCGTGGCAATGAGTCTTCATGAGATTGATGATCTGGATGAACAATGGAGACTTCGTCATCTATTGTCTTCGTCCAATCATGAGTCTTCGCTGGAATGTAAGCCCAAACAAAAGACAGCTATCACCAAGATAGTGATGGAGGCACAATAAGCATGCAGATATACGTTGCATGAATTCTTAGAATTCATATTGCAAAGATTAGGAATACATGTGACATCATCATAACATCATCATGATGATGTCATGGTGATGTCAGCTCGCGGCTCTTCGCGTTTCGCGTGTCGATCTCTAGGACGCACGACGGAGGAATGTCACGACGTCGGGCCCGAACCAAATCAATTCGAACCGAACCGAGTCGAACCGAAATGAGTCGCGTCCACATAATATGCATCAACAATTACCTCTCCCCCCGAACTTTTTTTTCAAGCTTCGTCACTGCTTGTGGTGTGCACATATAATGTATATATGTGTGGGCGCTCGGGGGGCAAAAGTGAAATGGTACTAAGTTTAACGTTATTTTACTAATTTAGTGAAAATAACGTTAAAAACGACGGATGGTTAATCATGCATCATGTGGTGACGTTGATAGCTGAAAGACACGGGGGTACATGCACCAATCAGTCTCTGTCCCGATTGTTTGAGTGTTATGTGTCTTAGGTCCAAGGCTTGATACAAAACTACAATCAAGCCGGGGGTCTCACTGGAAGCAGCCTCTCTATTTTTACGGAGTAGGGGTAAGGCTGTCTAAATCTACCCTCCTCAGACTCTACCTTAGCTTTGCTATTGTTGGAATTTACTGAGTATGATGATGATGATGATGTTAGAATGGATTTTGACAAAAATAAGTACCGACGAAAACTATCTTTAAACATTTCTTCATCAAGGGTTCTCAAACGCTAACCTCCCATCACTTAAGTTCCGGTCACCAAAACTTTCAATTTCTCCTCATTATCTCTCCTAGGGAGGTTAAAAAAACCGAAAACGGAACCGAATTGTGAATTTGGTTTTTGGTACTACCAATTCCTAACCTTTTCGCTTGCCAAAACATTTCAACCTCGGTCTCGTCTTTATCTCTGCTAGGATGTCCAAAAAAACGAAAAAAATTCGAAAACCGAACCATATTTGTAATTGTAGAAAAAACCGAACCGGACTGTAAATTATGTTTTCGGTTGGTTCCTAACCATATCCAAATTGTGAACTCGGTTTTCAGTTCGGCTACCAAGTTCCACTAATCTTGTTATTTGATTCAATCGAATAAACCAAATAATAACTGTTTTAATCAAATATCCGAACCCAATAAATCGGTCTGATCAGTTGAATTTGGTTCGATTTGACACATATTTAATTTGGATTATATGCGTTTTCTATCAGGGCAAAAAAATCCGAATTGATTAAACCAAATAAACCAATATTGGAAACGATGAACTCCCATCAGGTCACCCACCCGTTCACTACAATTATTTGACCCGACCAGATGGGTCAAGGGTCAGCTGATCACAAAACTAACCGACCATGCAACCTTTTTCCATGATTAATTTCAACCGGTATTTAATTAATTTCCAGATGCATAATTAAATCACCCCCACGTCCACCATCTTCATGCAATTTACTTTTCACTAGTTAGTTTCTCACCCACGCGTTGCAGCAGAGAGCTAGCAGTGTACACAACCCCCCAACAAAAACAATAGTTCACAGACCGTATGGTAAGTTCATTAAAGTTTAGAGATAGCATAGCAAATTAGTAATGACTAATTACACGATCTTTGCGGCAGGTTGAAAATGTAAAAAAAAAAAAAAAAAAACAATGCGCAATGATTAGAAAAAAAATACAAATTTTGTTGTTATATTTAAAAAAAAGAGTAAATTACGTTTTTGGCCCCTGTGGTTATATCAGTTTTACTATATTGGCCCAAAATAAGATTTTTTAACAGTTTTGCCCCCATGGTCCCTATATCTAACCGTTTTGGCCCCTAAATCTAACCAACCCCTAACTCAGGTTACTTTATGGGTCAAAATGACAAAAATACCCTTCTATTAAAAAAGATATATATTTTATTATAAATAACAAACCCAGTTATAAATAAATCCTTTAATAATGGTGTTTATTGAAATCTGATTTTGGATATTTTGAAATCTGGGTTTGTTCTTGAAATCTGGGTTTGAAGTTGAAATTAGATGAAATTGAAATTAGATTGAAATCTAATTTCAATTTCAAACCCAGATTTCAAGAACAAACCCAGATTTCAAAATATCCAAAATCAGATTTCAATAAACACCATTTTCGTTTGGGCAACAGAAACGGCAAATAAACAAACATGCCGATAAACACCATTTCCGTTTCGACAGTTATGCAACAACAGTAAATAAACAAAACAGCAGCTGAACACTTTTTTCAGTATTCACAGCAGATGTTCATGCAATCGGCAACAGCAGCAGTAAATATTTACTGGCGGAAACGCATTTCAGTATTCTTAACAGATGTAGTTTTAATAAACATCCCAGCCATCACATTTGTTTTGAGTAATTCAAAAGTCACACTTGAACAAGTAAATAAACAAACAGCAGATGTAGCAATTCAAGGTATATTCATACAGCAATTCAAGGTATATTCATACAGTATGTTTGCAACTATAGAAGGAAAACTGTTAATCAAAAGAACATGTTGGAATGTGGAAGAAGAAGGGCTGAGCCGGAGGTTTGCAACTATAGAAGCAACTGATCGCTGGTAATAAACTTCAATCAGAACTGAATCAAACATTAACATATTCTAAATTCAGTGTTTGTAATGAAACCCACCAAATCCGATTCGAATCAAACATTAACAATCTGGGTGATTCAGATTCGTTAAACCACCACCATACACACCCAAATCCGACTGACCCACCAAATCCAACAACCATCGCACCACACACACCTGACCTGATCGGAATCGAACATCGCTGACTTTGTTTTTGAGTTATATTTTGGAGTCAAATGTCTAGTTAAAAACATGACAGCAATTTACACACTCCCATTTGCTGGTTTCATCAAAAGCAAGATAAAATTCAGTTATACCTAATCGAGTTCCCGCTTCATTCCCAGCGGTTCTACACCACCATGGCTCCGACGGCGAAGTTCGAATCTGACGGTGACAAAGGATGAGAAGATCACTGCTGATGCCATTTTGTGAGGTTTGATTTGAATTATTTTGGGTGAAGAAATCTTGAAGAAGTCTCGAAAATATAAAAAGAAATTAGCAACCGCCATCACTACCACAGTGCCGCCACCAACCCACCGCACCCCGACCACAACCACCCCCACGCCATCAACAGCGACTTCTAGATCTAGGGCTTTTGCTGGTGTTGGGTTGCGAGTCAAAGGTAGCTCCAGCAAACTGATCATGATGGAAGCGTGATGAAGGTGGAGGTGGTGGCGACTGAGTGGTGGCGTTGGGTTGTAATGGTTGTTCGAATCAACCATGAAGGTTCAAATAAGGGTTCAGGGGATATTCTCAAATGTTGTGGATGAGCAGGGATAGAAGAAAATGGTTTTTTTTTTTTTATTATTATTAAAGGATTTATTTATAACTGGGTTTGTTATTTATAATAAAATATATAGCTTTTTTAATAGAAGGGTATTTTTGTCATTTTGACCCATAAAGTAACCTGAGTTAGGGGTTGGTTAGATTTAAGGGCCAAAACGGTTAGATATAGGGACCATGGGGGCAAAACTGTTAAAAAATCTTATTTTGGGCCAATATAGTAAAACTGATATAACCACAGGGGCCAAAAACGTAATTTACTCTAAAAAAATGAAGATTAGAGTTGGTTTAAAAAGGAAAAAAAAAACTTCATCAACATTAAGGGGGCTATATGGTAACTTTATTAACGTTTCGAGATAGCATACTAATTAGTTAAAAAAGAAAAAATAACTTAAAAAAGTGTAGGTGGTGAACCTAAAATTTCAAAGTATATGGGATAGCAAAGTAATTTAAGAAAAAAAAATATAAACTTACTTAAATAAAGTGGAGGAAATTTGTCACTCCCTTCTTGCCAATTATACTTGTCACTTCGCACAGGAAATTTGTTTTGTGCATGATCCAAGCATTCTATAATTCTTAGAATCACAGGTCATGTTTATTTTTATTGTAATCGAAAATAAATATGTTTTAGGAAAAAAGTTAATATTACTAAACATAAATTATTGATTTAAATTATTAGTTAATATCATTGGCTTTCTTTAATTCTTAGAATCACCGGTAAAGTTTATTTTTTATTGTAACTGAAAATAAATTTGTTTCAGGAAATAATTAATATTAAATTAAAACAGTAAATGAGAATTTGTATCCATCACGGTGGCTCAAACTTGTGGCTCTCCAACTAGAGTAGTTGGTCAAACACGGTGGCTCTAATGAGTCAACCATAACATTGACTTGACAACTTGTGGAATACTTGTAACATATCAGTATTTTGAGCCATGCATTTTTCATAGTTTCTTTAGTGTGGATCAGCCATGAAGTTTTCTAGTTTCTTGTTTGCCTTTTTTCTAATTCTCTTGTTATCATCGACTGTTCAGCCTTTCGAATCATATTCAGCTACCGCAGATCTTTCCACCACATGGACCACCAATTACTCGGCTGTAAATCCCTGTTGGTTACAGGCCCCAATAAACACTCAAACTTTGGACGAAGATTTGCAGAGAATTTGCTACTGTGTTACTCTAAAAGAAAAGGGGTACTTCTTTCATTAAACAATTGAGCTATATATATAGCCTTACATATCCCATACGTGGGAGTGAGAAATAACAATAAAAGACTAATTTACTCCTAAAAAGCTGGTACACATCCAGACTAATTCTGCCATATGCAACGTACACTTGCATGTGAATCGGTCAACACAATACCAGGTCAATCTCTACCACCAGTCCATTTAATAAAACGTGCAGCATGGGTATAATCCCTTTTAAAACGTGCAGCTTATAATTGAACATTTTCATAACCCGTAAACGAACCCGTGACTCGATAACGTGCCGAACCAATGACCGCGAACAAACCCGAGTAAACCCAACAATCCCATCCTCCGTAGAGAAACCAATGTAGCTGTATTCACCTGCGGCTTCTTCTGTGAATATTTTTGCTACTTTGCCATATTCATTTCTCCGACCACTGATTTCCGTTGGCAAAATAAAGTCGTTTGGTCAGCCAACCAAGACTATTGTGCCGCCGAGAATGCAATACTATATTTCACTGCAGCTGGAGACTTGGTGCTAGAGGATGTAGATGGAAGCATATGTTGGACCACCAACACAGCCGGAAAAAGGGTTGCTGGCATGAACCTAACTGATACCGGAAATCTGGTGTTGTTCGATGACCAGAACTCGGTAGTTTGGCAATCTTTTGATCATCCATCAGACTCTTTGTTACCTGGCCAAAATCTGTTCCAAGGTCAAAACCTGACTCCGAGTTATTCTATACCCCTAAGGTTTGGAGAAACTACGTATTCTCTTCAAGTCACAAACAAAGGTGTGTTTGGTTATATTGAGTCAGACCCACCTAAAGCCTATTACAGTTGGTCGCCATATGGAAACATTTATACAATTAAAGGAAGAAGATACATCAAGTTCTTGAATGGGGGTTTGTCTTTCTTCATAGAGTCTTCGGAGCAAAGTGGTCCTTTTGGTGTGATTGGCATGCCTGAAGCATCATCAGCTCAGTATATCAAACTGATGCCAGATGGGCATTTGAAAGTGTTTGGATGGCAGTTAAAAGAGTGGAAAGTGATAAAGGATCTTACTATAGTTTTTCAATCATCTACAGCAGATCTTTCAACTACATGGGACACCAGTTACTCAGATGTCCAACCCATGTTCCTTAGAGAAGCCAATGGAGCTCAATTTGCATGTGGATTTCTCTGTGAAGGAAATTGTACCGACAACAGTAAACCTTCCCGCTACATCTTTTCCATATTCATAAGTCCAGCCCCTGATTACACTAGACCAGCTTCATACTACATGGAAAATAGAGTTGTTTGGTCAGCTAATAGAGACTATCCTGCCGGGATTGATGCAATACTGAATTTCACCGCAGCTGGAGAATTGGTCCTAAGGGATGTGGATGGAAGCATAATATGGACCACCAACACTTCAGGAAAATCAGTTGTTGGCATGAACCTAACTGATTCCGGAAATCTGGTGTTGTTTGATGACCAGAACTCGGTAGCTTGGCAATCTTTTGATCACCCAACGGACTGTTGGTTACTTGGCCAAAAGCTATTTGTGGGTCAAAAACTGACATCTACTGTTGTATTAAGTAATCAGACGAACCAGGAAGGTATGTATTCTCGCAATCAGACGAACCAGGAAGGTATGTATTATCTTCAAGTCACGGATGGAGGTTTGTTTGCTTATGTTAAATCAAGCCCACCTCAACCCTATTACAATAGGTTTAGCTATCTATATGGCAAACTCAATACAAATAAACATAGAAAATACATTAGGTTCTTGAATGGGAGTTTGTCATTCTTCATACACGCTTCCGAGCCAAGTTATTCTGATGCAAAGATTGACATACCTGAAGCATCATCAGCTCAGTTTATGAAACTGATGTCAGATGGCCATTTGAAAGTTTTTCAATGGCAATCTGATTTTACCGGGTGGACAGTGGTAGCCGATCTTACTGCAGGTTTTGTTGATGACTGCAGTTATCCTTTGGTTTGTGGAAGAAATGCCATTTGCTTGGCTAATCAACAATGTGGTTGTCCCGGAACAGAATATTTTAGACCAGTGGACGATCGCCAACCCAGCCTGGGTTGCTCTGAACTTACTCCACTCACATGTGATTCTACACAAGATCACGATTTTATCACACGCAAGAATGTCAAGTACTTCACCTCTGCGGCCGACAAGTATGGCGTGACTATGGAGACTTGCAAACAAGCTTGTCATAAAAATTGCTCATGCAAAGCAGCTTTTTTTCAGTATCTTTCAAATGCTTCAAGTGGAAAATGTTTTTTACTTTCAGAGATATTTACAATGATGAGTGTTGATCCACAAGATGTTAATTATTTAGCTTTCATAAAAGTCCAGAATGTTACATCACATCCTTCCTCTCATCAAGTTGCAACAATTGTAGGCTCTACGATTGGAAGTTTTGTGCTTCTGCTTGTTGTGGCCATAGGGATTATTACATATGTAGTCCACAAGCGAAAACCGGATGATGAAATGGAGGAAGAGTACTTCGATCAATTCCCAGGAATGCCGACTAAGTTTTCCTACGAAGAACTGAAAACCGCCACCGAGGATTTCACTAAAATGCTTGGTGAAGGAGGATTTGGATCAGTTTTCGAAGGGAGTCTCAATGATGGCTCCAAGATTGCAGTAAAATGCCTTGAAGGCCTTTCACACATTAAAAGGTCATTCCTAGCTGAAGTTCAATCCATTGGCAGCATTCACCATGTGAATCTGGTTAGACTTAGAGGATTCTGTACTTGGAAATCTAAATGGTTTCTTGTGTATGATTTCATGAGTAACGGGTCATTAGATAAGTGGATCTACCATGGAGTTCGGGAGCAAATACTCGAATGGAAATGCAGAAAGAAAGTTATTCTTGATATAGCCAAAGGTTTAGCATATCTCCATGAAGATTGTAGGCAAAAAATCATCCACCTCGACATTAAACCTCAAAACATACTTCTAGACGACGATTTCAATGCCAAAGTATCTGATTTCGGGTTGTCTAAGCTCATTGATAGAAATCAAAGCCAAGTGATGACTACGATGAGAGGAACCCCTGGGTATCTGGCTCCAGAATGGTTGAGCTCCGTTATCACGGAAAAGGTGGATGTGTATAGCTTTGGAATCGTTCTGTTAGAGATCTTGTGTGGAAGAAAGAATTTTGACCGATCTCAGCCAGAAGAAGAAAGCTGGCACTTACTCCACGTTTTTCAAAAATGTTGGGAGCAAGAGACATTGTTAGATATGGTCGACAAAAACAGTGAAGATATGCAAAATAATGCTACGGAGGTTGTGGAGATGATGAAGATGGCTTCTTGGTGTTTACAGACCAATTATACGCGAAGGCCTTCAATGTCATCAGTGGTTAAGGTGATAGAAGGAGCAATGAACATTGAATCCAACTTGGATTATAACTTCACAGATCCAAGAGTACAGAATAACAATAGTCACAAGAAAGATTTAACATCGTTGCTGCCTTCTATTCTATCTGGGCCAAGGTGAGTGGATTATTTCTATGTTTCTGTATTTTCGTTTTTAGACGAATTTATCTTTCTTGAGTTTGTTTAATCTAAATTGTATTTATGCCTGCACTGTATTACATTTGTTGTTAGTACAAATGAAATGGTTGTAATAAAGTCAAATTATTATGGTTTTAGCTGCTTATACTATGTCAATGTCCTGCATTCTGCTTCACTTGTATGATCAGCTCTTCATGTTTCGATGACTCTGCCATCCTCTTTAGTGGAAACAATGGACCTCTTTAACTTTTCTTAGCTCCATTGTTCAAATCAGTGGTGTGTTTATTACCTTTGAACCTCAGTCCGTTTGATCGCCAATTGAGACTATTTGGTCAGGCACGTCGCAATATTGAATCTCACTGCTGCCAACAGAGATGATCTGTTTCTTGAATGGAGTTCGTCATGGTTCATGAGCTCTCCTGAGAAACGGGCCTATTTTTTTTGTAAATAAATAACCGTTGATAGTTCCCGGCGAAGTAACAATAGGTGAATCAGTTCGTGGAACCTTAACCGTTGTGACAGTACCGACTATATGGTGTGATTATAGCCTTCTTAATCACAATGGTGGTGTTCTGAAATGTGCTATACGAGTTACCCATTTGTATGGTACGGATCCTATGACCCGCGCCCCTCTCACCCGTGTGATTTTTCACATGGCGATGTGGACTTTGTCCCAAGTGGTCAATATTGGGGGTTTGGAGTGCTGCCTTTTGACAATCATGTGTTTGATGTTGAATTCGATGTGTTTAGGAACGAATAGTTTAGAGATAGTATGATAATCACGAAGAATTTGGAACCACCCATGACCCCTGCCCTCAACAATAAAAACTAGATGCATTGCACACAACATATTGGGTATGATTGGCATGAAGCTTTTAAGGGCTTTTAAGAAATTCTATCTTTAAGCTTTTAAGAAAAAACTTCTGCTCAAGAAAAAACCTTGTTTGGTTGAAGAAGCTTGAAGCTTTTAGGTTAGGAACATGAAGCTTTTAGTTGAACGTTTCTACTAGTAGCGTTTAGAAGGAGCTACAAGCTTTTATTAGGGAAAAATGAATGTTTTAACCTCTAAACATAATAAACTTTTTAATGCACAAACTTTTTAAATTTTTAGTTATGTCCATTTTGGTCATTTTATACATTTTATTAAAAGTTACAGCTACTCTGCCAAACACCAAATATATCTAAAAAGCTACAGCTACTAGCTACCAGCTTCTAGCCATCAGCTTCCAGCCACTAACCACCAGCTACTTTTCCAAACATACCCATTATGTTTGCAATTGAGAGCGATCTTAGGGGGTCCGGAGTAGGGCTGGCAATTGGGTACCTGTTAAGACACGATTAGACCTGTTTGACTGAAAAATACACCCTTTGACTTTTTTAAATTTTAAAATAATTAAAATTACAATGTTAGGATCTATCATTTATTCATCTTTGTACATAAAACATAAAACTGTTTTATAAACATGAGGTAGAAAGTAGTTAAACGAGTCGTAATCATGTTTGAAACTTATGTTGTGCGCGCCGTCAGAAACCTGTTAAACCTGTTAAGACACGATTTGTCAGCCTTAGTCCGGAGTGGTGTCGGCAAAAGGCATCGACACCGATGTCTAACCAATGCCCACCTTTTTACCGATTTGGGGAGAAAAATCGGTGAGGGAACACCGATGCGGGGAGAGGGAGGAGAGGGGAGAGAGTGGGGGGTGTGTGGTTGGGTCCATGCCATCTCAATCAATCACACATTTTTTCTTTTAAAAAAAACAGTTTACCACTTCACCAAGTGTCTAACCATTGCCAACATTTTGAGCATAGTTTACCACTTTGACATGGCACACTCTCATTAGTTGATTTTTTAGTTTGCCACTCTCAAGTGTCTAACCACTCTCTACACCCTTATGAAGTTACAAAAGCTTGTGGCCACTGGTTACGGGTGTGGGTCTAGCTTGTGATTGGTTTGATTTTCAATTAAAAAACATATATCAGTAAATTACGATTTTAGCCCATGTGGTTATATCATTTTTACCTTTTAGCCTAAAAATGAATCTTTTAACATCTGAGCCCCCAACATCCTTTTTCTAACCCTTTTGATATAACCACAGGGGATTATTTAAGTCTGTTTAATTATAAGTTTAAACCAACATATAAATGGGTGTTTCGGTTTTTGTATTTTGATAGCCGATGAGCTTCAATCAGCTTCGGTTATTTTTGGTCAATTTCAATTATATGTTAACTTAATGATGATTCGGTTAAGACCGTGGGGTATGGTGGGGCGAGGGTTTGAGGCATGGGTTGACACGTGGACATGGGGCACTCAATACACAAACCCAAGTTTCATAGGGGTATGGTGGGCGTGGCTGGGCTGGCGTGACCAAGCCACATCATTTTTTTTAAATTTAAAATGGCCCGCTATGCCCTCGCCAACAAGCCAATAAGAGCCGGCCACATAGGATCGCTAGCATGCCCCACGCCCGGCTTTAAACTCCCGCCCAAGGGGCCACGCCCAAACCCAAGGCCACCCGGGTAGATTTAAACTAATTATAATTCATAAATCTAATGATATGTTATATCTCTCTAATTATAAACAAAAATGAGTGTTGCTAAATGTACCCACTTTTCTATTGAACGTACCCCCTCCTTCAACTTTTACATTAATGCGATTTAAACCCTTCTGTTTTTTTTTTGTCATTTTGTTTTCTTTAATTATTATTATTATTAATAGTATTTGTTTTTAAAACGTTATTTTATTTAAAAAGAATTTTTTTATTCGTTTTCTTACATTTTAAACTGAAGCTTTTTTTTATTCGTTTTCCTATGTTTTAAACTGAAACGAGTCATTTTAATTTTGAACTGATTTATTTTTTGTTCATAACGACTTGAAGTTGGTATTCGAATACAATTTATATAAACAATAATACATAAAAATTTAAATGTAGGTTTGAAGCGAGCCAACTTAATATAGTTTTTAGAGTTAAAAGAAGATAAATATATTTGAAAAACACCACTGTCAATTTGTAGATAATGATTTTGATTAGTCAATAACATACCCTCACAATAATTAAATTTCCACTTATATCGATTATTAATTGATATTACATGCTTCGATCAAAGCATTTTACTACCTAATGTGCTAGTTAATGTTTTATTTTCTTTTTGCATTTTATTACTTTTAATAAATAAAAGTTGTTAGTTATATTATAAAAACATTTTCATATAATAATAATACTAATAAAAAAGAAATAAAGATGAGAGAACTAAAATACAAAATAAAAAAATATAAATTAAACTGTTTTTCAAAAAAAGTTCTGAAACTTTTTTATTGTTTAAAAATATCTTTTTTATTAATATGTAATGACGTTTTATAGAAACATAATAAAATACTAGTTAGAGAAAGTGTCTTCGATCTAACTTCATTCCTGTCCCCCTGCCATCATTGCCACAGATGGTTTCAGTCAGCTCGCAAACATCTCCGATCTAACTTCATTCCTATCCCCCTGCCATCATTGCCATCGATGGTGTTATTCAACAAATGCCCACCACCTTCCACCATTGTCAATGGTTGCCCCACCCCTTCGAAGTGTAAAATTGCAACCAAAAGTCGATTTAAACAAGAACCTATCGACCTGACTGAAATTGGAGTTGGGCAAGCTGAACCATCAACAATGTCGCGTTTGACCCAGATCTATTAGGGTTCGGACTAAAAATGTCGTGTTTGACCCAAATATGTTAGGGTTCGACATAGCATAACCATTTGTATCTGATTCTTCAAGAGTTTGTTTACATGAAGAAGATCAGAATGAAGGACTAGAGTTTTAGGGTTTGTTAAAATAAATAGTGTAATGTGTTAAAATTCATGTTGCAACATTTATCATTGTTTTATAAAAGTTGTTAGACTGATGAGGGTGTTAAGTGTACAGGTAATAAAGATGGAGGTGTGTTTTGATAATGCTTGAGGACTAAAGTGTATCAACTGGATACTTGGAGGGCTTTTATGGAAGTATCTTTTGCCCTAAGTATTTAAGGGCTTGTTATAGTGTTGTTGGCTCATTATCACCTCTAGAACTTTTTGTTATCTCTCTCTCTCGTTTGTGCGATTAGGGTTTGTATCATCAGTACCAGATCACTTGTGATCTGATTAATCTCATGTGAGATCCAGTTGTTACGGTTTGTATAGACCAACTGATTATCATCAGTTGATCATCTTTTCCTTTGTATTGTTTATAGATCTAACATATTGTGAGATCTAGGGTTCTTGGGGGTGTTTTCTGGTTTGGGTAACTCAATAAAGTTTTAGTCACCGTTTTGTCGCTTCTTTGTTGTTCTGTATTGATTTCCATACCATTTTACATGGTATCAGAGCAATATTGCTCTTGATTTATGATCTTGGTTGTTCTGCTGTGAGTTTTAGGTTTTGTTTCTTGTTATCTTGGGGTTTGTGTTCTTCTCTGCTTGAAGAATAGTCTGGATCTTGGCTTTGGGAAGTGTGTCGGTGCAGATTTGTTGCGGTGAAACCCTAGTTAGGGTTTGGAGACTTTGCTTGGAAGATCCCTCATCTTCTGGTGATTCTTACATTATGTGTTGGTCTCTGAAACCCTAGAAGGTTACAAATTTAGATTCACTTGGAAGGAGTTAAACGCACTTGTAAGATCGTTCTTCTCTTATCTCCGGTTTACTTTCTTGTTGTTGTTTTTAGTTGATGTCGGGGTAGTGAGGACCGGTTTTATTGATTGATTGATATAGTTAATACCAGGGTAGTGAGGACCAGTTTGTCTGTTGATTGTTTCTTCTTGTCTAGTAGTGGGTAAGTGTGAAAAAACTAAGGATGATGATGTGTTATCTGCCCAGTGGGATAGGTGTAACTTAGTTGTGCTTACTTGGTTGCTGAATTCTATTTCTGAAGAACTGTTTCTTGGTCAAGTGTTTTCTAAGTTGGCCTCTGAGGTCTGGAATGATCTCAAAGAGTCGTTCTATAAGGTTGATGGTTCTGTTGTATATGAATTGTATAAAAAATGAGTGAATTGCAAGGATTGTCCTTTATCTTTATACCCATTTGCAGGCGTTGTCCTTTATGTTTAAAATTGACGAGTTTTGTACTTTATGTTTTCAAATCATACACGTTTTGTCCTTTAGCCCTAACCTAGTTAGATTTTTTTGTCAAATATGATCATGTGCAATGCACATGAGGGTAAAATTGTCATTTTAACTTGCAAGGACTATTGTGCAAATATCTAATATATAAAGACCGTTGTGTAAAATAAAAAAAAAGTAAAATAATAAAAAATATATATAAATGATATAAATCATAATTCTCTCTCTAACCTACACACGTTCTCTTTCTCTAACCTGCAGAGCACCACCACCATCACCGCCTGGCTACCGCCACCACTCGACCACCATCACCCGATTACCGCCACCACTCTCTAACCTACACACTCTCTCTCTCTCCTTTCTTTCTCTCTCTAACCTACACACTCTCTCTCTAACTTACCGAGCACCACCACCCCCACCCGGTTACCACCACCACTCGACCACCACCACCCGATTACCACCACCACCTGTCACCAAAAACAAAAAACCCCAAATTGATATTTTTTTAATTTGTTTGATATACTACAAATTCACGGGCATAATGTGGTACAGGTAAGGTCTTTTACGCTTGATATATATAATCTGAATTTATATATGTCCAATTTTGATTTTTTTTTTCTCATAATCATCATCCTCGTTTAATTTTGTATCCTTATAGGCGATGAAATTGATTTGGTAATGTAAGGGTAAAGTAGCAGTTATGGTCTAGAGGTGAATATCTTTGCCCCAAATTTATTACTATTTTTATTAAATGAAATATGTTGAGCACTTAAACATTTGTCTTAAGTTGGAAGAATGGAAGGTATGCATATGGATTTTGATGGTGGAATTGTTTGTGGGGTTTAGGATAGAGAGATAGGTGGGTTTATGTTTACTGCGATGACTAGGCTCTGTTTTGAACCGATGATTGATTTAATGAGACAATTGCTTTTTGAATTGGAATTGGAAAGTCAACATTTATATTCAATGTGGTCTGGATCATGTTATTTTCTTGTTATTTACAGATCTTGTTGTTTATGTTGGAAAGGAAAAATCTTATGTTTTATAATGTTAGATTTATGGTGGAAATAGGTGGAGGTGGTAGAAGGAGGAGGTGGCGGTGGAAGGAGGCGGTTATTCAGAGAGGGGAGTGGAGAGAGAGAGAGTTAAAATGACAATTTTTCTTAAACCTTTTTAAGTTATTTACACAGTTAGTCCCTGCAAGTTAAATGACAATTTTACCCTTATGTGCATTGCACATGACCAGATTTGACAGAAAAATCTAACTGGGTTAGGGCTAAAGGACAAAACATGTATGATTTGAAAACATAAAGTACAAAACTCGTCAATTTTAAACATAAAGGACATCGCCTGCAAATGGGTATAAAGATAAAGGACAATCCTTGCAATTCACTCTAAAAAAATTAATAACATTTCACAAAATGGTAGTTCTGTTTTAGAATACTGCAACAGATTGACAACAATGTGGAAGCAGTTCGATGCTATGTTGCATATGCCTTCATGTTCTTGTCAAGCTGCCAAGGACTACAATGATTTTTCAATGTTAATAAAATTAATGCAGTTTCTCCTGGGGCTTGATGATGTTTATCAGCCTATGAGAACAAATCTTCTAACAAGAGAACCATTTCCTTCAGTTAAAGTGGCATTCTCTATTGTGTCCAGAGAATAGTCACATAGATTGTCTAGTAGTGGGTCAAAAACACAAAATGTATCTTTTGTGTCAAAACCTAATCAAGTTTTTGATTCAAAAAAGAAGTTAAATAGAGGTCCTAACCCTAATTTGAAGTGTACTCATTGTAATATGATAAGACACACTGTTGATAGATGTTTTGAGATTGTTGGGTATCCTCCTAGTTTTAAAAGAAGGGTTAATAGTAATCAGTCTAATAAAACCAATTTTGCTGGTAATAATAATAAGTCTAATTCTGTTGTTGGGTCATCTGTTTCTACTAATATGTCTGGTTTTCCTTTTATATCTGAATAGATTACCAAGTTGTTGAGTTTAGTTGGTGAGAAAAGTGGGTCTGATTCTTAGAATCCTAATGTGGGAGGTGAGTGTTTTAATGTATCTAACTTTGTTAGTTTTTTAAGTTCAGTCAGTTTTAGTAGTAATTTTGGGTGGATTGTTGACTCAGGTGCTAGTCAACATATGGTTAAATCAGATAAAAATATGATAAATGTGGTTGATGTATCTGAATTTAATATTACTGTTGGTCATCCAAATGGAACTAGTGTTAAAGTTTTGAAAATTGGCAATCTAAAACTGATTGATGATATATTGTTGAAGGATATTTTTTTATGTTCTTGATTACTGTGTAAATTTGTTATCTGTGTATAAATTAGCTAAAGATAATTGTGTGTCAGTTGTCTTTAATGAGAATAGTTTTATGTTACAGGATTCCAGTTTAAAGAGAATCCTGGTGAATGGTAGTCAGGATAGTGGTCTATATTTTGTAGGGAATAATGGTAATACTGTTAATGCATGTTTTAATAGTTTTGTGAAGTCTTATACTAGGCGTAGTATGTTAGGACACCCTTCAGATCAGGTCTTAGCTGTGTTGAAACAAAGTCTTAATATAAATTCAAGTGATCATGGTCCTTGTGATGTATGTCATAGGGCAAAACAAGTTAGAGTCTCATTTCCTTGAGTAAACATAAATCAAAGTTTGTTGGTGATTTAATACATTTAGACTTATGTGGTCCTTATAAAGTAACAAGATATGATGGTTTTAATACTTTCTAACTGTCGTAGATGATTACTCTAGGTCTGTGTGGTGTTATTTTCTATCAAACAAAACTGAAGTTTTTGATAACTTGAAAGATTTTTATGAACTTGTGTTGACTCAGTTTAAAAGGAAAATTAAAGTCTTTAGAAGTGATAATGGGACATAATTTGTTAATAATCAAATGAACATGTTTTGTAAATAAGGTATTTCACATCAAACCTCTTGTTCCTATACACCACAATAGAATGGTGTGGTGGAAAGGAAACATAGGCATCTTTTAAACACAGCCAGGGCCCTGATGTTTCAGGGTGGTCTGCCTTTAGGATTCTAGTCTGATTGTGTGCTAGCTGTTGTGTATTTAATTAACAGGTTACTCTCTAGTGTGTTGAATGGTAGGAGTCCCTTTGAAATGATGTTTGGCTCTAGACCCTCTTTATCTCATTTAAAGAACTTTGGATGTTTGTGTTTTAGTATAATTTTAACTGAATCTAATAAGTTTGCAGATCATGCAAACAAATGTGTTTTTCTTGGCTATTCAAATGTGAAAAAAGGGTATAATTTGTGGAGTTTAGACAGTAAAAATATTTTTTTTTTCTAGAGATGTAAAATTTTATGAAAATGTGCACCCTTTTAAGGTTAAGTCATTTGATAGTCAAGAAACTGTTTGTGAGAAAAACTTAAATCATATTAACTTTTTTGAAAATTATGCATCTTAAGTTCCTAACATACCCAATGATGAAGAGGGTACAGGTGGTGCTAATGATCCTGTTAGTGATGATCAGCAGCCATTGTCACCCTCTACATCATCCTCTGATACTAGTGTTGATCATGTTCAACAGTTAGATCAGGTGAGCAGTAGTGGTCAGGGTAACAATGGCGAGGCAGAGGACACTTTAGGGTTAAATGTAGGTACCAACCCATCTGATGTAATACCTTGCGTCCTAAACTTTTAACTTTTGGCGAGTCTAGTCCCTATAATATTTGAGACTTAACTATGTTAGACTATGCGAGACATTGGCGATACTTTGAAACTTGACTCTTGATGCTTGATACTTATTTAATGCTATGAATCTTGATTCTTGGTGAAACTTGATACTTGACTCTTGATATTTGATTCTTGACTCATAATACTTATTGAACAAAACTTTGATACTTTGTTAAACAAGAAACTTGAAACATGACACTTACTAGCTAGCTTATATAGACTTGAAACATGAAAACTTTTGTGTTAGTTATAAAATCTTATCATGTGATTACATTAAACAATAATACGCAACACAACACTTAATCTAGCTCACGAAACGGACCAAAATCAGAAATCTAGTGAACAAGGATTGGCTGTCCGGATGGACATCCGACCGGATGACCATCCGACCGGACAGTCATCCGACCCAGACCATCCCACGCCATATCCTCTCTGACACTTATAAATACTCGCTGTCACATCACTATTCTCTGATGTGACAGCCTCCTCCAACCAGACGCACTCTCTCTCGCTCCAAGGCACATTCCTTCGATTTTCAAGCGATTCTTGTAAGTTTTCTCCGTAATTCTTGCACAACTTTCATCTTTACACACTTTCTCACTAGATTCTTCATCAAAATAATACTTTTCACCATGAAATCATTAAGATTTGGACTCCTTGAGGATGACGTCATCATGGTTGTTTATACAATCGGCTGTGTGATGTCATTCCGTCAAGATTTAGTCCAGATCTAAGAGATTTCTACATGTTTTACCATGAATCCATACAAAATCTAAACATTTTCGGTTGATTACATGCTTTTCTTAACTTATCTACTCAAACACGGTGGAAGCTGGAGCCAAAACAGGCCTAGAACTTGTTCCTTAGTCTGGAGTCGGCTCGGTAACAGATTTCCACCGGAGAGATGACCAAATTACGGGTTAGACATGAAATTCCGCCAAGAACAGTCATCCGATTGAGCGGGTGATTCCCATCCGATTAGACGAGCTGAACCTTAGTGGGTTTCTGTTGTCTTGATACATTACCACGTCATCTCAGTTAAACTCAAACTTAGGAATTTTACGAACTGTTAAACTTTTACTCGAACAGTCATCCGATCGAACGGTCATCCGACCGGATGACCATCCAATCGAATGACTTGAATTTATACTACAATGAAAACTTCAAAAGTTGGAAACATTTTTGCAAAACACATTACTGATCGAACGACCGTCCGCTCGGATGGGTTCCATCTGGGTCGAATGGTCATCCGACCGGATGACCATCCGAACAGAACACCCGTCAGACACTTTCTTTCGACACTTACACGATACGACATTCTGTTCAACACTTACACTGTTATACCATAATCAGGCTAACTCCAGCGCTCCCTTCGATCCAAATAGTTGGTGTTGATACCTAGCACCCACTGTGAGTATACTCGATCCCTTTTTAAACACTTTTGGGATGCAACATGTATTCTATAAACTTGACACTTGACACTTGAAACTTATTTGAAACATACTCTATCCGCTGTAAACATGGAAACTTGATACTTGTGAAACTTGAGACTTTTATGCTATGTGAACGTTTAATGCTTGTGTGTAGTTCTGCCTTAACAATGGTAGCGCTATAGGGGTAATGCACCTCCCCGTTAGTCTCTGGGGTATTGTTAGGACGAGACATTTAGCTTTCCTTGAGTCTTGGGAAGGCAATTTATGCATTGGATACTTGGGCTATCACTTGGACTGCGTTTAATAGCATGGTGAAACTTGTTATATGTGTTTATGTTGGATATGAGTTTTTGGAACATTTTTAAACTACTATGATACTACGTACTCAAACTTGTATACTCGCCAACATTTTTTGTTGATAGTATTTTATACATGTTGCAGGTTGATAGTAGCTGAAACAAGAACCAAGCTAGGATGATGCTTAGAAACTCACCTAGTTAAATTCAAGAATCTAAACACTGTTTTGATCGTTATGTTATTGGTACTTTTGTGGTTTGATGTTTAGACAATTTATTTCATGAAACTTGATTAATTACTACTGAAACGTTTAGTGTTGTGGAATCTCTTGAGTAATCTAAACGCTTAGTGTCGCGCCCCGATGTTTCCGCCATCGGTTGGGGTGTGACAGATTGGTATCAGAGCCATAACTATAGGGAATTAGGAAAAGTAGGAATACTTGCCCTAGTCTATAGTTCTAGGAATCTTGACTCTTATCTGTTGTTTAAGACTTATGCATTCTACTGTACTTGCTTCCTAGCAACACATTTCCTGTTAAACTTACTTGCCTTTCCTAAGGCTGACACAATATACACTTGAACGCTTTGAAATCACCACTGAGTAGTGTTTGTATTTTGCACGAGATTTACCCTCAAGTTAGGAGTGACGTCTAAACCTTGAAGGGAAATTTCCATATCCCATTCTAGTAGGTCCTATCTTTTGATGAATACCGACACTATTATGGTATGAAGTTGTCAAGTTAGAGGTGAAACTCAAATCTTGATAACTAGTCCCACTCTTTGATTTTTCTGTCTCGCTAGAGTCTTGAAATTCCTAATCAATTAGGGACGTGAAATGATCGAAAGGACAAATAACGTAGGCCTAACATCGATGACGTATTTGTCTAAGTAAGCCAAGACATGTTGCCTCGATTCGAGAGGGGTTCGATTTACTTTGGTTAGTCAATGTTCCTCTGCCCGGAACAATCCTATGTTTTATGAGCCTATCTTTTATCTTATCTCGATTTTACATGTGGTTTAAACTTGATTCTTTGTTCCTTTCGAGACTTTTACGCAAATTGCACGTACCCCCGCAATCCAAAACAATAATCATAATCCCTCAGGATCAAACTAAATTTATGATGCTTTACTCGTTATGATAAACTACGTGGGAATCTTGATTAAACTATGGGAAACATGATTGAACGTTATGCGACGTGAAACTATTTGCTTAATCTATGTAGAATGTGCTGTTCTGAGTAGCAAAACACTACACGTAACATGGCACCGATTGACGAGACAAAAGTAACATGGACGAAACATGGTGGATACGCCGTTGGTACTTCCTATATATAAGTGTTTCCAACATGTTACCAACTTTCGTACCACGTGCCATTCGAAATTTGGTGTTTAGCAGACCGGTGATGGGAATGATGAACGATAAGCTATGTGGAGGTACTTGTTTGATCTATGTGTACGTAACCGATTGAAGCGCATGAAAATGATGGAGTGTACTGTTATGGTTGGCAAAACACGACACGTAACATGACACCGAACGACGAAACGGATGTGACATGCCCGAAACATGGTGGATACGCCGCTGGTACTTCCTATATATAAGTGTTTCTGACATGTTACCGAACTTTCGCACCATGTGCCATGCGGAATTCGTGGGTTTGCGGACTTGTGGTGAGAATGTTGAATCTTTGTGAAACTTGTTGAACGTTTGGTGACGCTTGAAACTTGAGTCTTTATGCGATCGTGTGTGAAGCTATGTACTATGAGACTTTGTGATCTAGACTTATATGATCCTTTTCTTGGATCTTTAGATGTCTTCCCGTAAACTATCCGACTCTCTCAAGAGATCCAGGGCCAACTCTCAGAAGAAAATGATGTCGTTCATGGCCGATCAGATTACTCGCATCGTGCCTAAGATCGTCACTAAGATCCAAGGATCAAACACTCCTCCCTCTTCTGTTGACTCTAAGACGGAGAAACTAAAGCCTACGAAGTTCAACTACAAACACTTTGTCTCTTTCAACCCTAAGCCTTTCACGGGCAGCGATGGGGTGACTGCTATGCTGGAGTGGTTTGACAGCATCGAGGTTACCTTCATCAACAGTGAGTGCCCAGAACACTTAAAGACTAGGAGTGCAACTGGCATGTTTCAAGGCAGAGCTTTAGAGTGGTGGTCCAACAAGAGAAACATCCGCTCTAATGAAGAAGCTTATGCTCTTCCATGGCCTGAGGTGCGAGAATTAATGATGCTCGAATTATGCCCTCCCCATGAACAGCTAAAACTTGAGGAAGAGTTCTGGCACCTCAAGCAGGTTGGAGATGACAATTTGGCTTACACTACCCGTTTTAAGCAACTCAGCATAATCATGCCTCACTTGGTTTCTAACCCGAAGCGCATGATAACCAAGTACATTAATGGGTTACCTCCTGCCATGCGTGATTTAATTGAAGCAGCTCAACTCATCACCATTGAAGAAGTCTATCGTCTTGCAGCAAGTTTAAACAACAACCGGGTTCGCGATAAACAGTTTGGAAACTCTACTCCCTCGAAATCAGTGAACCAAGTTACCCAGAAGCCCAATGGCAACAGAAACAAGAAACAAAAGTCTCAGGGTTCGGGTTGCAATGCAATTGTCGCTGCTGCGAATGCAAACCCTGCAGGCAATGCTATTGTGCCTGTTGCAGCTGCTGCTAATGAACAGCCGAAGCTTGAGGAAGAGTTCTGGCACCTCAAGCAGGTTGGAGATGACAATTTGGCTTACACTACCCTTTTTAAGCAACTCAGCATAATCATGCCTCACTTGGTTTCTACCCCGAAGCGCATGATAACCAAGTACATTAATAGGTTACCTCCTGCCATGCGTGATTCGATTGAAGCAGCTCAACTCAGCACCATTGAAGAAGTCTATCGTCTTGCAGCAAGTTTAAACAACAACCGGGTTCGGGATAAACAGTTTGGAAACTCTACTCCCTCGAAATCAGCAAACCAAGTTACCCAGCAGCCTAGTGGCAACAGAAACAAGAAACGAAAGTCTGAGGGTTCGGGTTGTAATGCAACTATCCCTGCTGCGAATGCAAACCCTGCAGGCAATGCTATTGTGCCTGCTGCAGCTGCTGCTAACCCTCCGGCTTCGGAAAACAAAAAGTCATACACTTGGATTCATCCCAAGTGCGCTACTTGCAACTTTCATCATCCGGCTACCTTTGCTTGCCGTCTGTGTACCAACTGCAATCGTTATGGTCACACAACTCCCTACCGCCGCCAAGCCAACCAAGCCCAGCAAGCACCAGCTTAGGCAACTCTACCAGCTCTCCCAGCCCCTCCGCAGAATCCCCGACCAGTCAACAATGTTTGTGCATGCTACAAGTGTGGAGACACTACTCATCTCGGTAACCAGTGTCCCCAGCAAAACTGTAGGATCGTTTTGACGACCAAATGAGTCAATCAGAATCAATACACAACTGTTTGAGAGGCGGAAACAAACAAACAACTTAGAATCAGTGTAGAAATGAGTAGAAATAGAGTATGATACTTAAAACAAGCTTCTCATTGATTTTAGACTTGATTACACGGTGAAAATTGGACAGCACTTCGTTACACTTCTCCTAATTCCGTATGAAATGAGAAGCTACACTTGCCTATTCATAGGCTGATGATTTTGTTTGAAATGACACATGTCATTTCAAGCGAAATTAACATCTCTAATTTCGTTTGAAATGACAACATGTCATTTCAAGCGAAATTACTACAAAATACATAAATTTACACTTTTAACCCCTGTAAACCCTATACAAACATGACCTAGACTTAAGATGTAGGCTATAGACATTATGCACCAACAAACTCCCCCTTGGATATTGCCGGAGTCTTCAGTCTAGTCTTCGGCGCTTTCTTTACAGTGAGTTGAATTTCTCTTCTCTCGGCTTAGGCTTTCGCAGCAACATCTTCCTAAGCTTCTCGTTCTCATCAATCTTTTTCTTCTCTTCAGCAGCCATTCTTTGTACCACAGTGTGTCTTAGCATATCGTCTCTATCTTCTCGAGCTTTCCTTTCTCTTTCAACCTTCAACTTTTCTTCTTCCTCAATCTTTCGCCATTTAGAAGACCATTTATTATCAGCATTGATTCCTTTCTGAAAGCAAATGGAAACAACTTTCTGAAACTGCGTCGCTTGGTCTTTATCTTCAGCTTTAAAACCAATCTTGTTAACAAACAAGCATTCAATGTCTTTCGCCGAACAATTTACCAACCATAAAGGATCATACACAAAGATGTGGCTGATTTCATTTTCAGCTCTGTAGGTAATCACAGCTTCAGTCGACAAACAGCTGTATACCCAGTATAAGAATCCTTTATAAAAATCCTGCTCCATTTGCGGCACAGGAACATTCTTCAACACTTTAGGCTTCTTCACATGCAAGATCGTCTCTTCATTCCCAGTTACTGGATTCACCCTCCTCACTTTCTTTGGATAATGAGGTTTCCAGTGTTTGAATCCTCTGAAGGCTTCAAATTTCATCAGACCCCAGATGGGTACATCATGCTTTCTTACAGGATAATCCAGAGTTCTAACTTTCAACAACTCTTCGACATCCCACCAAGATAAGGTCATGATATCTTGAATGTATTCAAAGTACTGCACTCCAAATTCTCATCGAATAGCATACACATTTACTTGTGGCAGAAAACCCCAACTGATAATATCTCCCAGTGACACATCCCTGTATCTTTTATAATACTTCAATGGCCGCTTAAATTTTCTTTCATTACTCTGTCTAAACCACTTCTTGCGTTCTTCGCGCTGTGCATCTTTCGTCGTACCATCAAAATTCTTATCTTTTAGACATTCTGCGACTTTCCTTCTCAACTCCTCAACATTTTCTTGACTGAAAAACTCAACAAGTGTTGGAAAGTTTGAAGTATCAATATTCTCATCTTCTTCGTCACTGCAGTCTTCAACCTCAACTCTATCATAATTATCAGCCTCATCTACATACTTGTACTGATACTCTGGCTGCTGATTCATATCAAACGCATTCAACTCTTCTTCAAAGTAAAACTTGAAGTTAGGATCATCAATACGTGTCATTTCAATAATATCAGCCATGGTGTAAGTATGTCTGATTTCTCCTGCTTCAACTTCAGGTTCAAGACGTAAAATTAACTTTTCTCGTTTATCAACATTTTGCTCATCAACGTTCTCCCCCTCACCTGTAGCATCCTCAGGCTCTTCATTCACATCATCATGAAGATAATCATTGGCGTTTTCTTCATTAGATGCTTCTGTAACTTTGATGCCTGTACCACCCTGAACATCGTCATCACCATCATCATCACTGTGACTACTAGCAGAGAATACCTCATCTGCATCATCCTTTTCACTTTCATCATCTTCCTCATCTTCATCATCTTCCTCAACAACTTCCTCATTATTAATAATATCATCAAGTAACACATCCTCTTCGAAGATAGCAGAAATTGCAGATATCGGACGAGGATTCTCAATAGGTATATCTGATGGAATGATTGATCATTCTGTGACTTCAGAAGTACCTTCAAGACCTTTACCCTTATCTTTCATATCAACTTCTAAATTAGCTTGACATTTTGCTCTAACCTCCTCAATCTTTATTTCATCAAATTTCTGCTCAACAGACTTTCCAAGCAAATTTTCTAACACTTTATTCATCATGTATATCTCATGTTCTTTCATTGCTTTAGCAGCTTCCAATTCTTTGTTCTTTAACTCAAAGTACTTGTTCTGCTCATCTCTGCGTGTTTTCTCTTCTTCCACCTCTGCAACTTTAACTTTCAGAATATCAATCTCTATCTGATCAGCTTCAACTTTCTTTAACAATGAAGAATTTTTAGCTTCCACAGACTTTACACGCTTCTTAAGCTTTTTCTCACGATCCAACAACTTCTTGTTCTCAACCAAAACTTCTTCACCTTTCATTTCTAAACTCTTAACTTGCACATCAGTCGCAAAATTGAAATCACCAATGTCTTCAAGAGTAATACCCTCAGGAACATGTGGAAAAGTCTTGTAACAAGAAGAACCAGGTGTAGTTTGGACAGGTGGTTGTGTGGATGGTGGTGTTTGAAAGATTTGCTGAGATGTAACAACGGGTTGTTGTTTATGTGGAGGTGTAGCAATATGAATATGTTGTGGTGAAAGATGTGGTGGTGATTGATGTGGTGGTGATTGGATTGGTGATGGTTGTCTTGGTGGTGATTGATGAATTGGTGAATGAATTGGAGATGGTTGATGTTGAGGTTCAGATGGTGGTGATGGTTGTTTACCAGGTTCCTGGATTGGTTTCTTCTTTAACAACACTTTCAATCTTTTTGCAACCTTCGGAGTAACAACTCTCTTTCTTGCAGTTTATTTCTTCCCACCACCAGATGATGGAGGCGTCTGAGATTCTATCACATTCTCAGGAGAAGGATTGTATAACTCATCATCTTTATCTTCTTTCCTCTTTCTCTTGAGCTTCTTTTCTTTTTCAATCTCAACTCTAATTCTGGCTGCATGCTCAGTTTCATCAATTTCTTCATCAGATGAACTTGAAGAACTGCTATCTGCATCATCACCTTTATCACCAGCAGTCTTTCCTGTTTCAGCATTATAATCAGTAAGAGATTTCAACAACTTTTCAGATTCAGGAGACAAACGAACATCTCCTTCAACATTAACTTCTGCTTCAGTTTCAGCTTCATCTTCTTTATCAGATTTATCCACAGGCATAGTTTCAACAACCTTCTTTTGACACTTTTTCTTAGATTGTGATGAAGAACCCTCCTCCACTTGAACTTTCGGAGTTGTTTTTCTGCTTCTCTTCTTTTTCTCCTTCAAGAACCACTCATTTCTTAATTCTTTGAAATCTTCAAGTGTTTTCAACTCATCAGCATAAGACTTTTCTTTCATTTCTTTCTCATTTCTCCAATTTTAATGATTGATAGGATCTGGATCTTGATAATTCTCATCTTTGATGAAACCAAAAAATTAAGCTTTCGTCTTTGGCTCCGGATGATTTGGATGATATCTGGCCAATTGTTTCACAGACTCATTATCCATATGAAATAATACCAACAGATCATTCTCTTCATCTCTCTCCAAATCAGGATAAGCGTGATCTATCATCATCTGAACAAATCGTGGATACACCCAAGTCTTGCTCTTTGAAGTAATGTTCTCAACCATATAATGAAACACAATCTTCGAAAAATTGTACTTTTTGTTTAACATAAGAGCTGTCACCATGTTCATTTGATAATCCCTCATTGCATCATAAGCTCCCTTTCTATGACTTAGAGCAATCAACACTGAGTGAATAAGAAACTTGTATGGCTTGGAAAACTTTGATAAGTAGTTAGCACTGTTCAGTGCACCATTATAACCCATCCGCAACATGCAACCTTTTACCATCCTCTCAGGGAACTTTGTAGGAGAGTTTTCATCATTCGGAAAATTTATCACCTCTCGTACAAGATGCTCTGAGATAATTATTGGTTTATCTTGCCCGTTTAAGCTCACAATCGAATTTATTGTCTTTTTATCTTCATCATATGTTGCATTCTCCCAAAAACGTTTAATGTGTGATTCGAAAACCAAATGTTGATTCGTCAAAGCTTTCTGAATCGATATCCTTCTCATAAACTCCAGAATACTCTTGAATTCGATCAACTTTGGTATCTTCTCCTCATTGAAATCACAACAACTATTGTGTAATGGATCAAATATCACATTTGAAGCCTGAAAAATAACAACATACAATCAAGTTAAACACTTTGACAATTTTTCAAATCAAACAACATTCAAATGAAATAATCTCATACGAAATTACAGTTCATGCGGAATACCAGTTTGAAACGAAATCACATATGACAATTTGAAGCAAAATTACAATGTGAAACTGAATGACATGTTGAAACGAAATCACTTTACAAACAGAATCACAGTTCAAACGGAATATCATTTTGAAACGAAATGACATTTGAAACGAAATACCATTTGAAGCGGAATTAACATGTTTCAAACAAAATTTCTCAAAACTTTTCTGATGATGAAATTAATCATCTGGGGTTGTTCTAAAGTGAATTCCGAGCACAATGGCATGTTTGATTTTCAATTTCAATCACAAAAAACACCCTAGATCTAAGTCCGAAATCTCAGATCTACCGACTTCAAACGGAATCAAGTTATACATATCAAATTGATACCCTAAACAAGATCTACAACATAATCCGAGCATAAGGGTATGATTATCGTTCATTAAACAACACAAATAAACCCTAGATCTAAGTTCACAGATATGTTCATCACCGACCAAACAAAATTAGGTCAAATCTGGGTCAAATCAACACGATATCTCACCTTTCCCATGATCTAAGATGTGCAAACCAAACTTAGATCAGATTATAAACAACAATCGGGCAGAGTAACGGCTGTAAATCGAAGATTTTGTGATTTCGTATGAAATAGCCTGACAAAGAGCTTTGAAACGAAATAACAGAACTGACCTGTTCAAGCGAAATCATATATTTATAGGCAACCTAATTTCGTGTGAAATTGTCACTGAGATATTTTCAAGCGAAATCACCTTCAAACGGAAATACATGTTCAAGCGAAATCACCAATTTCAAACGAAATTACTTATTAATTTTTCAATTTTTTAACTTTTTGATATTTTACCAACACACCCAGTTAACCAAGTCCAAGTTAATGACCCTGGTAAACTGTTTAGCCTTCCAAGTCCAAGTTAATGACCTTGGCTGACCAGTTTATGAAGATGCTAATTTTCTGAAACAATTTTAAGTTCAAGTTAATGAACTTTTGAACTTTTAAGCAATTACCAATCATTTTCTCAATCTACTGCTTACCCAAACCTCATGATCCAGACTTGTTCAGCACATAAGACTTTGATCATCTGATCCCCAACGTTCGTTGTCGAAAAAAAAAAATGAAAAGCAAATCTTTTTGGATTTTTGAATATGATAAGCAATAAACTGTACACACAATATTTTTGTGAGTGTGTTAGGGGATCATATCAGCTGCCGACGAGATACAAGCACTGTTAAGCTTTAATTACATTTTTAGTATGAAACAGTTTGCATTGATTGCCGATATACTGATCCTCTTGAATTTTCACACAAAGTTCAATTTATTCAGGATACGGATTAATTGTTTTAGGGCTTAACTTTTACATGTGTACCACCTCAGAATATACTCCCGTATCCAGATCCCAATATTCAGTCTTACAGGTGAGTATACCTAGATGATATCTGTAAGGGGTTAAATGCGAGGGCCGTGAGAGCTCAGGCTATTGCTTTCGCAAAATCAGAGAGATGACGGCTTTGACTTTTGGTGGGTTCCCTTTAGAGAATCTTTTCTTCAACAACACATGATTAGCATTTTGCAATGTTTCATCATTTTTATGCTGAGGGGGGGGGGGCTATTATTTCAAGCAGAGTAAAGTATTCTCCGAGGACTAGGCCATTGCTTTCGCAAAATCAGAAGTCCCGGGATAATACCCCAAATATCACTAAGCATAAAGACCTAGTATCTCAGAAAGAGGGACCTTTCAAACAAGATTTCGGGGGTTACCCATATATCCGAGAGATGTTCCCCACATAAAAGCAAGTAATTATTTATGTTTATATCCCGAACAAACTTACTAAATATGTAAAAACCTATCGGCATATCATCTACAAGACTGCTTAACACGTTTAAACTTTACATTTCTTTAGCATACTGCACCTGTCTAGCTGATGTACTATCATTTCCCCTTTTTACACAAACTCTTTTTCAGTTTTTCAATGTTTTTGGATTTTTGAAATTTTATCATGTTTTTGGATTTTCTGCAAACTTTCTCCCCCTAAAAACAAAGACATATTTTTGTGTTTTTGTTTTTATCAAAAGCAGAAAATAAACTGTGCAAAAACAAATTTGACAACACAACGTGGATCACATCAGATCGCTGTCCTCCTCGGCTTCACATTTAACAACCCTCCCAGAAAACAAATTTTTCATCCCATTTAATTTCAAAAGATAGTTAAATCTCTTTTTATTAAACGGTTTGGTGTAAAAATCAGCTTTCTGTTCATCGGTGTGTATATGTTCGATGCGAATCAATTTCTTCTAATGACAATCACGGATGAAATGATGTCGAATTTCTATATGTTTTGTTTTAGAATGGTGAACCGGGTTTTTCATTATGTTAATCACTGCTTCATTGTCCACAAATATAGGTGTGTCCAAGAACTGCAAACTAAAGTCTCGCATCTGCTGTTGGATCCAAAGGATCTGAGAGCAACAGCTCGAGGTCGAAACGTATTCAGCCTCGCATGTAGAGAGCGCTACTGAGGTTTGTTTCTTGCACTGTCAAGTGACTAGTCGAGTTCCGAAGAACTGACAGCCTGCAGTGGTGGACTTAGAATTTTGCTTACAGCTACCAAAATCCGAATCAGCAAAACCTGTGAAAGAGAAATCGCCAGACTTAGGATACCCCAAGCCGTTGCTTGGGCAGCCTTTCAAATACCGTAAAATACGTTTCACAATCGTCAAGTGTGACTGGCGTGGGTTGGACTGATATCGGACGCATAAACACGTCGGATACATGATGTCCGGGCGAGAAGCAGTAAGATACATCAAAGATCCAATTATCGACCGGTAATAAGACTCATCCACTTTTTCTCCACTCTCGTCTGGGCAAATCCCATGATTCTGAGCTAGGGGGTTGATGTCGGAGTAGATTCAGACATGTTGAATTTTTCCAGAACATCGTTCACATATTTAGTTTGATGAATGAAGATTCCTTCGGGCATTTGTTCCACCTGCAACCCTAGGAAGAACTTCATCTCCCCTATCGAACTCATCTCGAATTTTTTCTTCATAACTTTCTCAAAATCTTTACACAAATCGTCATTTGTCGAACCAAAGATGATATCGTCGACGTAAATCTGCACGATCAATAAATACCCTGCAACCTCTTTGGTAAACAACGTACTATCAACCGTCCCTCTGGTGAACCCGTTGGCCAGCAGATGTTGGGAAATCGTCTCATACCAGGCTCTCGGGGCCTGGTGAAGTCCGTAAAGCGCTTTATCCAGAAGATAGACTTTGTTTTTGTGTAGTGGATCAGTAAACCCCGGCGGTTGTCCAACATACACTTCTTCTTTGATTTTGCCATATAGGAATGCAGATTTCACATCTAATTGGTAGACTTTGAATCCTTTCCAAGACGCGAACGCCAGAAAGTTCCTAATCGCCTCGAGTCTAGCAACAGGCGCATACACCTCTGTAAAGTCAATGCCTTCTTGCTGACTGAAACCTTGTACTACCAATCGTGCTTTGTTTCGAACAATGACTCCTCTATCATCCCTTTTACATTTGAATACCCACTTTGTTTTGATCAACTTCTGATTTTTAGGAAGGTCCACCAATCTCCATACACCCAGCTTTTCAAACTGCTGCAACTCTTCCTGCATAGCATTCACCCAGCTTTCTTCAGTTAAAGCTTCTTTATACGTCTTGGGTTCAACCTGCGAGATGAAACACTTAAGTGAGAATTCTTCCTGTAAAGGAGCAACAGATGTATAAAAACATGTCACAGCTTTGTTGATCTGATCCCGCGTTTTTACTCCGCTCTGAAGATCACCGATTATCTGTTCTGAAGGATGATAAGACAGAGTTCTTGGCATAGCAGTGTCGGGCACGCTCACTTCCGATTGCAAGTTCGTAATATCTAGATCACCGGTGTGATCCTCAGCTTCTGTTGTTGTAACATTTGGTTCCTCGTCAAAAGTCGGACCGTCTTCCGATTCTGAGTCATCAGAATTATCAAATGTTGGAGCTGGTTCCTCTGGGGGTTCGTGTGTCGTTCCACTTAGACCGGCATTGTGATCGTTTGTACCACTTGTAGGGTCGCTTGTACCCACGTCGGGCTGAGAAACTACCAACAGTCTTGGCACCTGATCTTGTGACATAGGTTGTTGATGTTGGTATAGTAAAACGAGTTCCTCGACACTAGGCTCAGTCGGCAGTTGGAAAGACTCCTAGAGTTTGTCGTAATCGAATAGAAATCTTTGTCCGGGAAGTTGTGGTGGAGCAGTATGCTTCTGACAATCAACATGCTGAACTTGAATTATCTTCCCCAGGCATGGTATGAACACTCTCTTCAGCGGACTCGCATAACCTACAAAGAAACCCTCATTACTTTTAGCACCAAACTTACCATCTGGATCAATGAAAGTACAAGGCGATCCAAACGGTTCTAAAAACTTCAAATTTGGTTTATAACGGTGAAGAAGTTCAAAACAGGTTTTCTTGTATTTCTTCACTGTGAGAACGCGATTCAATGTGTAGCACACTACTGCAACTGCTTCACTCCAGAAAAATATCGGCAGCTTGGAATCGGCGAGCATCGTTCGAGCTGTTTCAATTAAGGTGCAATTCTTTCTTTCAGCTACACCATTTTGCTGTGGAGTGTATGGTGCACTGAATTCATGAAGAATTCCTTTCTCATTGCAAAACTCGAGCATCCGATTGTTCTTAAACTCCGTTCCATTGTCACTCCGAATTCTTCTGATAGGCACTTTGTACAGCGTTTCCATCTTCTCGAATAGAAACATCAACGACTCAAACTTTTGATCTTTACTTTCCATACACATCACCCATGAAAACCTTGTGAAGTCGTCAGTGACCACAAGACAGTACAAGTCTCCGCTCACACTTTTTACATTGACTGGTCCGAAAAGGTCCATATGTAGCCTTTCGAGCGGAACTCTGATTGAATTCAATAGCTTCTGCGGGTGTGTTTTCCATGTTTGTTTTCCCTTCTTGCACTCTACACAATCATCATTTAAATGAAAATTTTTCAGATTTACACATTCTACGAGATCATTATGCACAAGAAAATTCATTTTTCGCACATGAATGTGGCCCATCTTTCGATGCCACAATTTTGACTCTTTTTCAGTCGCTTTAGTTTTTGTCACAAAACATTGTTTCTGATAATCTGTTGTTGTTGCGACACTCATATCGAGGACATACAAGTCATTTTCTCGTGGAGCTCGCATCAACACAATGTCCTCAGGAATTTTAAAACCAGGTTTTATGATTAAACATTCATTTTAAGTAAAGTGTACTGTAAAAGACTTGTCACAGATCTGTGAAATGCTCAACAGATTGTTTTCAAGTTCGATGATATAGTTCACTTTTTCAAACGACACAACTCCATTTGTTAGAGTTCCTTCACCAACTATCCTGCCACCCCGATTTCCTGCAAATCCAACATAACCACCGTTGATTGATTTAACGTCATAGAGTAAAGCCAGCATTCCAGTCATATGCCTTGAAGCTCCGCTGTCCATTATCCATTTGAAATTATCGACCTCGGCAGCCCCTGCATACATCACAGAAATTCATTCAAACAATGAAGCCCATGATTTCTTTACCTTTGGAACACTACCAAACACTAGATCACATGACACATCAACTTTCGGAATGTTAAAGATGACGTTTGGAACAACAGGTTCAGCTTTTGGTTTTAAGTTTTTCTCTTTAATTGCAGGAAATTCCTCAAGCAACTTATCTAGTTCAAATTCAAGTTTCTTAACATCATTTACAAAAACTTTTGGTTCAGATTTCAAAACATTCTCCATATTCTTTTCTTCAACTGACTGTTTTGATTTTGCCACCCATGATTGGTTTTCAAAAATTTTCATCTTTGGATAAATCTTTGAAGTCTTTTGGGTTTTGGAAGATTCACCAATCTCATAAGTTGATTTCGGCTTTTCTTCGGACTTCAAAGATTCACCTCTTTTTAAGATATGAACGGGGGAAACCATTGGATTTTTACCCTTAACATCTGTTGGAGTTTTAGGTTTGGGTTTTTGCAAAACTGGTTTCTTGAAAATGGGTTTTTCAATCTTTTTGGTGCATTGTTTTGCCATATGGCCAATCTCATTGCAGCGGTAACAAACTCTTTTGTCATACTCAACAAAAGTTGATTTGTTAGTCTCTTCTCTCAACTTTTTCGCTGCATTGAAATCATCAATGGCTTTTTGACTGAAGATATAATCATTTTCAGCATCAACACTAGGACCAGCAACAAAAACATCACTCATCTTTTCTTTTGGCTTGACATTCTTAGCCATCTTCTTTTCAAAACTAATACCTTTGTTTTTAAAATTGTTACCATTTCTTTTGTTAGACCCATTTTTACCCTCCCAATCCTTTTTCCCAGAGTTGTTCGGTTGTTGTTTCACAAAAGATTTTTTAGGTTTTGAAAGAAACTCGTTATTATTAACCTCAGAAATATCAATTTCAACCAGTTTAAACACTTTCTCAACATTTTCCAATCTGGCATTTTGAATTGGATACTCAAAATCAGAATAGAGTTTGTCAGTTCCGGTCATTGTGTAAACCACAATGATCAAATCATCATTCACAACCTTTTCTGATTTTGGTATAAACTTGTCTAAGAAATTGCCATCTTCTTCAGAATCAGAAATGGAGTTTTCAAAATGAGTTTTCACAGTATCAAACTCTGAGTTATCACTTTCTTCATCTAACACTTGGTGAACAACGGTTTTGATCACCTGTGACTCATTATCAGTGTCGGATGGAGAAAATGTAACATCAATATTCTCAGGCAACTCATTCTCAACGGTTCTCAATTTGAGATTCAATGCAGATTCCACCCCATCTGGATACTTTTGAGTGTAATGATTCCACATTGGGGGTGGAACACTTTTAAAGGCAGGTTTCGCATCATGTTGTTTTGGAAGAATTTGATCAATCACATATGATGAAGCATCATAACTCATCAGTTTCTTATCAATTCTCTCAGTTTCAATTCTCATTAACTCATGTTCTTTTTTCAAAGAAGCAATTGTGTCCAGATGTATATTAATTTCCATCTGTTTATCCATGACAGTAGATTTTAGCAATTTCGTGGCTTTATCATTTTCAAAACTTTCTGTTTTAATCATCTTGATTGATCATGCCAAAATGTCATATGCTTTTTTTATCTCACTGAGATCGAATTTTACTTCATCAGTAAATTTCTTCAATTCTGGAAATTGCTTGTCTTTTTCAAGAGAATCCATGCATGATTTCTTCAATTTGATCTCCTCATTTTCCGATTTCTCGTCAGACTCCTTTTTTACTGTTTCGACAGACACACTTTCAACCGACTCGGTTTCGACAAACTTTGATTCAACAGATTCTGTTTCTACCTCTTTTAGCTTGCCCATCAATGCTTTGTCAGCAATCTCTTTTAAAGAATCTTCATTTATTTCTTTGGAGACATCTATTATCTCTTCAACTGGAACTTTCTCCTCGTCGTATCGTGGACATAATCCAGTGATTGGCTCATTGAAAAAACCTGCAAAAGATTCAAACATATTAGGAGGCATTATTGATTTGAAAGAACTAGCAATAATCTCCTGTTCAGACTGGTAGTAATAAACTTCTGCAACAATTTCTTCAAGATCAGCCAAACTTTCTTCAGATGTCACTTCACTAACTTCTTCAGTCTCAACAACGCATTCCGGTTGTTCCACAATCTCTACCATCATTGCCCTACCCTCACTACCAGGAATGTACTTATCCCAACTAAAACCTTCAGCAACCTTCTCATCATCTTGATTGACTAAAAGAGCCTTCTCCGGCTTATTTTCGATCTGAGGTCTTTGGGTGAATGGTTGTTGACTTGTCTTATGATAGATCGCTTGTTTGTAATAATCATTTGAGAACGGGTTTTGATGGTTGCTAACCTCCCTATTTGGACATTCCCGTTTGAAGTGTCCCTTCTCTTTACATTTAAAACATGTGACTTTCAATTTATCAAACCCAAGTTTTTGATCTGGTCCTGAAAGACTGTTCCGACCAGTAATTTCCATAAAACGTTGAGCTCTTCTCACCAAGCTTGCCATTCCCCATTTGATATCGATCAATTCCAGCTCCTCTGGATCTATCTGATCATAGTCTTCCTTTGTCATATCGGGATTCCCAAATCTACCTGCAACCAAGCTTTCATACGATTCAAGCACTGAAGCAAGAAGTGCTATGTGCTGCTTCGCTGATGATTCAGTAAAGTCTTGAGCATTCTTTATGTTCACTGCTATGTTGCACAGAATTCCTGGACCTTGACTTTGACTGTTTGATCTTGACGAACTTTGAGTGTAGGATTGATCAGGTGAGTTTTGAACCTTTGGATTTGGCTCAAAACTTGCAAATGGTGAGCTATTGTTGCTTGATGTGACAGATGATACAACGGATGTTGAATCTGCACTAAAGGCTGTCTTCACTTTTGGACTTAGATTTGATGTTGCTGGAGTACTTCCTTTGTAATACAATGAGACATCTTGTTGAACACTTGAAGACTTCATCTTTCTAATCTTTGTCAACTCAAGCTCGTGTGACTCAATCTTTTCAATGAATGTGCTAAGGTTGAATCCCACATACTCCAAATTATTCTTGAACACCAACAGATAAGTTCCCCATTCATCACATGGCAATGCATCTGCCAATTTATCGACCCATTCCTCATCTGTCTTGGTTATGCCCAACCTCTTCATCTCAACAACCAGATGGCAATATCGTTCAATCAACTGCTTTGTTGTTTCACCCTTTATACCCGTAAAGATATCAAACTCTTTCTTCATCAAAGCAGTTTTGCTTTTTATCATAGACACGCTTCCAAGAAACTTTACTTTCAATGAATTCCAAACGGATTGTGAATCACCCTGATGTTGTAGCAGAACTAAGATATCCTCTTTGATGGCTTGTTGTAGAATGCTCATCATTTTCTTTTCTGCCTTGAAATCTTCTTGTTCTTGTGGAGTCAAACTTCCGATTGATTTATCTAAACCCGAACCATTCTTTGGAGGAACATATTTAGACTCGATTTTCATCCAGCATTCAAAATGGTTGGCTTATACCCAAGTCTTAAACCTTTCCGACCACCCATCATACTCATCAATGTTCATCAACTTCGGCGGTTTCTGCATAGTGCCGAGTTCATTTTCCATGTTCACATTTTGCACGATACTAGCTGGTGTTTGTGTTGCTGTCATTCCCCCACCGGTAAAAAAGTTGTAAAACTCTTGATTATCCATTTCACGAAAACAGTTTTGGAAAATTTTTTAAGTTTTGATAACAATTACTTTCAAACGAAATTAGTTTCTACACACGAAATAGACTTTCGAACGAAATCACAAACTAAATGGACTTTCACAAGAAATCAGACCTTTTCAAACGAAATTAGGTTTTCAAACGAAATTACTTCTCAAACGGGATCAACTTTTTCAAACGGAATAGCACTTTCAAGCGAAATCAAGTGCCATTTCAAACGGAATTACTTTTTCAAACGAAATCAGATGTTTTTCAAACGAAATCAGGTGTCTTTCAAACGAAATCAGTAATTCCGTGTGAAATTGCCTCAACTTTTCAAACGAAATCAGAGGCTCGTTCAAACGGAATTAACTGTTTGGCCCATTTTTGTCACTTTTAAACTGAATTTTGATCTGATTCTTTCAAGGGTTTGTTAAAACTGTATTTTACACACAATATCAAAAGATCAGTCCATTTTGTCCATGAATTTGTCCAGAAATCCAAAAATGAGTAGAAAAAGGCACTGATTCAAGTGTATTGATTCATCCTGAGCTCTGATACCACTTGTAGGGTCGTTTTGATGACCAAATGAGTCAATCAGAATCAATACACAACTGTTTGAGAGGCGGAAACAAACAAACAGCTTAGAATCAGTGTAGAAATGAGTAGAAACAGAGTATGATACTTAAAACAAGCTTCTCATTGATTTTAGACTTGATTACACGGTGAAAATTGGACAACACTTCGTTACACTTCACCTAATTCCGTGTGAAATGAGAAGCTACACTTGCCAATTTATATGCTGATGATTTCGTTTGAAATGACACATGTCATTTCAAGGGAAGTTAACGTCTCTAATTTCGTTTGAAATGACAACATGTCATTTCAAGCGAAATTACTACAAAATACATAAATTTACACTTTTAACCCCTGTAAACCCTATACAAACAGCCGCTCAAGGACGAGCGTTCAACATCAATGCAAACCAGGCTCGTAACGACAATGACATCGTTAATGGTACGTTTCTCGTCAATGATCTTTACGCTCCGATACTATTTGATACTGGTGCCGACAGAAGCTTTGTGTCCGTAGAATTTGAATCTTTGTTAAACTGTGCACGCTCTAAACTACATAAGTCGTTCTCTGTTGAGATTGCCGACGGTAAGTCTATTCTTGTTGATTCCATTCTCCGCGATTGCACCTTGACTCTTAACGATCACGTTTTCACCATTGACCTCATACCCATGCAATTGGGTAGTTTCGATATCATAATCGGCATGGATTGGTTGCGTAAAAATCATGCTGAAATCGCTTGTCATGAGAAATACGTTCGGTTGCCTCTCCCGTCTGGTGACATTTTGCACGTCTATGAAGACCGACCTACTAGGGGACTGAAGTTGATGTCGTGCACTCAAGCGAATAAATGCTTACGAAACAGTACTTTGCTTTCTTGGCCCACGTAGTGGAACAAAAAGGCAAGGGAAAGAGCGTAAGGGATGTTCCAGTAGTGTGCAATTTCCCTGATGTCTTCCCTGAAGATCTTCCTGGTCTTCATCCTCCTCGATCTGTTGATTTTCGTATCGATCTCATACCTAGTTCGACTCCTGTCGCCAAGGCTCCGTACCGACTTGCACCTTCTAAGATGCAAGAGCTATCCAGTCAACTTTAGGAACTGCTCGATAAAGGTTTTATACGTCCAAGTACCTCTCCGTGGGGTGCTCCTGTACTATTCGTCAAGAAGAAATATGGTTCGTTTTGTATGTGTATAGAATACCGTGAACTTTATAAACTCACCGTTAAGAATCGTTATCCTCTCCCTCGTATCGATGATCTGTTTGACCAACTACAAGGCGCGTCCTGTTTCTCGAAAATCGTCTTCCGATCTAGTTACCATCAACTCCGTGTTCTCGAAGAAGATGTCCCCAAAACCGCGTTTTGCACTCGTTATGGGCACTATGAGTTCGTGGTTATGCCTTTTGGTTTGACCAACGCACCCGCTGTGTTCATGGATCTTATGAATCGTGTTTGTAAACCTTATCTGGATCGTTTTGTGATAGTCTTTATTGATGATATTCTCATTTATTCAAAAACTAGAGCTGATCATGAACGCCATCTACGTCTTATGTTAGAACTTTTACGTGGTGAACGCTTATACGCTAAGTTTTCTAAGTGTGAGTTTTGGATTGATGAAGTAAATTTCTAGGGCACGTTGTTAGTAAACAAGGTATTCATGTTAACCCTTCTAAGATCGAAGCTGTGAAGAATTGGAGTATGCCTAAATCTGCATATGAGATTGATTCCTTCTTGGGATTGGGGGGTTATTACCGTCGATTCATCTCGAACTTTTCAAGGATCGCCGTTCCTCTTACTTCTTTGACTCAGAAAGAGAAACCTTTTGCTTGGGGTTCCGAGCAAGAGGAATCTTTTCAAACTCTGAAGAATCTTCTCTGTAACGCTCCTGTACTCGCCCTCCCTGACAGGAATGACGATTTCGTGGTATATTGTGATGCCTCGAACCGTGGCTTGGGCTGTGTGCTCATGCAGCGGGACAAGGTTATTGCTTATGCCTCCCGACATCTCAAAATACATGAGAAAAACTATACTATCCATGACCTTGAGCTTGGCGCAGTTGTTTTTGCATTAAAGATCTGGCGACACTACCTATATGGTACTAAGTTTGTGGTTTTCACTAATCATATGAGCCTGCAACATATCTTTAATCAGAAGGAACTAAATATGCGTCAGCGATGATGGGTGGAATTGCTTAACGACTACGACTGCGAGATTCGCTACCACCCTGGCAAAGCGAATGTCGTGGCCGATGCACTTAGTCGTAAGACTCATGCCAGCAGTATCCGCTGCTTCCCAATCTCTAATGATCTTCATGCTTGTATTCGTGACGGTCAGTTCTCATCAGCAAACGAAGGTAGTCTAATCGTTGAAATACGAGGTGCTTATATAGACCAGCTTGTGACGAAACCTAATGGACTTCAGTATTATCTCGATCGCATCTGGGTGCCAGATCGCGAAAATCTTCGTGAGCTCATTATGAATGAAGCTCACAAATCTCGATACTCGATTCATCCTGGTGCTGATAAGATGTACCATGATTTGTGCACATCCTATTGGTGGCCCGGTATGAAGAGGGAAATCGCTGCTTACGTCTCGGAGTGCCTTACTTTCTCGAAGGTTAAAACTGAGCATCAACGTTCTTCAGGACTTCTTGAACAACCCGAAATCCCCGTTTGGAAATGGGATAGTATCGCTATGGATTTCATAACTAAATTACCTCGTACACCTTCCGGTCATGATAATATATGGGTAATCATTGACCGTTTGACCAAATTAGCCTACTTTCTTCCTATTCGTGAAGATTTAAAAGTGGAAAGACTTGCTAGAATCTACACTGATGAGATCATATGTCGTCATGGTATACCCATTGACATTATCTCTGACCGTGATGGTCGTTTTACTTCACGTCTTTTGCAAACTTTTCAGTCCGCTATGGGTTCTCACTTGAATCTTAGTACAGCCTTTCATCCTCAAACGGATGGACAGACTGAGCGTACTATACAAACCCTAGAGGATATACTTTGTTCTTGTGTCATCGACTTTGGAGGTAATTAGGATGTACATTTACCATTGATCGAGTTCTCGTACAACAACAGCTGCCATTCCAGTATTCAGATGGCTCCTTTCGAAGCTTTATATGGTCGCAAGTGCCGATCTCCTCTCAGCTGGCATGAGGTTGGTGCCAAGCAATTTACTGGCCCTGAGATCATTCAAGAGACAACGGATAATATTCTTCAAATCCGTGATAACTTGATCAAAGCCAGGAGCAGACAAAAGAGCTATGCTGACAAAAGGCGTAAGCCTCTGGAATTTAATGTTGGAGACCTCGTTCTACTCAAGGTATCTCCTTGGAAAGGAGTGATACGTATTGGTAAAAAGGGAAAGCTTGTCCCTCGCTATGTGGGTCCTTTCAAGATCCTCGAAAGGATTGGCAAGGTGGCTTACCAACTCGATTTGCCACAAGAGCTTAACAATGTACATCCAACGTTCGACGTATCTAATCTTAGAAAGTGCTTAACTGACGAGGAACAGCAGGTTCCCATCGAAGACTTGCAAATAAACGAAACTTTACATTTTGTGGAGAAACCGGTCGAAATCATGGACCGAGGAACCAAGCGGCTAAGGCGTAGCAAAATTTCCATAGTCAAGGTTCGATGGGAAGGAAAGCGTGGCGCCGAATTCATTTGGGAACTCGAGAGTGAGATGAAGGCCAAATATCCACAGCTCTTCGAGCAGTCTTCCTCTTAGATTTCAGGGACGAAATCTTCTAAAGGAGGGGAGACTATAACGCCATACGTCCCTAAACTTTTAACTTTTGGTGAGTCTAGTCCCAATACTATTTGAGACTTAACTATGTTAGACTATGCAAGACATTGGCGATACTTTGAAACTTGACTCTTGATGCTTGATACTTATTTAATGCTATGAATCTTGATTCTTAGTGAAACTTGATACTTGATACTGGATACTTGACTCTTGATACTTGATACTTGACTCTTGATATTTAATTCTTGACTCATGATACATATTGAACGAGAAACTTTGATACTTTGTTAAACAAGAAACTTGAAACTTGACACTTACTAGCTAGCTTATGTAGACTTGAAACATGGAAACTTTTGTGTTAGTTATAAAATCTTATCATGTGATTACATTATACAATAATACGCAACGCAACACTTAATCTAGCTCGCGAAACGGACCGAAATCAGAAATCTAGCGAACAAGGATTGGCTGTCCGGATGGACATCCGATCGGATGACCATCCGACCGAATGACCATCCGATCGGATGTCCATTCGATTGGACATCCATCTGACCCAGACCATCCCACCGCCATATCCTCTCTGACACCTATAAATACCCGCTGTCACATCACTATTCACTGATGGGACAACCTCCTCCGACCAGACGCACTCTCTCTCGCTCCAAGGCACCTTCCTTCGATTTTCATGCGATTCTTGTAAGTTTTCTCCGTAATTCTTGTACAACTTTCATCTTTACACACTTTCTCACTAGATTCTTCATCAAAATCATACTTTTCACCCTGAAATCATTAAGATTTGGACTCCTTGAGGATGACGTTATTTTGACTGTTTGTACAATCGGCTGTGTGATGTCATTCCGTCAAGATTTATTCTAGATCTAAGAGATTTGTACAAGTTTTACCATGAATCCATACAAAATCTAAACATTTTCGGTTGATTACATGCTTTTCTTAACTTATCTACTCAAACACGGTGGAATCTGGAGCCAAAACAGGCCTAGGACTTGTTCCTTAGTCTGGAGTCGGCTCGGTAACAGATTTCCACCAGAGAGATGACCAAATTACGGGTCAGACATGAAACTCCGCCAAGAACAGTCATCCGATTGAGTGGGGTGATTCCCATCCGATCAGACGAGCTGAACCTTAATGGGTTTCTGTTGTCTTGATACGTTACCACGTCGTCTTAGTTAAACTCAAACTTAGGAATTTTATGAACTATTAAACTTTCACTCGAACAGTCATCCGACCGAATGACCATCCGATCGAATGACTTGAATTTATACTACAATGAAAACTTCAAAAGTTGGAAACATTTTTGCAAAACACATTACTGATCAAACGACCGTCCGCTCGGATGGGTTCCATCTGGGTCGAATGGTCATCCGACCGGATGACCATCCGTCCGGATGACCATCCGAACAGAACACCCGTCAGACACTTTCTTTCGACACTTACACGATACGACATTCTGTTCAACACTTACACTGTTATACCATAATCAGGCTAACTCCAGCGCTCCCTTCGATCCAAATAGTTGGTGTTGATACCTAGCACCCATTGTGAGTATACTCGATCCCTTTTTAAACACTTTTGGGATGCAACATGTATTCTATAAACTTGACACTTGAAACTTATTTGAAACATACTCTATCCGCTGTAAACGTGGAAACTTGATACTTGTGAAACTTGAGACTTTTATGCTATGTGAACATTTAATCCTTGTGTGTAGTTCCGCCTTAACAATGGTAGCGCTATAGGGGTAATGCACCTCCCCTTTAGTCTCTGGGGTATTGTTAGGAGGAGACATTTAGCTTTCCTTGAGTCTTGGGAAGGCAGTTTATGCATTGGATACTTGGGCTATCACTTGGACTGCGTTTAATAGCATGGTGAAACTTGTTATATGTGTTTATGCTGGATATGAGTTTTTGGAACATTTTTAAACTACTATGATACTACGTACTCAAACTCGTATACTCGCCAACATTTTTTGTTGATAGTATTTTATACATGTTGCAGGTTGATAGTAGCTGAAACAAGAACCAAGCTAGGATGATGCTTAGAAACTCACCTAGTTAAATTCAAGAATCTGAACACTGTTTTGATCGTCATGTTATTGGTACTTTTGTGGTTTGATGTTTAGACAATTTATTTCATGAAACTTGATTAATTACTACTGAAACGTTTAGTGTTGTGGAATTTCTTGAGCAATCTGAACGCTTAGTGCCGCGCCCCGATGTTTCCGCCATCGGTTGGGGTATGACATCTGAGGGTACAGAAATGTTAGAAGATCTTCTAGAAGTGTTTCTATGCCTAAAATATTTGATGAGTTTGTGGTTGAGGGTAAAGTGAAATATGGTATTGAAAAAGTTGTTAGTTATGCTCATTTGTCATATGATAATATGTGTTTAGTTGCCTCCTTAAATAAATCTGTTGAACCCACTTCATATGAAGAAGGTGTTAGAGATGATAGGTGGGTAGAGACTATGAATAGTGAAATGGAAGCTCTTTATAGGAATAATATATGGGTATTAGTTGATCTTCCTAAAGGTAGAAAGCCTATAGGTTGTAAATGGGGAGGTTGAAAGGTATAAGGCCAGATTGGTGGCCAAAGGTTTTAACCATAGGGAAGGTGTAGATTTTGGAGAAACTTTTTCACCAGTGGTAAAAATGGTTACTTTTAGGCTTGTACTTAAACTTGCAGTTAAGAATAATTGGCCTTTGTATCAACTAGACATAAACAATGCTTTTTTGTATAGAACATTGAATGGAGATGTTTTTATGACTTTACCATAAGGTTATTTTACAAAAGATAGCACCAAAGTGTGCAAGTTAGTAAAGTCTTTGTATGGGCTTAAACAAGCCCCAAGGCAGTGGAATGAAAAGTTAACCACTGTGTTAATTTCTATGGGGTTTGTTTAGAGTGTACGAGATCATTCTATGTTTGTTTTGTCAAATAAAGATCTGTTTATAGTTCTGTTGGTGTATGTGATGATATAGCTGTCATAGGAAATAATAAGCATGAAATTGATAGAATTAAAAAATGTTTAAGTGTGACAATTTTCATATTAAAGACCTGGGAATACTTAGGTATTTCCTGGGTATTGAAGTTTTATATTCTGATGGCTGTATATGTTTTTCACAGCGTAAATACTGTTTTGAGCTATTAAATGAATTTGGTTACTTAGGATGTAAACCTGTTACTACACCTATAGAACAAAGATTTATTGTAACAAATAAATGCGTTAAAGAACAAACTGTTTTGGAAAACATTAATGGTTTTCAAAAATTGATAGGAAAGTTGATTTACCTGTCTTTAACCGGGCCTGATATAAGTTATGTTGTTCAGTTTCTTAGTCAGTATATGCATAATCCTTGTCAGTCCCACCTCAATATTACATTGAGGTTATTGAGATACTTGAAAAAGTCACCAGGAAGTGGTATAAGTTTTAGGAAGTCAAGTAGTTTACTTTTGTCAAGGTTTGTTGATTCTGACTGGGCGAAGTGTATTAAAACAAGAAGGTTTGTTTCTGGTTTTGGAATCTTCTTAGGAGGAACACTAGTTTCTTGGAAAATTAAGAAACAAAGTGTAACTTCTAGGTCTACTGCAGAGGCTAAGTATAGAGCAATGTGCTTAGCCACATACGAAATTATGTGGATTCTAAATGTTTTGTCTGAATTAAAAGTTAAAAACAGTCTCCCAGTAAAGTTATATTGTGATAGTAAGTCTGCAATATCTATATCTCAAAATCATGTATTTCATGAGAGAACTAAACATTTTGAGATTGATCTTCATTTTTTGAGAGAGAAAATTAGTGCTGGTATTATTGAACCTGAAAAGGTTCATACAGATGTTCAGGTTGCAGACATTTTTACAAAGGGATTGAGTGTAAACCAACATCAATCTCTTTGTGAGGAACTTGGTATTTTTGACATGTTTGCCACATGAATTAAGGGGGCATGTTAAAATAAATAGTGTAATGTGTTATAATTCATGTTGCAACATTTATCATTGTGTTATAAAAGTTGTTAGACTGATGAGGGTGTTAAGTGTACAGGTAATAAAGATGGATGTGTGTTATGATAATGCTTGAGGACTAAAGTGTATAAGCTGGATACTTGGAGGGCTTTTATTGAAGTATCTTTTGCCCTAAGTATTTAAGGGCTTGTTACAGTGTTGTTGGCTCATTATCACCTCTAGAACTTTTTGTTATCTCTCTCGTTTGTGCGATTAGGGTTTGTATCATCTGTACCAGATCGCTTGTGATCTGATTGATCTCGTGTGACATCCAGTAGTTACGGTCTGTATAGATCAACTGATTTTCATCAGTTGATCATCTTTTCCTTTGTATTGTTTACAGATCTCACATATTGTGAGATCTACGGGTCTAGGGGGTGTTTTCTAGTTTGGGTAACTCAATAAAGTTTTAGTCATCGTTTTGTTGCTTCTTTGTTGTTCTATATTGATTTCCATACCATTTTACAGGGTTCTAGAGTTGTTTTACAATGAGCAAATAAGACTTATTTATACAAGGAGTTCGATTCGCTGGATGCCTTCTGGCGAATGGCCACATTCGGCTCTCCCATTCGTTGAACCCTCTCTGGCGGATGAGAGCTCATTCGCTAAACATCATTGTAACACATGTAACACTTAAACTAAACTCTATACAAAACACAATTTATATAAACAAGACCTAACACGAGATCTCCCATCTACTAACACAATTCATGCACCAACAGGTAGTCCTTCAGACCCAACACGAGATCTCCCATCTACTAACACAATTCATGCACCAACAGGTGGTCCTTCATTGGATCGAATTAAATTAAGAATGTGTTATTGTAGTTTTAGCTCCGATACCAATTATATCAAGTATGCAGATCATTATAACAAGAACATAGGTTTACACGCATAAAAGTGACTGATAAATTTACAACATAATGGTGGGTATTTATAGTAACAAAAATAATTAACTGTGGTTTAACAGTAACAAAGTTTGACTAACATAATTGCCTAATGGCATTAAAGGGTCTGTGAAGATGAAACTTTTTAAATAGGGTTGGAAATTTTCAAGGGTCAATTATCTAATTGTCTATCGCTAAGTTTTAGATTTTTTCCAATTTGGAACTGGCCGCTTAAGTTAGGATAAATAACATAAATAACTTCTAAAACATATTGAGAATACAACAAAAACTCTTAAGCATTTATGACACTTCAATCAAAATCATTTAAATTTAAACATGAACAAAAACAAACAACCTTAGACATTATATATAGGGTTAAGTTCAAATACATAGTCTCCTAAAACTAAGAAGTCATATGAAGAGTATCAAACAGAGCCCAGTTGAACTCGTTTTAGCGGCATTAGAAACCTCTCGTCGAACCCTGCGATCTTAAAATTTAGGTTTTCGCTTTTGGATTTTTAACTTGTAGATTTTTGAATTTTTGTTTTAGATCATTGCGTCTTTTTATTTCACTTTGTGTTTTTTTTCTTTCATTATTGTGCCTTTTTTCGATTATTTGTGTCTTTTTTCCTCGTTATCTCTTTGTACCCTTCCTAGATTTAAGAGACTGTGTAAATCACTCTACCCTATGTATACATATTAATAAATAATAATGGTTTTTTGGTAAGCATACATTCTAAATTCACCCAAGAAGTATTTATTAGCCCCTCATCTTTTCACTAGTATGAGTTTAGTACCTCAACTATATTTTTGTTTACACATGTGCTCTTTAACTTTTTTTCTACCATAACATTCTCAATATTTCTATAAAATTATAAAACTAATATATATACCTAGGCTAGGAGTTGGCTACAAAGTCCAAATTTACTAAAAAGTATAAAAAATCATAAAACACCAAAATGTCAACCATAAAACACACCCAAAACCCACAAATAACAAAAAGAAAATTACTAAAACATCATATACGTGGGTTGTGTATTGTGTTTTGGATGATAAGGCTCTGATTATCGAATGACAAACATTATTGTGTTTTATGTTGATTAGCATGTTGTGTTTTATATTCATGGTTCTACGATTGTGTGTTTGAAGTTTTTATGGACTATTATGGTTTGAATATGGTGTTTTAGTAATCTTCACTATGTTATTTGTGGGTCTTAGGTGTGTTTTATGGCTCAAATTATAGTGTTTAATGACTTTTTACACTTTTTAGTAAATTTGGACTTTGTAGCCGAACCCCACCCTATATACCTATTAATAACGGGTTTTCAGTAAGCGTGCATTCTAAATTTACCCAAGAAGCATTTATTAGTCACTAGGTTAATGCCCACGTAATACGCAGGTACAACCAAAACCATATTATTTACTTTGAAATGTAATATTCTGTACAAACGCATACATTGAAAGAAACAAACATAAAATTATTAAATCCCGGAAAAAACTTCCTAGTAGACTACATTTGTTGTTTTACTCATTACATTCCCATCTTTGTCTAGTATAAGCAACTTCACACCGGCTCTGCTTTTGACTCTAGATAACGCAACATAAAGCTGACCATGTGAAAAAACTGGATATTTCAAATACAATCCAACCCTTGATAGAGATTGTCCTTGACTTTTGTTTATAGTCATTGCGAAACATACATTTAAGGGGAATTGTCGTCGTTGAAACTTGATAGGAATTCTTTTATCTGACGGTGTCAAACTGATTCGTGGAATAAATGTTCTTGTCCCTATGTTTCCTCCGGATATAATCTCAGCCTCTATAACACGTTTATAAAGTTTAGTAATTCGTAGTCTCGTACCGTTGCATAAACCATTTTGTTGATCGATATTACGAAGCAACATTACATGTACACCGACTTTAAGGACTAATCGATGATCAGGTAGACCAGATATTTTAAGACCATTCAGAACATTGGGAGAATATAGTCTCGCATGTGCATCGTTCTTTGCTTGATCAGTTTGACAAATACTATCAGAACTCAGATACTCCACTTCATCACCAGGAAACGAAGCAAGCAATCTTTCATTAATTTCTTGAACAACCTCATTTGTTGGTGCCAGTATAGCTCTTTCAGCAAAATAATCTTTATCTTTATACAGTTGAAGAAGTGAAGGGTATACAAAGTCGATCAAAGCTGACATAGGGTCCACAGAGCAATTGATTAACAGATCTTCAGGAATATCTATAACCACCTCACAATCGTCACTGCCACCAATTTTCCTCTCCCCCAACTCGAGCAACCAATTAGCAAAATTTTTAATCTCATATATATCAGATGCGTTGGCTCCTATAGTTAACCTCATGTTTTTCGTTAACGTAAGGACCTTGCAAGTACTCCAAATATACGACAACGTGATTGAAGCATTAACGATTTCTCGCCTACTACCATTTGGTACAACCGGAAGTATTTGTCTAAAGTCACCACCGAACACCATAACTTTACCACCAAAGGTCATCTCACATTTGAAGATATCTTTCATTGTTCGGTCAAGTGCTTCAAACGCATGTTTATGATTCATCGGTGCTTCATCCCAAATTATCAATTTGATTTTCCTTAATAAATCGGCAACGTCATCATCCGGTTTAATAAAACACATCGAGCTTTCTGTTAAATTCAAAGGTATATGAAACCTTGAATGTGTAGTACGTCCACCAGGTAACAAAAGAGATGCGATTCCACTTGATGCAACGTTTAATACAATATCTCCTTTACATCTAATGGATGCAGATAATGTCTTCGACAGAAACGTCTTACCAGTCCCTCCGTAGCCATAGACGAAGAACAGACCACCCGCATTACTATTAACTGCTGCAATTATCTCATCATACACTAAATGCTGCTCATTGGTTAGGCTTCTTGAATTATTATCAAACTCAATGGCAGTAGCGCTTACATCATACCCAAGCTCGTCAGCAATTAAACGGTTGTCTGCTGAATATATTGATTCACTGTCGGGTTGAGGCATAGACGGAAACCGACTTAAACTTGAGTTGTTACGTAATAAGTAACGCTCAATTTCCAGCAATGTTAGGTTCCTTATTTGTTCTTCTGGAAGAGACAAACCTATTAAATTATATTAAAAAATTATTAAAATTCTTATAAATAAAAAATGAAATTAAAACACACTAATATATAAGACATAACTGTGAAAATATTAAATAACAATTTGCGTACCTTCGATCATCAAAAGCTTTTGGCGATTGTATAAAATACCATCCGCAAGGTACTCCCATGTGTTTTCCCAAACATGTTCCGGCCTTGATAATGTATTAGACGCCAACATTGTAGCAAAGAGATTACGAAGATAGTATCCTGAACCTGTGTAGTATGCCTCTTTGATAGCTTCTATATACTCCTTGTCGTCGTCTAAAAGGCCTTTAGCATAGCACGCATCTCTAAATGTTGGGAAGACTTGTCCATTCACAGTACGAATCTCTTCAAAAGACTTAGGCCCTTTTACCTTATTAAGAAGGATTCTTAAAAAGTAAGCCTTGCCCATAGAAGGATTAACACAGTGAATTCGACCAATGGTTTTGCCTATTATCATTTATCCCATATCCTTTCCTTCAGCTTCCAAACAAATTTAGTTGGGAACTCAACGTAAGTAAGGCTGCGCGCCAACGGATCTTGTTGGTTCTTTTCCATCCACCCCAAAAACATCGTAGAAGCAACAGATGGTTTTTGAAGAACACTATCAAGATCGTCATCAGGGCCGTATCCAACGTTTTGTTTATCTGGTAGATGAAACGGAAGCCTGATTATGGATGGATACCGGTAATGAACATCAAATGCAAAGATGCGCCATGAAGCTTCGCAAGCCGATAGATATCTGCAATCATAATACTCTTTGATTTCATCTTTACTTTCTTCACGCTGACCTTCATCGGCATTTTGTACAAAACCAAATTCTTCCCTATCTGGTCCTTTGTTAATGTATTTAAACAAATACTTTATGGACGCAGCCTGGTTACACCATTCGACGTTAATGTGTGCCTGATAACATCTCAAAAGGGTTTTGCTAACGGAACCACGCTTCTGTTATCAAGCTGAATACCAGATTTTTCAACAAAAAATCCTGAATCTGCTCGTCTATATACCGGATAACCATTCGAATCTAGAGTAGTCTGCTCAGAGAACTTCTTAGGAAATTTCTTCAAACAGCTACCTTCTACCATACACGGACAATTTGGTTTTGCAACACCACAAGGACCGTGAATCATGTAGTCGCTGACAAGAGTATACAGATCTGGATCTAAGTTTTTGTCAGGTATCTCGGCAGAAATAAAGTTGTCAACATGCTCAACCGAAGGAAACTTACTTTCGTCATTTAAGAACAGACAGATATGGGCATGCGGTAGACCTCGTTTCTGAAACTCTATCGTATACACAACTGCAATAGGATAATTAATATTAAAGTACTAATTTTTTAAGTTATGGTTATCAACGTAGCAGACCACAAAAACTATAATTGTCACACCCTGACTTTTGCGGAAGCGTATGATGTGTGACTTGCTCAATATCATTGCATTCAATTATAATAAACACTATATGATTAAAACAAGATGTTCATCCATTCATAAGATTGAAATGTTTCTAACACAAGTCAATTAAGTTTCAACCAAAACCCTCAAGTTATGATACAAAACAAAAGTGGATGACATCTAAACTTGAAATTTACGTCTTGAAAACAACACCAGCGCCCAAGATCCAACTTGTTTCCTGAAATACATGTGAGCTTTGGAAAATCGTCAACATAATGTTGGTGTGAATTCATGCAGTTTTTGTATTGAATGTTTATATACTTGAATGAAAACATGGTATGTAATTTGTAAGACGTATCTGAAACTGAGTTCTGTAAATGTAAGGAATACGAGATCGCTAGTGGTTTGCAAGGCCACTAACATGTGCAACGACATAGGAAGCATCCAAACCATAGGCATTTTTACTTGTCGATCCACGACTGTCGATTCACGACTAGAGACACAAAAGAACTCTCGGTAAAAGTGTGGCTACCTGAAACCCATTAGATCTAACCTTTTGTTCCGCGGTCTAAATGTATACGTTGATTAATGGTGCTTGTGGTACCCTATTCGTCACATGATCTATGGTATCATTCCTTAGTTTTGTATTCTACATACCATTTGTAAACGTTCGAAACATTTGTAACATGTATTTCACCCCCGAAGTTATAAAACTGAAAATAGTTAAACGAAAAGGGGGACATGAACTCACAACTTTGCGTATCCTGCGCCGCAAACTTCACCGGGTTGGTTTTGTAGCGTCGTGACCTATACGTGTTCTATTAATGTTAGTCACTAGACTTGTATCACACAAGTACAAGTCACCATCTTTTGTTTATGTATATGTTCTTTGTACGTTCATACTTTGTGAGGGTCGTCCCCTTGTTTGTCGGGTCTTGCCCGTTTGTCATGACTTTACACATTGAATATGTATTATTTATTTATATTTCACTCTTAAAATATATATTTGTTTATGTAGACTTTTCAAGGTAACAAGTTGTTAAAAATAATTTATATTTTTAACTTTTCATGTGTGTTACTTATATTATTTTCCCCAAAAATAAATGTAAGTAGTTTGTGAAATAATATTTTCAATATTATTTTTGTACAAGTATTCTTAGGAAAGTATACTTGTATTTTATGTAAATACTTGTGTATTTTGTATTTTTCACCAAAAATCAATACTTTGATTTTTATTATTTTATGGAATTATATTTCTTAAAAATAATATATTTTTAAGACTTGTATGAAATATATATTTTGTCACACTAAAATATGTATATGGTTATTCTTGTTATCCACCCGATTTTTGTATAAATTCCAATACTTGGTATAGGTTATATATTTTTGTCCAAAAATATATATTTAAGTCCATAATTTGTCCAAGTTTAATAATATGCTAAGAAATATATTTTTATAAATATATTTTCTTGTATTTGTCCATGTGCTTCTTTGTGAGGAATTTTTGTATACTTGTATACTTATGTATTCTCATATATTTGTATTCATACTCCTCAGGAATATTTAGTGTATTTTCAAGTCCTTAATACACTACTACATATAATACACATAATATACACTTAGCACAAAATTTGGTGATCACTAAATATATATATTTTTCCCTAAAAATATACATACTTAATATTACTTTTAACTTGAAGAAATCACCATTTCTTACCTTTTAATTTTTTACAAAAATTAGGGAAACCTTGGTAAATATTTTTGGGTGAATTTTTAGGAAATAAGTTTCACCGAACTTATATTTTTCTAAGTGTCAAAATTTTATAAAAATTTTTACATAGTTTCCCCTAAAAATGGAGGTTTCCCATGTTTTCAAAACATGTGTTTATTTTCTTTTCAACACCAAAACAATTTTCCAACCATAATCACCAACAACATACACTAATTTTTCCATATGAAACATGGTGAACTTGATTCTTGTTAGACCGAGGGGTGTGGGGCTCGTCCCCGGTCTGGCGTCCTCAAAGTGGGTCGTCCCACACCGGCCCCTTGTGGCCTGTCGCGGCTTCAACGGCCTCTCCCCGACAATGGAGACGAGCCAAATGATGGTGGTCCCCTTCAATCATGCAGTTACAACGGCTACTTTAAAAAAAACAAATTCATTTAATTTAAAACCTATATAAATACCCACACCATTTAACCAATTTTATACAAAAATTCACCCACTTTCTCCAAACAACTCTCTTTACACACCATTTTTATACAAAAATTCCCCCATATTCTCACATAATCTTCTCTAAAAAATACACCATGTCATATTCCTCTTCATCGGGTTCGACGGACACCATGGAAGCCGTGAAATATTTTATAAACAAGGTGGTAGAGGCGACACAACTAATTTTGGAAGAAGAAGAGGATGAGGAGGTTTCGTCACAACCACGAAACAGGAACCCACACATCGAGCGAGACCGAGAAAGTTATTTATATTTTTATTCTTATATTTTTATTTTTATGTTTTTAGTCTTATATTTTTATTTTTATGTTTTTAGTCTTATTTTTTTAATTATTAGTTGTATATATGTTTTTTTATCTTGTAGGTGCTAACCAAAGATTATTCGTCGATTACTTTGCCGACGAGCCGTTGTACTCGGAGGCTATTTTTAAACGCCGTTTCAGAATGATTCGTCGACTTTTCTTACGTATTGCCGACGATTTAGCCGCTTATCACCCGTTTTTTACCTTGCGACCCGATGCTAGAGGCAAAATGGGCTTCACCACCTTACAAAAATGCACTGCGGCGATTCGTCAACTAGCTTATGGGACGGCAACCGATGCTTGGGACGAATACTTAAAGATGTCCGAAAGAACTGCTAGAGAATGTTTATACAAGTTTTGAAAATTTGTGGTGAGGCTCTACAGCCAAAACTATTTGCGAAAACCGAATTACAATGACGTCCAAAATTTGTATCAACACCACCAAGCAAGGCACGGTTTTCCAGGCATGCTCGGGAGCATTGATTGCATGCATTGGCCATGGCGGAATTGTCCTACCGCTTGGCTAGGAATGTATACGCGAGGCGATCAGGGACATCCAACAATAATTCTAGAAGCTGCTGCGTCTCAAGACCTATGGATTTGGCATGCTTTCTTTGGGATTTCTGGTTTGAATAACGACATAACCGTTCTACAAAACTCTGAGGTTTTTGACGATGTTATAAAAGGGATCGGTCCTGATACGAGGTTTACAGTTTCGGGAGTGGAGTACAGACGCGGGTATTATCTTGCCGATGGAATATACCCATAATACTCTACAATTGTTAAAACGGTTAGGCATCCTCCAGGTGAAAAAAGAAAGAAATTTGCCAAGTTTCAAGAAGCGGCTAGAAAAGACATTGAACGGTATTTTGGGGTTCTCCAACAAAGATGGCATATTATTGAAAACCCAGCACGCGCTTTTACACCCAAAACGTTACTTTAGGTTTTTTTTTTAATGTAACTTTAGGTTTTTTTTAATGTTACTTTAGGTTTTTTTTAATGTAGCTTTAGGATTTTTATTTAAATGTAACTTTAGGTTTTTATTTAAATGTAACTTTTTTTATTTTTATTTACTTTCTTTTAATTAATATGGCAAAAAAATAATAATAAAAAATGGTGAAGGACCATCCACCATACCCTTGGATAGTCCCCAAGGGGATGGTCCTCCACCTATGCTTATGTGGCGCCTATGTGGCGGATAGTCCCTTTGTGGACAATCCTCACCATACCCCATGGTCTTAAAGATGTGTAGCCTTTGAGATCTACACTTTACATATTATGATCTTTTCAAAAATAAGTGTTCTTGAGTATTTTAAGAAACTTTTTATGAAACTTTATTTCATTAACCAACTCATCCATGAGTTTAATGATCTTTAAGGTTTTTAAATCATGTTCTAAAACCATTTTTATGTTTATTAGAAAGATCATTATTTTTAACATCATGTTTAACCATGGATCTTTCAAGATCCATGCTTAATAACTTTAGATCTTTCAAAAATAAGCTTTATGTTAAATTTTCAACAAACTTTTTATGAGATTTAGTTTCAAAAATTAGTTCTACACACACTTTATTACTTCAAGATTATAAGTTTATGCATAAAAATTCATATTTCAAGTTCACACTATGCTTCATATGTTCATCTTCAAGTTTAACCATGGATCCGTCAAGATCCATGCTTAAACTTGGTAGATCCAAGCTTTAACATACTTGATCTAAACATAAACACAAGATATAATATCAACAATCATTACATACACCAAAAATCCATGTAATCACTTATTTTCTTCATGAATATGTTAGATCTTCTCATTTTTATCATTAAAAGTTAAGTTGTTTAGATGGAGGAACTTGTACATAGCATAAACATGACTTAAATTATTGATAAAGAAGCTTACTACTAGCTCTAATGGCTAGGGAAGAGGCACAAGAATGAGGAAGATGAATATGGAAGAAAATGAGAGGTTAAAAGCTCCACAAGGTGGTCCTTCAAGTTCCTACACTTCAAGCTTCCTTAGATAGCCTCCATACACCTCTAGATCACCTTGTATTATGAGAAGCTTGAAAATGGTGGTGGTAGTGTGGTGATGGTGAGCCGAGACCAAAGAAGGAAGAAGGGAAGAAGATGAAGAAGATGGTGATGAATGAATGTTATGTTATTAGTTTAGGTTTTTATAAGATTTTCCATATCTTTAAAGGGTATATATGTTGGAATATACCCCAACAAAGAATCAAAAGAAATCAAATAAAATCACAAGGTGGGACCCTTGTCCCAACCGTCCAAAGAGAGGGGGGTAAAGTGTAACTTTTTGGTAGTTTAGGGTTTAAAGTGCAAACAATGGGGGTTAAGTTAGTTTAAGTGTGTTTAGGTGTTTTTATGATGTTTAAGGTGTTCTAGCACCAATACTAGTTTAATATCATAAAAATATTACTTCTAGTCAAATTTTGATGTCCCGGTTATTGTCCGGTTGTTCGGTTCGTTACGGTTCATTAAAGTGCGGAATTGCGCAGTTTCACTAAGTATGAAGCACTTTTTGTGGCAGTTTTAATTCCCGACACTTTGTAAGTTATTTTGGACAATAAAACATAAATTTTGTATGATATTATTGTGTTAAATAGCTGATTATAGCTGAATTAGTGCTAATTTATGCAGAATTATGCATTTAAAGTGTGTTTCGGGTGCTTTTTAGTGCATAGTTTAGCTTCCGGAAAGTTTATATGTTAACCCTTGTATCCATACTTGGGTTTTAATGTATTTTAGATGTTGGACCTATTCCTAGGCCCTAATTCTACTATCTGACTGCTTTCTGCAAAATTGCTGACACAGCGTGTCTTACCGGTGAGTTTACTAGTCTTTCTGAAGCAACGCTTAAAGTAATGCATAAAACAATATTTGAAGTATAAAACGTGCATGAATTCACATGTATAGCATGTAATCAGACAATGTTGACGCTTAAGCACATAACTGTAGATAATAAATAATAATTAAACCTGTACGGAAATTACCGGTTTTGTGCCAGTTGTCACAATAATAAAGTAATTCAATTAAATGGATGTTTACCTGCCGATGCGTTGCCGAATAAAGATTTCTCTCGCAAGTCTTTAATTATTGCTTCAAGCTTAATTTTGAACAAAATTGGCATAAAATGTCCGGTCTATCATCCGGATTAATATTCTTGTCATTCAGAAATCGTTTAATCTCCGGCCATTTCGGATTACACGTTATCGTAATGAAAAAATTGGGGTAACCAAACCATTTACAAATGGCCATCGCATCTTAATAATTCTCCTTCATATAACGCGATCCTCCGGTAAACGAAGACGGTAGTAGTACGCGTGTTCCAACGTTTGACATATCTGGATTACCATTTTGTCCAAGCTTTCTAAGGTTCTCATATGTCTCAGATCTTAGATTATTTTGCTGTAGACGTATGAATAGTAATCGTTCACTTTCAATCATCGTATACACGTCAACTAAGAACTGTTGCAAAAGTCTTCGAGCATTGAGAATCAAAGAGAAATGATTGACTCTATCTTGAACATGGTAAGCAAAATACTCTCTCATTGTACATTTTGACTCTTTCTTCTTCGTTGATGCCCTTCCTTCTCTATGAAGAATATCAATTCGGTAACCATCTTCACCAAAAGGGAAAAGCAATGGATACTGAAGCGCGAGATACGATGGATGAAGCTCGCTAATACGCTGTAGACCATCTTTCTTTGACTCAACAACTACATCATGATTATCAAGAGCATCCAAGCATATAGTAGAACTAGCAAACGGTAAAAGTCTTGAGGCCACACACGTAGTTAAGAGTTGTAATCTTGTTCTTGCTGGCCAGACCTTCTCTATCGACCTTATCCCTATCATTCTTGGTAGCTTCGACATCGTCATTGGGATGGATTGGTTATCTCAACATCAAGCGGAGATTCTTTGCAAAGAGAAAATCGTCCGTATTCCCCGTTTTGGTGAAGAACCTCTCGTTGTTCGTGGTGATAAGAGTGGTGCGGTCGTGGGCATCATTTCTTTTCTTAAGGCCCAGAAGTGTTTGCGCAAGGGTCATAGTGTCATACTGCCATTCTAGCCCTCGTTACTGACACCTCAACGAAAGAGAAGAAGATAGAAGATATTCCTATTGTACGCGACTTTCCTGAGGTATTTCCTGAGGAGTTACCTGGTCTGCCACCTCATCGCCAGGTCGAATTTCAAATCGAGCTAGCTCCTGGAGCAGCATCGATAGCTCGTACACCTTATTGTTTAGCTCCATCAGAACTAGAAGAACTGTCCGCACAACTACAAGAGCTCTTGGACAAGGGTTTCATTCGTCCTAGCTCTTCGCCCTGGGGAGCTCCAGTTTTGTTTGTAAAGAAGAAAGACGGTACCTTCCGAATGTGTATTGACTACCGCGAACTCAACAAGGTGACCGTGAAGAACTGCTACCCTCTTCCACGTATTGATGACTTGTTCGACCAGTTGCAAGGGTCGAGTTTCTACTCCAAGATCGATCTGAGATCGGGCTATCATCAACTGAGAGTCCGAGACGAGGATATCTCCAAGACAGCATTCAGAACTCGTTACGGGCACTACGAGTTTCTAGTTATGCCTTTTGGGTTGACGAACGCACATGCGGTCTTCATGGATCTCATGAACCGAGTGTGCAAACCTTACCTGGATAAGTTCATTATTGTTTTCATCGACGACATCCTGATCTATTCTAAGAGTCAGGAAGAACACGAGCATCATCTGCGACTTATTTTGGAATTCTTTGAGCAGAACAGCTTTATGCGAAGTTTTCGAAATGTGACTTTTGGCTTCGTGAAGTCCATTTCCTAGGCCACGTAGTAAACGAGGACGGGATTCATGTTGATCCATCCAAGGTTGACTCGATCAAGAATTGGCCTGCATCCCGTACACCAACCGAAATCCGTCAATTCTTGGGTTTGGCGGGCTACTACAGAAGGTTTATCAAGGATTTCTCAAAGATTGCGCAACCTCTCACTTCACTAACTCAGAAGGGTGTCACCTATCGTTGGGATGATGCACAGGAATCCACGTTTCGGCAACTGAAGAAGAAACTTTGTAGTGCACCTATTCTCTCATTACCTGAAGGTACAGATGATTTTGTTGTTTATTGCGACACATCAATCCAAGGACTTGGTTGTGTGTTGATACAACGGGAGAAAGTCATTGCTTATGCATCGCGCCCACTTAAAGTTCACGAAAGGAACTACACTGCTAACGACTTAGAGTTGGGAGAAGTGGTATTTGCTCTTAAGATTTGGAGACATTACCTGTACGGTACCAAGTGCACCATTTACACCGATCACGGGAGTCTCCAGCATATCTTCGATCAGAAGGAGTTGAACATGCGACATCGTCGATGGTTCGAACTCCTCAACGACTACCAATGCGCGATCAAGTACCATCCGGGCAAAGCCAATGTTGTGGCTGATGCCCTCAGTCGAAAGGAGACTAAACCTAAGCGTGTTTGTGCGTTACAGCTTACCATCCACTCTAATCTTCCTACTCAGATACGAGATGCTCAGGTTGAAGCATTGAAAGCAGAGAACATCAGGGCTGAGTCCCTGCGAGGATCGAAGAAACGGTTAGAACAAAAGGAAGACGGCACTTACTACGTGACAGGGTGCATTTGGGTTCCACTTTATGGCAATCTACGTGAACTTGTGATGGATGAAGCACATGAGTCTCGTTACTCAGTACATCCTGGTTCTGATAAGATGTACCACGATCTCAAGACTACGTACTGGTGGCCCCACATGAAGGCTAACATAGCGACCTATGTTAGTAAATGTTTGACTTGTGCTAGGGTCAAAGTCGAATACCAGAAGCCATCAGGTCTACTTCAACAACCAGAGATCCCGACATGGAAATGGGAGCAAATTTCCATGGATTTTGTTATTGGCTTACCTAGATCTCAACGAGGAAACGATACCATTTGGGTGATAGTAGATCGACTGACAAAGTCTGCACACTTCTTGGCTATCAAAGAAACGGATAAGTTTTCTACTCTAGCATACATCTACTTGAAGGAAGTGGTTTCGAGGCACGGGGTGCCAACCTCCATCATATCTGATCATGACGCGCGTTTTACCTCTGATTTGTGGAATGCGATGCACAAGTCCTTTGGCTCACGTCTAGACATGAGCACAACATATCATCCACAGACGGATGGGCAGTCTGAGCGCACCATCCAAACTCTTGAAGACATGCTTTGGGCATGTGTAATCGACTTTGGCAACGGCTGGGAAAGACACCTCCCTTTCGTGGAGTTTTCGTATAACAACAGTTACTACACCAGCATCCAGGCTGCTCCGTTTGAGGCATTGTACGGACGGAAATGTCGATCACCTCTTTGTTGGGCAGAGGTTGGCGACAGCCAAATCACTGGCCCAGAACTTGTAGTAGACACAACAGAGAAGATTTCTCAGATACGACAATGAATGGCGGCAGCTCGTGATCGTCAGAAAAGCTACGCTGATAAGCGTAGGAAACCTCTAGAATTCCAGGTCGGGGACCGGGTTCTACTTAAAGTCTCACCTTGGAAAGGTGTGGTTCGTTTTGGTAAACGAGGCAAACTCAACCCGCGATATATCGGACCTTTCGAAATCAGTGAGAAAATTGGCAAGGTGGCATATAGACTGAATCTACCTGAAGAACTCAGTGGAGTTCACAACGTATTTCATGTGTCAAATATGAAGAAGTGTCTGTCGGATGAGACACTCATAGTTCCTTTCAAGGAGCTCACAATCGATGATCAGTTGCGCTTTGTCGAAGAACCAGTGGAAATCTTGGACTTGGAGGTCAAAATTCTCAAACGCACCAGGATACCTCTTGTTCGAGTTCGTTGGAACTCCCGTCGTGGCCCAGAGTACACCTGGGAACGAGAAGACCGGATGAAACACAAATATCCCCAGTTGTTCGAGAAAACGAAACCACTACTGAGGCTGAAGCTACTGCAGAATTTCGGGACGAAATTCCAAACCAACGGGGGGATGATGTGACACCCCAGGAAAACCAGGAAAAACACGCAACTTAACTAGCTTCCTCAGTGTCTATGTGCCAAATTTCGGGACGTAATTTCTTTCAAGTTGGGGATGATTTGACAACTCGAGTTTTCAAGGCCTTTCCTCGACACGTTATTTGTTTCACAATTATGTTTGCATAACTTGTTGCCCTGTAATTATGCACGTTTGTTATCTGTTTGGAATATTGTGTTGTTATTTATATGGTTAATATGTTTAGTTTTATAAACATATGTATTATTTAAAAGTTAAAAATCACACTTATGGAAACACTAGAGTTTCGCCACAATACAACTCGACGAAACCTAGGGGTTTCGTTATACCCACCCCGACGAAACACATAAGGTTTCGCCACTCTCTCTACTCGACGAAACTATGGAGTTTCGTCGCCTCCTTTGATGTTTCGTAGGATTGGGCTTTCGGCCCAGGTGGGGCCCAAACACATCAGTTATATTTACACATACAGTTTATTCGTATTCCATTACGTGATATCATAACCGGTGAAAACCCTAGACTCTCCTCCCCAAATCTTGCACGCGACGACAATCACCAAACCCCCTCTCGATCGAATTCTTGTTAGTTCATCTCGAAATCGGTTAGTGTGCAATTATCTTATTTGGTTTGCTTGTTTACTGTTTGATGTGTTTTATGATGATCTAGACCGTATGGTACGTAGGAACTGTCATGTTCAAATATATGTGGTTGATGTATGTTGATTGATGCACCATTAGGGTTTCTGATGTATAGTGTGCAGTTATACTCCCTGCTCCATTAATGATCCTGTTGTTGTATGCATATGATGTTTTTTGTGTTAACAATTACTAAATAAACGGGATTTGCGACGTTATATGTAATGATTGTAATTGATCGTATTGACGTGAATAGAACGACGATAGTTAGGGTTTTCTATATGCATAGTTTAAACTGCTAAGCAGGTGACGAAACTCATGTCCCGACGTAACTTATGAATGTCGACGAATCACCCATGTCAACGAAACTTGAGGGTTTCGCCAAGGGGAAACACGACGAAACCTGAGGGTTTCGTCAAGGGAAGAACACGGCGAAACTTGGGGAGTTTCGTCGGTAGGGATCAGGACGAAACAGGGGTTTCGTCAAGGGGGTTAACAGACACAGCGAGTTAAGCTAATTCTGTTAATAGATAACTATGTTAGTGAAGACTAAGTAACAATGAGTTAACTGATAGGGATGGCACAAGTAACTGTTGTGAGTTGTTATATATGTGAAGCATGGTTTGCATGAGCTTGAATAACTGCTATGAGCTATTTGGTGAACATTGATTTAATATCCACTGTGATTTGTATTTATACGTGAACCTTGTGAATACCAACTGATTACGTATGTATGAACACTATAGGCTTTGACTGAATTAATTGTGAACGAGTAGTTAATCGTACCGAGCAAACCGAGGTGAGTTCACACTCTTTACAAGGCATGGGATTCCCGGTGGTTAGGAATGGGTAAAGGATTAAATTGGAAACTGCGTGATCTCCTGGTTTGGAACACGTACCACATCCTCTTTATTGAAGGGTGATAACATGTACTAAGGACTTAATCGGAACCTGCGTAATCTCCTGGTTTGGAGATTTCGTACACATCCTCTTTATTGAAGGGTGATAACATTGATACTAGACCAACAACTCTATCATGAAGTCCATCATTTTATATCGACTTAATCACCGGGCCAATGGCGAGCGGGTCATTAGTTAGATAGCGCTATTTAGGTTTGACAAGCCTCACACCATGCCGCAGAGGACGGGCGTGAACTAACGGATCTGGGCACGTCAATGATAATAGACATTGACTCTAGGGCACCAACTTACTTCAATCAGTGGTCGATATGGTAACGAGTCTAGTGGTTCACATGGGGAAGCCCCCACTGATTATGGTTATGGTTTGGGAAACAAGGAACTGGTTAATTCATGATTTACGAATGAACTTATGGTTTTGGAACAACTTTAAAACAAACACCAACTGTGAACTCGCTCAACTTTGTTGTTGACTCGTTGTTACATGCCTTGCAGGTCGTTAGATGCGTTGATGGAGCTTGTACGGGAGGTCGAGGTCGTTGTGGGACATGGACTGTTGAGTTCCATGTTAAACATTTGAACATTGAAACTTATGTTTTGGTTTTATACTTTATGCTTCCGCTGTTAACATGAACTTGGTTTATTTCTTTTAGACACCAATTATATTGTGGGTGGTTTTATATTTACTTTAATACGTTGTTCAATATGATTGGTGGCTTGATCCTGGTCATGTCACGCCTCTTGCGGTATTACTCCGCGTGTGGATTTTGGGGGTGTGACAGATGTACTTTTCCATAACCACAACAAAGCGTGTAACTTGTTCTTCTTAAGTAAACCCTTCCTTTTCCGGCTTCAAATTTCCACAGCTTAGCGTTACATACATCACATACAACTACTTGATCTCCATGATCCAAATAATCTATTATACAAAAATATAAATATCAAATTGTGATCATTGTTACGAAAATAATATAATGAGGTTCTTCAAATGAAATTTAAAGTAGTGAGTGTGTAAGCTACTTACTATTAGAAACTCCTTTATATGGATCTTCAGCTAATTGTTGAGGAATAATAGGATTGTCGGAAGATAAGTCAACCATTGGAATAGGATATACGCAGCGACCTTTATTAGACAACCTTTCTTTACCTCTACGTATCGGCTTCAAATTTGATCTTTCACTTGAGAGCAAAGGTTGATTTATTGAATGTGGAGTTGATGAAGTTCTATTTATTTGGAATGTAAAACATGGACTCATATGAATATTGACATTGTCTTTGACACCTATACATTGACAGCAAGGAAATAAAATAAAAATGTCAAAATCATAATAAACAAATCTGAAATCCATAAAAAAATACCACCAACCTGAATTTGGAATGTAAAACATGGACTCATATGAATATTGACATTGTCTTTGACACCTATACATTGACAGCAAGGAAATAAAATAAAAATGTCAAAATCATAATAAACAAATCTGAAATCCATAAAAAAATACCACCAACCTGAAGTAGATGCTTCATACGGACTTGTTGAAGGTGTGGTTGGCCAAAAACGTCGATCGATGCTATTCATATAAGACGATGAACGAATTGTTGTTACGATCCGGCATTCATTTGTATTGGAGGCTGAAACATTGGATGACCGAGTAACATTTTTTGAAGTGGAAGATTTGTTATTCACATTACGTCTTTTATTATCTAAATGTAATTTCCTTAATTTTCTTCGTTCAGCTGATTGTTGATGATCAACATCATTAGGAGCAACTGAAAAAAAGGATATCCATAAAAAATCAAATCATACATTACAAATTTTATTCCTGTCTAAAAAACTAAAGAGTTTACCATTTGTAATGTCAGACAAAGGAATTCCTCCAGAATCAACTACAACGTTGGTAGACCGAATCACGTTCTCTGAAGTGGAAGACTTATTATTGGCATTACGGCTTTTGTTATCCGAATATACTTTGCTAAATTTTTTCCATTCAACAGATTCTTGATACTCAACATGATCATGAGAAACTAAAAAAAAAAGGATGCACATCCATAAAATATCAAATTATAAATGAAAAATTGTATTCATGCGTAAAAAATAATAGAATTTACCATTTGTAATATTAGACAATGGACTTCTTATACTTTCAACTGCAACAAAAAAAGATCAACTTACGGTATGAAAGATGTTTATGTGTTTCACAACACCGGTTGTGGTGTCATGATCACCAGGAGCAGTTCGCTCAACAGCAGAAGTTTGAGCAACTGATGCGGACGCATTTAAAACAGGCTCATCCCCCTTTGTTTCCGTTATTGAAACTTTTGACTCTTTATCCATAAGTTTAGTAAAAATTTTACTTGTAAGACTATTTATTTGAAAAGCTACACCTTGTTCAAAATATGTTTGTGACACTTGTTTTCGTAAGTAGTAGCTTAGAAGTCTTGGATACAACAGAAAAGCATTACTACGAACACCTTTTTTCAATTTTTTCAATTTTTTCACATTTTTCACATTATTCAACAAATAAGAAAACAGTGCTTGTGATAAATTGTAATCAGATTTTGTTAAAATAACATAACCCAAATACTGAATGTTCAAAGGTATCTCATTAAATGCGGTGGTCTTGGCTGAGAGACAAGTTAAAAGAGTATGAAACAAAAATTTCATTGGCGGAGGGAAGTTTGGTTTGTAGATAGTAACTTCCTTTAATTGTGCATCATACCGCTTTCAATGAATTCTGTATGAAGTTCAAGTTTTTCAAAGTTGGTCTTACCTCCCAAGTCGTCCAATGAAAATGTAGTGGAAATTGTAAAAGGAGAAATTCGTACCACACTTTCCCCGACCTTAGATGTGATCGCAACTGGATTATTATCTTCAGACTCTATTTCAGCATTAAACCAAAATTGTCGGAGTGTTTCTGTATGAACCGGAGCATCAGCTGTAAGAATTGATTTGTATTTTGATGACGTTAAAAGGTCAATTATTGAGTGATAGCTGGTATTTTTGCTGGTTTTCTCGAAGATGGGGAGGTAGTTGTGAGGGTTTTTGATGTTCAGAGACATGATCGGAGAAGAAGGTGATTTGGGGATGAAACAGGGTTTAAATTGGAGGATTTTTAATATGCTGGAAACTGTTTTTGACAATTTTGAATTTGAGACGGCAGTAGTAGAACCTCGATTTAGGGATGACAACTTTTATATAGAGACAAGAAGTGAATGCTGACATGACAGTAGTTACAAATATTTGATGGCTAAGATCTGTCCACGTCAGAACCTCTCAGCCGACAACCGATGACAGTTGTTTGGAGACCTCTGTTGGTCGTTGGGAACAGTGTGAGTCAAACAATCGTTAGATAAACAAAGTTATGAGAACAGATGATAACTTTCAGCAGTTGTTTTATTTTTAGCTAACATCTGCCAGGACCTTTGTTGTCATAATGAATGACAGTTAGCAGTATAGTAAATCAACAGTCATTAGGATAAACAAAAATTATGACAACAGACGGTACCCTTTAGCAGTGGATATATTTTTAGGCAAGCAGAAGTTTCAAAAATAGTTGTTTTCAATCGGTGTAACTCAACAGTCATAAGTCTAACATCTGTTATTAGCCCAACCACTGTTAGTATCAAATCCTCTGTTAAACATTTTAAGATTGAATATCATCTGTTGTTCGTTAACATCTGTTGACCCATAGCAGACCTTTGCATCTTCAGACATTTATTCATCAGCAGATGCTCTCTTTTGTCAGCCTTTAGCTACAACACACCTTTTATAACACCAAAATATACCTTAAATTCTTCCAAAAAACTGTTATTGATAAAAAAATTATATAATAATACTTATAACAGACCTTATATAATAATACTTATTCATCATTAGCCCAACCACTGTTAGTATCAAATCCTCTGTTAAGCATTTTAAGATTGAATATAATCTGTTGTTCGTTAACATCTGTTGACCCATAGCAGACCTTTGCATCTTCAGACATTTATTCATCAGCAGATGCTCTCTTTTGTCAGACTTTATCGACAACACACCTTTTATAACAACAAAATATATGGTAAATTCTTCCAAAAAACTGTTATTGATAAACAAAATTATATAATAATACTTAGGAATGACTGAAATAATTAAAATGAAGATGCGACAACAAAGATTAATACTATTAAAATTTATTCATTTAGTCAACAGTGCTAAATCAACAGTCGTTAGCATACACACTTGTTTCATCATCAGCAGATGTTCTCTTTTACCAAACTTAAACTACAACAGACCTTTTACAACTCCAAATATTGACTCTCTGTAATTTGCAGTAGCAAAGATTCTTCAAAAAACTACTATCAATGATCCCATTCTGAACATTTGTTTTATCTTTGCACTCATCTGTTCACATCAAACCAACCCTTGATACTGTTAAACCTCTATTGACTTACCAAACAGATGTTCAGACACAATTCAACATCAACATTATCTGTTCACCATCAAACCAACCCTTGATACTATTAAACTTCTGTTGACTTACCAAACAGATGTTCGGACACAATTCAACATCAACATAATCAAAATCAAACTCAAACACTAAATAAGTAAAACTAAAACGCAACATAGATTCATAAGATTAAAATTTATTCATTTATTCATGACATTAAAAGTCCAATAATTACATAACATACTGAACAACATTAAAGTTCAAATCTAACAATAATAGCAAGAATTAAGAAACTTTAGCTTCAACTCCATCGATTGCTGAACCTCTCGATGTATGTCCTTCAGCATCACCATGAACTCCACATCTCTATCACCGCACTCTATATTACTAACAACACAAAGCTCACAGACGGAAGTTGAAGGCATCCGCATAAGATTTCTGGAAACCTGCTCTCTCGTGAACAGGCCAACTTGCAATCCATCAAAACATATCTGCATCTCTTGAAGAGTAGCCCTATCTTCATACACCTGTTCCTCGATTTGCCTGACAAAACACTGCTTTAAATCATCTGTTTTTAAAGAAGTGAATGATGCCATTTCAATAAACTATATTACTCGACTTTCCTGATTTGTATGATATCTTCGTAGGAAAACGTGATGAAAAACAGGTGAAGTGGGTATGAGTTTATATACTGAAATATCTAACAGTAAAAACGTGCAGATTTAATACAAAAACCTTTTCAAACCCCAACTTTTATGGGAAACCTGTAAAATTAAATACCAAGAAACCCAAGGGATAAATTTTTGAAGTTCAAAGAACAAAAGCAGATTATCACAATTACAATTAACTTCTTCATTTACCATGTAGACGCGTTTTTAAACTCTATAAAAGACCGATGATTACTTTTGATTCAAAACATCAACAAATTGTCCTATAAATCACTTTCTGTTAAAAATTGTTCCAAATCAGAAAAACCAACAAAAAATCTACATGGCAAACTTCAGCTTCTACCACTGGTCAGACACCTGCGATGTTAAAACACAATTCTCGATGTGGTCACTCAAAGAACAAAGAACAGACGAAGAACTAAACAGGAAAGTCGACATAATCAATGACACTAATTACAACAAAACCTGGAACAGCATAGCATTGCTCAATGAAGTCCTCCACTCTCCTCCATCAGATTTCCAGAAGAATGCAGAAGAGTTTCTGACACAACTTCTAAAACAGGATCAGAATCTGCAACATGCTAACTGACCTGAAATTCAAAAGAGAGCATGAAATCACATGGAGAAAAGCCAGAGTCTACGAAATCCTAGCAAGTGTTAACTCTAGCGTGTAATACTTTATAAATATTTCATTAAATTTGTATTTTTCTATGTAATAGTTCATTTTAATAATATCAACATGCATCTTAACATATTCTAAAATGTCAGTGTCAATAAAAACTCTCAACATCATCAACAGTTAATCAAAATAAGAAACAAACCTAAAATGCAAAGGTCTCTTCTCAACTGTTGTAACACATCTGACTTTTCACGATATTGCACGAATCTATACTTTCTATAAAAGGAGAAAATCTTACTGACGCAAGAAAAACTGACTTTCGATTTACCGAAAATCCAACAATGCAACTCTCCCATCAAAGAAAATAGCACTTGCAACTTTTCACGATGTTGCAACAATGATACTGCAACATCGATATTGAGAGGTTGATGTGTAAAGGGAAGCTTTATTGAAACGACGATGTTGGAACAATGATACTGGAACGATAACATGTAAACAGAATCAACAAACATTCGAACAAAGAAGTGTAATCGGAGATTAGCGGCTGAATCACGAGAAAGATGCATTTGAGATAGAGAAATACACTCGCAGATATGAGCGGGAGAGATTTGAATGTGGAGCCAGATAATTGTATCTTATTTATAGGATTAGAATTAGAATATATGGTTTGAATTTTGAATTTTGAATGTGGAGCCAGAATTTATGTTTATTGGGAACAGATATTTGATTATAAAATGTTGAGAGCAGATGTTTAGACAAAGTTTTACTAATGATATTTTATGTGAGCAGAGGTTTTTTGAATTTTGAATTAACATCAGTGCTTTAAATTATGAATGAGGGCAGAGGTTTGCCCATTTGTATGTGGGCAGACCTTTGAAAAGGTGAATGTAGGCCACCTTTGAATTTTAAAGTAGTGTAGTGGTTTGAATTTATGATGTCACTATGCTCTCTCTATCGCTACCACCTCATCGTTGATGATATAAGAAAAACCTTGTTGTACAGCCTCTCTTGCTGACACATCAGCTTTTCTTATGTCATTGAAGTTTCTTCTTTTATAGAAAGTATAGATAGATAGATTCATCTTGCTAGTAATATGAGTTTAGTCCCTTAACTTTTTCCTATTTACACCTGCACCTCTAACTCGTTGAATTATTATTATTATTATTGTTGTTGTTGTTGTTGTTGTTATTATTATTATTATTAGGCAAATTGGATTTAAATAATCACAACTCACTGTTATTGGCCAATAATAATCCCAACTCATTTAATCACCAATAATAATCCGAACTATTCACTTTTGTTTGTAAAATACTCCCAGTTAAAAAAACACTAACTAGGTTAAAAAATTGCTTATGTGGCATCTGATGTGGTCCTTTTAGCTGATGTGTCATATGACGTGGCAGTTGATGTGGCATTTTTTGATGGCGTGGCAGCTGATGTGGCAGTCTACGTGGCATTTTTCGATTACGTGGCAACTGATGTGGCTGGTGACGTGGCAAGCCACATCAGCAAATTTTTAACCTAGTTAGTGTTTTTTTAACTGGGAGTATTTTACAAACAAAAGTGAATAGTTCGGATTATTATTGGTGATTAAATGAGTTGGGATTATTATTGGCCAATAACAGTGAGTTGGGATTATTTAAATCCAAATTGCCTTATTATTATTATTATTATTATTATTATTATTATTATTATTATTAGAGTTAATTACACAAATGGATCCTGTGGTTTATAGCTAGTTTCACCTTTGGGTACTAACTTTTTTTAACATGTTTGAGGCTTGTGATTATCATTTATAATGAGTTTGGGTATTAACACTAACTTCTGTCTGTTAAATTTAAGTAGAATGACTAAAATACCCTTTTGTTACTATAGGGACCATTTATGTAATTAACTTAATTTCAAACCAGGGACCATTTATGTAATTAACTTAATTTCAAACCAGGACCATTTTCGTAATTAACTCTAAAATTAAAATCGTAAACCCCATGGCTCTGGCAGGAACAAGACGACGCCGGTGTTATCTCCATCGTTGATTTGTTATGCCTAAAACGAAATAAACAATTTCAATTTTTGAACCTTTATCTTAACATACAAAGATACAGATATTAAGCAAGCTTGATCTCTAGTTTCATTTTGTAACCACAGCCGTTCAATCCTTTCTCCTCTTTTACATTAACCGACTGGGCAATGGTCATTTTGACAGCCCATCATTAACCAACCCACTACTTTTCAGCTAATCATAACCCAATTTTTATTCTTTTCGGTTCAATCACAACAACATCTGACCATGTTTTTTTCTACCAGTTGTTGCAACGGAGTTCTAATTTTTATTCTTTCTGGTTCAATCACAAAAACAGGGGAGAGCAGGGATGGGTTCTGGTGGTGTTAGATGATCTGCCATGCCAGGTTTCACTGTTTTCAGATCGCCCAATGGACACTCTTCATGTCGATGGCAAAGTAAACCGACTTTCCGACGAAAAGTTCAAACGACCCACACAGACCACAAAAAGTTTCAGTCCGATGAAAGCGAGAGTGGCGGCGTTTAACTCGTCGGAAAATTTTGTGCATCCTCATGTTCTCTCCTTGCTACGAATGGTCATGTTGCGGTTGTATGAATTTTTATGTTTTATAGTACTTTTCTTGTTTTTAAAGAGCATACGAATGATCATGTTTCTGTTGATATGAATCTTGCATACCTTTCACTTGATTCGACGGTGCTTTCCATGATATGTTTACACACTGCAGATTCGAAAAAAATCTTGATGTGTAATGGAGATTCTATCAAGAATTTTGTATGTATATAACTAGGTTATCACCCGCGAACTTCGCGGGTAGGAAAATTTACTTTATATTAATTGAAGTATGTCACAAACTTGTTTTATAATTGTTTTGAATTGAAAGTTGTAGTCATTAGAGTTGCAAAGAAACTTGTTTTATAATTGTTTTGAATTGACAGTTGTAGTCATTAGGGTTGCGAGTAGGGTCAGAAACTTTGGGCAAGAACCGGAGTTAGAAACTTGCTTCACTGAATGGCCCACGACACAAAAAAAAACTTTTATTTATTATAACAAATTATTAGAACTTTATTAATGTTAATCAAAATACCTTATCAAGATCAACGTTGTGCGACTCAGAAATGCATAAATGAGGCCAGTTATTATTTCAGGTTCAAATACAAATAATATAAAGTAGAATCATGTACAGGGAAGTGCGTTGCAACAGCGGTGAAATTGTATCCTTGCCCATCTTGTAGCAGATTTAATTCCCAAACAATAATAAATTTCCAACCCAAATTCTGACCATAATGTACACCATTTGAATTTGAGGAGAACATGCTACTTAGGATCACTTATTGATGAAAACCAAATGCTATCAATATTTTTTACACAAATCGATGAAAATCATCCTCTTATCAGGAGAGATCAAAAGGCAATTTACCAAAAAAAAAACACACCAGAACACAACATTACATCCGAAACCACAAACCCTAGCTTCTCAAACCCCCAAACTTCCTCAAATCCTCACCGTTTCAACCTCTAAAACCACAAAAACAATCAGAATCAAATGCTCGACCTCGTAAACACGTCCAACGAACAGATTACACGAACATATTTTTCAGATTACACGAACATATTTTTCGAAATCTCGCCTTGTGTGAGTACGACTGTTACCTTTTATCAAAAAGATCAGATTCAATCAATTTCAAAACCCTAACAACTATTTTTGGTCCTTTTGAAATCGAATTATGTATATTAATTATGTATCAAATTAAAAACCCATTAATAAGCATATTAATTAAACACAATGCACAACACTTACATAGGCCTTATAGGTGGTTGTTGAAGAGTAGTTGCAACATGACACTGCTGCATCACCGGCATCATCGGTATCAGCATCGGATGTACCAAATAACATACCTATTTAGAAACGCAAATAACATACCTATTCACAATACAGAAAACACAATCAAATCTGTAGTTGGTAGAATAACCCAATAACATAGTACCTGTAATTTTTTAGGGTTGTCACACCCACAAACCAATAACTTCCCATTTGAATACATATCAATTAAGGGGTAAACACCTGAAGTATTTTGTTGACTACTTAAAAAAATATTGTAAATGTTAGGAAATAATAGTATTTTGTGTCCACACAACCTCTAACACGCAACCCGACCATCCAATTATGCAACATCTATATAGTGAACAATAACCATCCATTTATGCAACATCTATATAGTCAATTAAAAACTTATACACATTCAAATGGGAGTGGGTTTTAATTTGGTGGTATATTATAAACATAACCAATCCTGCTCAAAATTATCTTAATCAACCTCATAGTTTATAGAAGTTGAACTCTAGAGATGAATTTCCTTACCAAGGAGTGTTTATGGCTTAGACAATTGATAGTGAGCCTAGAACTCTGAAAAACGAAGGCCTAAAACTATCTTTGTTTGACTAAATAAAGTCAAAGACAGAATTGAAAGTCATAGATGTTGCATCATATCATGACATCTTAGTGAAGTTGTTTAAAAATAATAACTCAGGTTATCTAATTCCACTAACTCGGGTTATCTAATTCTATATGTTGTTTTGGGTACTTTTTGTAGTCGTAGCATGTTATGTAGTAGGTTATGTATGTGCAAAGAATAAAATGAGAGAAGTTAGAACTATATATAAAGATCACTATGAAATTAAAATAAAACATACATGATGTCAATGATAAATTACAAACCGTGGTTCTTTAATATTGAATAGATTAAACTAATTACAGAGAAGATTGAAGAAACAAAAAACTAATTATGAATCGTTTATCCGAACACATTTGTCAATGATAAATCACAAACTGTAATCAAAGAGGTTGTGACCTAGAATAACATCATAGCAGACCCCGATTTTTGCACAACAAATAGGATCTGAATAGTGTTTATGAACAGTGTTTAACAATTAATCAACTAAAAAATGAAAGACTGACTATTAATCCCAAAATCAAACATATACCACCATAATCCTCAACCCAGCAACCCTTAACTTCAACCAATGAGAAAGACTAATTGGCATATGAAAAAAAAAATTAGGGTTTGATATTAGGTGATGCTCGGCAGATTACCCGAATTGAACAAATGTAAAAGGGGTTAAAATAATGCCAAAATGTTGTTAAAAACGGGGTTGAACTTTTTTCAAAATGTTGTCAAGAAATAACTTAAAATGCTTCTTAAATGCAGCTAAGAACGAACCTTTTGACAGCAATTAACTTCATTTCTAAAAGTGATCCTACATACAAAAAATACATGCCTTCTTTAATGCATTCAAAAGTTTCATAACCGAGACAAAGTAACGCAAAAAGTCAAGTACCCTGGGTTGAGCTGACATCAATGAAGAAAGATTAGAAGGAAATGGGTCGAGCTGACACGAACTCTAAACCTAAAGTTAAAGTAAGAGCACAATCTTAGGCAATAAATTCATGGTATAATATACAACTTCAAAGTATGATAAAAAAAAACAATTCAGTTAATTACAAACTCCTATAATTTAGTAAATGAACACAAACCTTTGAACTTTGATTTTCATCACAAAAGAACACTTGCTTTCCTTTCGGTTCAGTTTTTTTATCCCAATCATCTTTGAACTACATATAAGGGAAAAAATGTTTAACAATCAAATACGAATAGTAATTAAATTTAACAAAATAAGAAAAAAAAACAATGACAAAAAAAATTAGAAAACAAATAAACATACCAAAAATAATGGGTCATCTTCCTCAATAAACTTTAAAAATGAAGGACAGTTGTTACTCTGATCCATATCTGGAAATTAAATATGAAGACTTTTTCAAAAATTAAAATGGTTAACTATTTATAGAAACAAACTTATAATATTGGGAGAAACTTCTAAAAAAATAATTAAAAAGGAATGGTTTGAAAAAAATTTAAAACCTATTTATTTTTAGAAACACAATCAATATTCCGTAAAAAACATATCACACACTAAAAAATTACATTAGCTTTAATGGATTCAAAATTAACACAATATAAAATTAATTAGTTAATCATGAAAAAAGAAAAACAGAAATAAAAAACCAAAACAAAAGAATCATTAATACATATTAATACAATACAAAATTTATTAGTAAAAAAACAAAGATTTTCAAATTTCAAAAAATATCATAGTTAGATTTGCCAAAAAAAATAAACAAAATAACTTAAAAATTATAGAGATTAGCGTAAACGATGAAAACTATCATTATACCGGATCAAAAAACACCGAAAAAACGATAAAATTAAACTAAGTGAACAAAAACCTTTAAAGTTAGATTTTCATCAACAACAACATTTGATTTCCCCTTCGGATCATCCTAAAAAACATAAAACATTAACCTTTGAAAATGAAAAAATAAAGGTAAACAATTTAGCTAATTACAAACTCCTATAATTTAGTAAATGAACACAAACCTTTAAACTTTAATTTTCATCACAAAGAACACTTGCTTTCCCTTTCGGTTCAGTTTTTTTATCCCAATCATCTTTGAACTACATATAAGGGAAAAAATGTTTAACAATCTAATACGAATAGTAATTAAATTTAACAAAATAAGAAAAAAAAAACAATGACAAAAAAAATTAGAAAACAAATAAACATACCAAAAATAATGGGTCATCTTCCTCAATAAGCTTTAAAAATGAAGGACAGTTGTTACTTTGATCCATATCTGGAAATTAAATATGAAGGTTTTTTAAAAATTAAAACGGTAAACTATTTATAGAAACAAACTTATAATATCGGGATAAACTTCTAAAACAAATAATTAAAAAGGAACGGTTTCAAAAAAATTTAAAGCCTATTTATTTTTAGAAACACAATCAATATTCCGTAAAAACATATCACACACTAAAAAATTACATAATCTTTAATGGATTCAAAATTAACACAATATAAAATTTCTTAGTTAATCATGAAAAAAGAAAAACAGAAATAAAAAACCAAAACAAAAGAATCATTAATACATATTAATACAATACAAAATTTATTAGTAAAAAAACAAAGATTTTCAAATTTCAAAAAATATCATAGTTAGATTTTCCAAAAAAAAATAAACAAAATAACTTAAAAATTATAGAGATTAGTATAAACGATGAAAACTATCATTATACCGGATCAAAAACCACCAAAATAAAAAAACGATAAAATTAAACTAAGTGAACAAAAACCTTTAAAGTTAGATTTTCATCAACAACAACATTTATTTCCCCTTCGGATCATCCTAAGAAACATAAAACATTAACCTTTGAAAATGAATAAATAAAGGTAAAACAATTCAGCTAATTACAAACTCCTATAATTTAGTAAATGAACACAAACCTTTGAACTTTGATTTTCATCACAAAGAACACTTGCTTTCCCTTTCGGTTCAGTTTTTTTTATCCCAATCATCTTTGAACTACATATAAGGGGAAAATATTTAACAATCTAATACGAATAGTAATTAAATTTAACAAAATAAGAAAAAAAACAATGACAAAAAAAATAATAATTAGAAAACAAATAAACATACCAAAAATAATGGGTCATCTTCCTCAATAAGGTTTAAAAATGAAGGACAGTTGTTACTCTGATCCATATCTGGAAATTAAATATGAAGGCTTTTTAAAAATTAAAACACTAAACTATTTATAGAAACAAACTTATAATATCGAGATAAACTTCTAAAACAAATAATTAAAAAGGAACGGTTTCAAAAAAATTTAAAGCCTATTTATTTTTAGAAACACAATCAATATTCCGTAAAAACATATCACACACTAAAAATTTACATAATCTATAATGGATTCAAAATAAACACAATATAAAATTTATTAGTTAATCATGAAAAAAGAAAAACAGAAATAAAAAACCAAAACAAAAGAATCATTAATACATATTAATACAATACAAAATTTATTAGTAAAAAAACAAAGATTTTCAAATTTCAAAAAATATCATAGTTAGATTTGCCAAAAAAAAAAAAATAAAAAAAATAACTTAAAAATTATAGAGATTAGCATATACGATGAAAACTATCATTATACCGGATCAAAAAACAAAAAAAAAACGATAAAATTAAACTTAGTGAACAAAAACCTTTAAAGTTAGATTTTCATCAACAACAACATTTGATTTCCCCTTCGGATCATCCTAAGAAACATAAAACATTAACCTTTGAAAATGAAAAAATAAAGGTAAAACAATTCAGCTAATTACAAACTCCTGTAATTTAGTAAATGAACACAAACCTTTGAACTTTGATTTTCATCACAAAGAACACTTGTTTTCCCTTTCGGTTCAGTTTTTTTATCCCAATCATCTTTGAACTACATATAAGGGAAAAAAAATGTTTAACAATTTAATACGAATAGTAATTAAATTTAACAAAATAAGAAAAAAAAACAATGACAAAAAAAATAATAATTAGAAAACGAATAAACATACCAAAAATAACGGGTCATCTTCCTCAATAAGCTTTAAAAATGAAGGACAGTTGTTACTCTGATCCATATCTAGAAATTAAAAATGAAGGCTTTTTAAAAATTAAAACGGTAAACTATTTATAGAAACAAACTTATAATATCGGGGTAAACTTATAAAACAAATAAATAAAAAGGAACGGTTTCAAAAAAAATTAAATCCTATTTATTTTTAGATACACAACCAATATTCCGTAAAAACATTTCACACACTAAAAATTTACATAATCTATAATGGATTCAAAATTAACACAAATAAAATTTATTAGTTAATCATGAAAAAAGAAAAACAGAAATAAAAAACCAAAACAAATAACTTAAAAATTATAGAGATTAGCATAAACGATGAAAACTATCATTATACTGGATCAAAAAACACACAAAAAAAAACGATAAAATTAAACTAAGTGAACAAAAACCTTTAAAGTTAGATTTTCATCAACAACAACATTTGATTTCCCCTTCGGATCATCCTAAGAAACATAAAACATTAACCTTTGAAAATGAAAAAATAAAGGTAAAACAATTCAGTTAATTACAAGCTCCTATAATTTAGTAAATGAACACAAACCTTTGAACTTTGATTTTCATTGTAGAAGAACACTTGCTTTCCCTTTCGGTTCAGTTTTTTTTATCCCAATCATCTTTGAACTACATATAAGGGAAAAAATGTTTAACAATCTAATACGAATAGTAATTAAATTTAACAAAATAAGAAAAAAAACAATGACAAAAAAATAATAATTAGAAAACAAATAAACATACCAAAAATAATGGGTCATCTTCCTCAATAAGCTTTAAAAATGAAGGACTGTTGTTACTCTGATCCATATCTGGAAATTAAATATGACGGCTTTTTAAAAATTAAAACGGTAAACTATTTATAGAAACAAACTTATAATATCGGGAGAAACTTCTAAAACAAATAATTAAAAAGGAACGGTTTCAAAAAAATTTAAAACCTATTTATTTTTAGAAACACAATCAATATTCCGTAAAAACATATCACACATTAAAAATTTACATAATCTTTAATGGATTCAAAATTAACACAATATAAAATTTATTAGTTAATCATGAAAAAAAGAAAAACAGAAATAAAAAACCAAAATAAAAGAATCATTAATACATATTGATACAATACAAAATTTATTAGTAAAAAAACAAAGATTTCCAAATTTCAAAAAATATCATAGTTAGATTTGCAAACAAAAAAAATAAGTTAAAAATTATAGAGATTAGCATAAACGATGAAAACTATCATTATACCGGATCAAAAAACACCAAAAAAAAAAACCGATAAAATTAAACTTACCTCTTGTGTTCGAAGAAGATTCAGACTCCTGCAGTTGCATAAGTCATCATCAATAAGTTCAAGACATTGACCATATGGAACTTTTCCTTCCCACAATAAGCTTGCAAAATCATACGGTATTTCCTATGAATCGTAACAAAAAACATATAAGCTTAAATAACTTATTGTCTGTTGATAAAATGAAAACAAAAAAAAATATACAAAAAATATAGGATCATAGTCATCAATCAACTTTAAAAACGATTGGAGCGTTGTTTTTAGGATCCATATCTGCAAAGGAATAAAGGAATTTAAAAAAAAATATAACGGTAACTTATTTATAGAAACAATGTCTAATTACAGAAACCGAGTTATAATTGAGAATAGAAAAATTAACCTTAAAAACAGTAATGTGTTTATGGAAACAAAAACATCTTTATAAAGAAATTAAAGGTATCTTTAAACCTAAATAGAAAAACTCATAGCTGACAAAACTAACAATATGAACTTCAAAAGATAATGACATAAAGTTTCAAAATTACGACTAAACAGAAAATTTAATAAGAAATAAGAAATTATGCCTAAACAAAATTATGCCTAAAAGCTTAAATAAATTATTGTCTGTTGAAAAAATGAAAACCAAAGAAACATACCAAGAATATAGGATCATCTTCATCAATCAACTTTAAAAACGAAGGAGCGTTGTTTTTAGGATCCATAACTGCAAAGAAAGTAAGCAATTTTTTAAAAAAAATATAACGGTAACCTATTTATAGAAACAATGTCTAATTACAGAAACATGTTTAAAAAGAAATTAAAGGTATCTTTATACCTGTTTAAAAATAAATTATGCTTAAACAGACATTCAATAACAAATAATAAAGACTATACATATCAAAAAACAAACAATACCAACAACATATAACTAACCTGTTTTGGTAGACGAACAATCCGAGTCTGAATTTCAAAAAAGATTGGGGGTTCACCATGGGAAAATACAAACCATAAATCATTCAGAACATATATGAATAAGTAAAAAAAAAATTAATGAATAGAAGGGATAAAATTACATATTAAAAAATTAAAAAAGATAAAACAACTATATCACTTAACTAACATCTTTTGTTTGACGAATTATCGGAGTCCGGAATCAGATTAACAGAATTGGTCATTCATATGTCAAATGTCTGATATGCCTTTCAAATTAACAGAAAATTTAACAAATTTAATGTTAATACCCGAAGGCGTTACAAAAACGAAACCATAGAACCTCAACATGTTAAAAAAAAGTTAGTACCCAAAGGTGAAACTTGCTATAAACCATAGGGACCATCTGTGTAACTAACTCTTATTATTATTATTATTATTATTATTATTATTATTATTATTATTATTATTATTATTATTATTATTATTATTATTTCGTTTTCATATAGTTTTGTTATTTTTTAGGTTTTGAAATGAAATAACGTCCTTTTTTTACTAGTATTTCGACATAAACTTTTTTTGGGCAGTTGATATTGTTGTAAGATCACCATTTTTTAAACTTACGACGTACTTTTATTTTGTTATGTTTCGATGTTCAGAGCCAAGCCACAACCACAATCAATTGAACACGTGTATATATCATCTTAGTTAATATTCTGACTTAAGTTTTATTTTAGAGTAAATTGTCAAAATCATATCTGAGGTTTGTGCATCTTTGGCTGCTTCATCGAAAATGACTTTTTGTGTCATACATTCCATTTTTGCATTTTTTGGCATTACATCCAAATCACTAACGTTGTTTGTTTTCTTCTGTTAAGATGAGAAGCACTTACATAAACTTTTTTGTGCGATTGATATTGTTGTAAGATCACCATTTTTTAAACTTACAACTACTTTTACTTTGTTACGTTTTGACGTTCAGAACCAAGCCACAACCACAACCAACTGAATACATGTATGCATCATCTTGGTTAATATTATGACTTTATTTTTATTTTGGAGTAAATTGCCAAAATCGTCCCTTAGGTTTGAGCATCTTTGACTGTTTCATCCAAAATGACTTTTTTTTTGTGCCATACAGTCCTGCACTTTTTGCGTTTTTTTTGGCATTACTATCCAAATCACTAACATTGTTTTTTTTAAGATAAGAAACACTTTTGTCTTTTAGCTAATGTACAACCCAATAAAGCTTGGTACAAGCTGTTAATGCACACACACAATCACCACACCGGTACCACCTCATCACCACCACCACCCTGACACCCTCACCTCCACCAGGATATACCCTATCACCACCACCATTTAGTCATCACACCATTACCACCACCACAACACCCGCACCACCACCACCACTTAGTCACCACCCATCACCACCCCACCCCACCAACACCACACCACCACAACGATACCCTCACCACCACTAAGGCATACCCCACCACCACTAAGTCACCACCCATCACCACCCACCCATCACCACCACCACAACACCTACACCACCACTACGGCATAACCCACCACCACTCGGTCACCACCCATCACCACCATACCACACCATCACCTCACCACCACCACCACTTCACCACCACCCAGATAAGAGAGAGAGATACAGATCTAGAGAGAGAAAGACCTGCAAAGTAGAGAGAGAAAGTGCGACGGGGAGAGGTAGAAAGAGGGAGAGAGAGAAAGAAAGAGATTACAGGATAGAGAGAAGAGAGGGAGATGGCAACGGTTTAGCTGAACTTCACTTTCTCTGATGGTTTGGCGATGGTTGATGGTGACGGTTTGGCCGAACTTTACCTTCTTTGGCCGGAGGTTTAGAGAGAGAGGGGAGGGAGAGGTTTGGAGAGAAAAAAGAGAGAGAGAAGATATGCATATGTTTATAGAGAGAGAGAGAGAGAGAGAAAGTGTGTATGTGTGTGTGTAGTGGATTGGGGTTGGGATTGGGGTGCATAGGGTCAAAGGTTTATATATAGAGAGAGAAAAAGTGTATTGTACAATTCGGCTTAACGTACATTGCGTAGGCTGTGGATGTATAACGTGCGAATTTTGTACTTACAACATGCGATTTCTTGGATAGATGGTAAAACCGCATCGCATGTTTTGAAAAAATACCAAATTGCATGTTGGAAAAAAATAACAAAATCACATGGTGATTAATAAAACAAAATCACATGTTATTTATTCACAGTACGCAATGTACGTTAAACCCAGTTGTACGTTAATCAAGCCCTATATATATATATATATATATATATATATATATATATATATATAGAGGCAGGATTTAGGGAAAACGCCTAAAAGTGTGAAAACAGTGAGAACGCCCCTCATCCGTTGGATCAAAACAATCTATGGATTAGAATGGCGCGGTGGTGTTTTCGTAAATAACATCATCTTTATTACGTGCACGCGCTTCATTAAGGGTAAAAAGGTCTTTTTACTGCTCAAATACAAAAACGCCAAACTCATGAGCAAAACGCCATTAAAAATTCCTGCCTTAACCTACAAGCCATACACATCAGTCCCTCCCCAGATGAAACGCCACATTTATCTAAGACGCCATTCATACAAAAACGTCAAACTTAATGATGAAACGTGTTGCAGCTTTAACAGATAAAGGTTAACAAACAGTAACTGAAAAATGACATCTTTAACCAAAACGCCAAATTTACTAACATTTATTATACAAAAACGACAAACTTACTAACATTTGCTACAAAAAATTCTCTTATAAACTACGCGCCAAAAACATCATTTTATAAACGACGTTACCATCACTTCCATTGATCATACTAAAAAATGTCATCTTTAACCAAAACGCCAAATTTCAAAAAAAAAAAAAAAAAGAAAAAAAAACTCTGAATGAAGAAAAATGGCAAACATCGTTTCATGGAGATTCAACCTTAGAATCAATAGATTCGTAATCCTTTTGACAACAGAAAAAGAGTGTTTGTGAAAACAATCAAAGCCATAATGAACTTGGAAAAAGAAGTACAGAGGGGGATCCTAGCACTTGGCGTTCCTCTTGATAACCTCTGTGAGAAAACACAGACGATTATAAGAAGATTAACCAGAAAATTTGGACCGAACAATGCAAATGCAAATTTGGACTGATCATGGCGTTTTTTATGAAGACACTGACATGGTGATTGTTGTATGTGACAAAAGAGAGCAGGAAGACTACACGCTTGAAAACATCATGACCAAGCAGAGTCTTGGGTTCCTAGATGAGTTATACAATGCAATATGTTTGAACACAGACATGACAGTAAAATTGGCGTTGTTGCATGACATGTTCACATGGAGGGTTCAAAATCTTCAAGAACGAGAGACAGATGAAAGTGAAAGTGATGACCTGGATGAGAAACTGGAAGAAGAATCCGAAGAAGAAGACGCGGGGAGTGATGGATACTTCTCAGACAAAGTCCCTTTTGATGAGTAGTTTTAATTTTTTTTCTTTTCTTTTTTTTTCTTTTCTATAATTTTTTCTATGTTTATTATGTACTTTTCGTATAATAAAATACTATATTTCTCCCATTAGTTATAAAACGCCAAAATGCCACAAACGCCAGACACCAAAAGTTAATTAGTTTTTTTTATCATCTTTATTTACAAAACGCCATTAGATACAAGACGCCAAACTTGAAAGATAGGACGTGTTACAGCCTTAACAGATAAAAGCTAAACAAACAGTAACTACAAATAGTAATTGAAATGACAGATACTTTATCACTAACATTTATTATAATAAATCCCGCCTAAACTACGTGCCAAAAACACCTTATATAAACAAACGTCTTAGCACCTTGTCACACCCCAATATTTATAGCTCAGCCCGGTGGGCCCGATGGGGAGTATCGTGACGTAAGATTGATATCGTCATAGTCAAACATACACAGAATAGCACAACGGAAGTCTTGGAATATTAAATACTATTACAAACTCAAATGTCAGAAATTACTGAAATGATAATTACATACGAACTTGTAATATTAAATCCACAGGCGGATCTAAATCGAATACACAACATGTTTAGCAGACATAAGGCATTACGGACTTGCAAGATCCTCTACTTAACGCCCAGGAGCTTCCAGCGAATTACGTATAGTACCTGTCACTTAGTCTTTTGAAAGTACGTTAGTTTACACTAGTAAATACAATTAACCGACTCATTTGAAACCATTTATAAAAAAATTGATTTAAATGCACAAGGCATAAAATCCTTTATAACTTGGGATAATTATATAAAATAATATTGTATACAGATTTACATGTTTGTCGTACGTTCAGGGCCCGGGATAGAAGCCGAGTCATGATTAATAGACACACCACTAATATAGTCCCACAAGGAGTTATCCTCACATGTGGTTATATCTTATATCTTAATTCCCTTTTTGGGGGAAAAGAAACCATATCGCAACTGTCAGGCGTATGCCTACACCCGTGCTTAGGTCGTGGCCATTTGCATTTAAATGATGCCAAGAATATCCAGGACACGGTCGTTAACCCCCAAATGTTTATATATCAAACAAAACAGATTAAAACGTGGTATGTCAATTAATTAACTACGAATCGATTAAATATTCCATACCTGACCAAGCGGTAATAATTTACCATATCCCAAGCCCGTATAAGGGAAAATAAGTTAAAAGTATTTACCTGAGCTTAAAATGCAAGATTTGTCTTCTCAGCTGTATGATCTATTCAAACTAGTGCAAGTAGCTTTTACCGGGGCTCCTAATCTGGAACGAAGGTTTTATTAACCTTTTAGATTACTAACGGGTCTTATTTAAGTTACAAACTTAGACCGGTTAGTTTAAAGAAAGGTTTACTATACGAAACGCTAGATTAAGTGATGACCGGATTGGAATGTGATTTACACCCGACAAGTGTGGAGACTTGTACAAAATGGGTAAACTAAATACATTCTGGATTTTGAAGTTAAAATGATAAGATTCGACCCGTTTCGGCTAATTTATGCAAACTAGTTACATAAACCGTACCGAACGCGTATATGCACAACGGGTAGCCGGATGAGTCATGTACAAGTTCCATAAGTTATTATGCTTTAAATATGTTATGATATCAGTAGGATATCAACAATTATGCCCAAAAAGATTTTTAAACCGAATTAAGTCCCGTGAGGGCATTTTGGTCATTTTAAGATTTATAAAAGAGGTTTAAACATAAACTGATGTTCTGGTCTAAAATATTCTGTAAAAATATTTATTTTAGGATTTTATAACAGTATGATATCATACATATGTGTGGTTTACCATTTATGGCCAAACTATGCACCGCAGGGGCATTTTGGTCATTTCACATATGTTTTTAAAGGCAAAATTGGAAGTCTGAGTTTATGACTTATACCTACTGTGAAAGTATTAAAATTTATTTATAAATTCCGTAGGTAACAAGTCTTAGGTATTAAATATTGTTTTAAACCATACTATGCACCTAATTAGCGTAAAAATCGATAATTGACGATATTTGCGATTATTATGTGATTCTGAGATTTTGACCAGCCTTATATGTTTAAAATATTTTATTTTTCATATAAACTCAGTAGGAAAAGGTTTGGCATGCTAATCATTTGTAAATCTCATTTCATTAATAAAAAGGGCATTATCGTCATTTATCGAATTTATACAAGAACCCAATGATATGGTCAGTATCAAATCTGACCCAACCTTCCAAAAATCCCTAAAAATAATATCATAACAGTAGGTAATGATTTTGGTGCCAAAATTTGGGTCTAAACATGATTTATACGCAAAAGCGTAGTTTAATTAAAAAAAATTCAATTTTACGATATCTTGTATAACTTTAGTTTGAGACTAGAAAGTGATGTCAAAATAATTTGGCATGCTTATATATCAGTAACAAAGCTATTTGTATACTCATATATCCAAAAATCTCGTTTTCACACTATAAGGGCATAATAGTCAAAATTAAGCATAATAACGGAAACAAGTACCCATGGCATTATAGCCTAGTGGTATCTTGGTGGTGGGATAAGGCTTATGACCATTAGGTCATGAGTTCGATTCTCACAAGGGGGGTTTTTCCCAGATTTATTGGGTTTCCTCCTGAATTGGTGTAGGGCATTATTGCCTAGTGGAGATGGATATGATCGGGTGGGTCCGCTGGTGGCACGATGATACTCCAGTGGTCCGTCAGTGATCCAAATTTGCCGTTCAAAAAAAATAACGGAAACAAGCAAATAACTCGGATTTCTAGTATGATCGTGTAATATAACCTTATAGTGTTATGCTACATTAAATTACGATCATAACGGGACCTTAAATCAGTAGCAAACTAATCTAATTCGTTTCATAATCGAAAGTCAACGCAGAAGTCAAACTTCGTGACTTTCGGTTGCGAACCGACCCTAAAACTGGAATTGACGAGCCGAACATGTTTATACATGTTCTAATAATTATTAACAAGTAGTTTAAGTGATAAAACGTATTTTAGAACATTTCTAAACTCATATCGCAATTATTTCAAAAACTGGCCCGTTGACTTTTTAAAACAATATTACGTTGACTCGTCAATAGACCAAGCAAACGTGATTCTTAGGAGGTGCCCTTGTGAGGGTTTAACACCTACCTAATTACGATCACGTATCCATGTTTGTTGTGAACAATGGCTTGACCGTTTACGGTCTAACTAGAAGTCAAAGCGTTTATCGTAAACGCTTGACTTTTTGGCTTTTTAAGCCAATTAAATTAAACTAGTCAAGAAAGGACACTTACATATGGTCCTAGGGACTGAATATAACTCAGAGGAGGATCCAAAATGTTAAGGATCCTCCAGATTTGAGAGAGAGCAAAAATGAATGGAATGATGCAAGTTGGAGAAATGAAATCTAACTCCTATTTATAGATTTTGGAATGAAATATGATTATGCCAAGTGTTTCAAGGGTCTCTAGGATCCTAACAAGTGTCTTAACATTCGTTAGTAATCAGTATGCAGCCCATGGATTCAGTTTAAATGGTTTAGATGTGTGGAGAACAAACCAGGACAAATACAGCAGCTTAAAACTAACTGCTGCTGCTGTACTGTTCGCTCGCGGCCTGCGTAGGTAGCAAGCCTAGCAGTCGCGGCCCACGACCTAACCCGACCCATCTTAAAAGTTGGCAGAATGTGCAGATTTGGTCCCTGAGTTTTATTTTGCACATATAAACAACTATAACAGCTGATAATGCTGTTTTAGGTGACCCAAAAAGGGGGCGGTCAAATTGGCCCGCGGCTCGTGACTCACATCGGTCAAGAATGTAGTTTGGGGTTATGGCAGGAAAGGTCCTATTAAGTTTTTAAGTACTTCTTAACTTTCGAAAATGATATTTTGGCACATAACTTTCTATATATATGTGTAATATTAATTTAAAGTATAAGAACCTTTAACAGAAAATCTTAAAAGCATCCACAGGGATGCGGCCGAGCGTTGTGGAGTTCTCTATTTGATTAAAAAGGTCCTCAAAGGCGTAGTTTCGCTTATTGTCGCTTTTAGTCCTTTAATCGCACAAAGTAGCGCGTAATATCGTTTAACAACATCTAAGCCTTTCGTGGCCCATAATGAGTATTCCTGAGCATATTCTTAAATATTATGACGCTCCCGTTCGCTTAAATGGTCACCCAAAGGTGTAGTTTTAAAAGTTTACGCTTTTGGTCCCTCTAACGCGTAAATTTGCGCGCATTATCATTTTATTGCGTCAAAGCTCTATGTTATCCATATCAGGCATTCTCGAGAGTATTATCAAACATCACGATGCTTCGGGTTCCTTAAAAGGTCACTCGGAGGTATAATTAAACATGTTGACGCTTTTAACCCCTTTAACTTGCAAACTTGCGCGTAATTTCACTTATTGGCGTAAAAGCCTTAAATGGCCAATACTAGGCATTCCCAAAAGTGTAATCAATTATTATAAAGTTCTCAGTTTGTTAAAGGGTCACTCAGAGGTAAGAATTAACATGTTGACGCTTTTAACCCTTCGACGAACAAACTTTCAAATAATTATGCAAACGGCTCCTCTCGACCAACAAGTGGCTCATTTGTGAATATGAATACCATGTAAGGTTATTCAGAGGCTTAGTTTAAGCATGTTGACACTTTAGTCCTTTCGCATTCAAAGTTTTTTATTTTTCTCAAAATTAGTCCTTTATAGTCAACGTTTGACTTCACTAGGGTTTAGTACACGTGTCAACACATCATTGGTCGTGATTTTGCAAGGTGTTACATCCACACCCCCTTAAAAGAAATCTCAACCTCGAGATGTGCTCAGAAGATGGAAGTACTTTCTGTCATATAATGGACTTAACTTCTACAACATATTTGGGGCCTCTACGGCATCTCAGTTGACCTATACAATAGGTACATACTTTCTTTTCAGAGCTTCTTAACCTGTCGATCCTTAATCGATATGGGTTTCTCAATAAACCATAAGTTCTCATTAATCTACATATCAATATGTGATGATGTTATTGACTTAACGGCTAGCCATATCCTGAAATCACAAGTGTGGCACACATTGTGAATACCATCAAGTTCCTTAGGTAAATTTTTGCTTATAGGCTACCGATCTTGACGTATCTGATTTTCTCAAATGGTCCTATATATTTAGAGTTTAACTTTTCCGTTACATCAAAATACAACACACCTTTCTAGGGTGGTACTTTCTGCTGAATCTTGTTCCTTATTGAGAACTTAAGAGGTTTGCGACTCTTATCAACATTGATTTTCTGCCGATTACTGGCAGCTTTCAGACGATCACAGATTTGTATGATCTTATCCATTGTCTCCATAGTAACTTCAGATCCTGATAATTGGACTTACCAAACTTCTGTTCATCAAACGGATGTTTGACATTCCATCTATACAAGGTCTCCAAAGGAGCAGCCTTGATACTTATATAACAACTACTACTCGTAGGAGAACTTAATTATAGTGAGATAGTCACTCTAATTATTACCTAATTCAATCTTAAAGAATAGCTACTCTCATTGTTAGTCGAACAAATCGACGATCTTGGGAAGCTGATAGTAACTCTTAATCGTTACCTAGTTAGGGTTGCGGTAATCAATGCATAAGCGCATTGAACCGTCTTTCTTAAATAATAATACTGGAGCTCTAAGAATGATGAGCTAGGCTTTGTGAAATCCTCTCTAAAAGCTTTTCTGATTGACTCTTAGTTATTCCATTTCCGTTGGCACTAACCGATACGGAGCTTTTACAATAAATGCAGCCCTAAGCGAGATGTTAATCTTAACTCTGCTTGTCTTAGGAGGTAAACAGAGATTACAGAGATATTCTAAATCTCAGGCTTCAGTTCATCTATCGTTATCCGTGCCATATAAATGTCACATTTTCTTTATGAATGCATAGATGCCTTAAATAATGATGCTTATTTGGACATTTCTATATTTGATATCTTCTTTGAACACCATTAGCTGACTTTAGTACAATATGGCCATTGGGATATCTTAGTGGTTCCGTGCATTAAACCTCAATACTTATCAGGCATGGAAGCAATCTACGGGACACACTAATATACACCAATCCTCATATGGCGCTTTTATCAATACAGTTTGGCATTCGCAGTTGATAGAAATCAATGAGGTAACAAAATAAAATAACATATATTGTCGTACTCCGTTTGGAGAAAGAGTACTCTAGATTTTATGAATGAGGATTTCCGACAAGAATAGAAGAAATGGTTCCTATGATTTTCGTCGGTAAGTTTTACCTTTTACTTAATATATGGAGTTCTTATGGAAAAGTTCTAAAAGTTTGCTAAGCTTATGATATATGGAAGACTTAGTAGCACCTGAATTAAAACAGAATTCTTAGTAATTGATTCACGATAAGGGACGTACCTGGTGACTTTATTGATACGAACCGCCTCTGGCATTTATCAGGAGGGTTTAAGCGCCTCCATTCTCAGTCTCTTTATACTTAGCTATACCATATTTGACAGTTTTAGGGCAGTTAGTACTGATGTGGCCCTTCTCGCCACAGCCGAAACAGACTACATTCTTTAAGTTTCTAGATTCATGGGACTGATGACCAGTTCTTTTACAGACGCCACACCGCTTTAGCCTTTGTTCCAATTGATACTGTCCCTAGTGTCTTTTATAGCAGGTCTTGCATATAGGCTTCTTATTGGAGTTTTGTTGGTTCGTATTGAATCCGGACTTTCCTTTCTTTCTTAGATTTCTGGGAGTTACCCTCCTCCCTATTCCTTTTCGGTTCATCCTTCTCATTCGAGGCATGAACAAAATTCTTCTCATGAGCAAGGAGTGTGGTTTTAAATGGGATTTCGAACAAGTAACATTTGGCTCCTTAAACTTTCTCATGACCTTTCTCATAGCTTTTTCCAACAGCTGTTTCAATCAAAGCTTGGAGATTTTCTTTGTTAACATTGAGGTTCACGATTTTAGCATCATTAGCATGTTTCGCATCATCAATAACGCTGTTGTTGGTTGTCTTATCTGAGTTTGCCATACTCGAGACTTGGTCCCTAACACCAAATGAAACAATTACTTAGTTGCATTACAACAGTTAGTCATCATCCTGATGACCTAACATACACTAGCCATGGTATCATTAAACCATATAGGCTAATAGGTTATGAACATTCCTAATGAATATTATTTGTATGTATATCAATTACACTTAGCCTAGGTCACAAAAGGACCATCAACGGTATTTAAGGTTTGGACCGAGTCAATTACCTTTTTGACAGAGGATCAAATGTCACAACTGTCTTTGTCACATTGACGATTTTGGATAGCTCGAAAGCTCGCCACAAGGACTTTTAAAATATGGAACATAAGTCCGTTATGAAGGACATATAAATGTAGCAGATAGGCTTGTCACCAAGGACATTAATACTCGTATGGCACGAAGGCCTTGTCGCAAGGGACATATAGGATATGGCACAAAAGGCCTGTCACGGAGGACATTTTAATATATAAGTCGCGATCTTATTTGATCAGAGACTATAAGGTTTGAACATAGTTCTTCACTTTTGGGCAGAGAGTCATAGACTACATCTGTCATTATTTTGAAAGACGATTTTATTTTGCCACATAGGCCAATCAATGGAAATCACTAATGGATGTTTATATATATACATATAATTATCGAAATTTAAGATATTTGTCAAGATCTTATCGATCTTATATAGTATGAGGCTTGGGCATTGCCCATGACCTTGGACAATAACCATAACGGTCACAATTGTCAGTGTCACTAACGGACAATATAGTATATGGCCCGTAGGCGAAACATCACTAAAGGATGTTAAATAATGTGATCATCGTATTAGATGATATTAGTCATGATCATATTGATCTTTTAGACTATGAGGCTTGGACATAGTCCAACATTTTTAGACAGGGGGTCGTAGACCACAACTGTCGTTGTCTTATAGGACAACAAGTTTAGCCCGTAGGCACTTCATCACTAGCGGATGTTTATATTATGATCATCACATTGATGATACTTGCCATGATCTAATTCAATCATATAGGCTTTAAGGCATGGACATAGTCCAATACCTTGACGGCTGGTGTGGTTTCTCAAGTCACACTACCAAGAGTGTTAACAAGTTCTTAGATGTTAACAAGGATCAATTGTCTTAAGAGGGTTTTACCATCATAGCATGTCTGTATTGACATATTGGCTAGGTTATACCATTAAGAAGATCTTTTGAAAATATTTAGCAGATCGATAAAATTCGAATAAAATTGATACTATTGTTTGATAAAGGACGAAATGAATACCTATATAAATTTTTCAAAGCTTCCCATAAATCATTAGAAAATTTACAACAGTGCCTGAATCAGGACTTTTAGTATCCTATTTGTCCACAAGGACTATAAGGAAAAATATAAGTTTGTATAAGGACTATAAAACATTATAAGTTCATATAGGGGTTATATTAAAACAAATTTTCCCATAAAGGGTCTTTAAGGAAATGTCACGTCTGTTAAGGATCTATATAGAAGTAACATGTCCACTAAGGGACTATAATGAAATCTTGTGTTCGCAAAGAGACTATCTTGTATTAGCATATCCCCCAAGGGGTTTTAATGAAATAACACATTCATAAAAGGACTATACTGTTACAGCATGCGCATAATAGGGGCTTTGCTGAACAGATGTCCTCACAGGGACTCAAATCGAAAGATATGTTCAATAGGAAATTTTAAATGAACAAACGTCCATACAGGGACTATATATAAGAGATGGGTCCTTGTAGGGACTTTAAAGTAATACTAGTCTATGCGGGGACGGAAGGAGAAATATAAGTCCATATAAGGACAATAAGGTATGTCAACGCTGGGACTATAGTGAAACGATATGTCCTCGAAAGGACTATGATGAATTATTATATTCGCCAGGGGACTTTGATGAAATAACATGTCTACAAAATATTTTAATGAAATAATATGCCCATGAAAGGACTATTTTGAAGTATGATGTCTATGAAAGGACTATATTTGAAATACTAAGTCCACTAAGGGACTATTTTAAAATAGTGTATCCATAAAGGGGAATTTAATGAAATCACACGTCCATGAAAGGACTATATTGGAATAGCATGCCCAATGTAAGGACCTTCAAAAATGTCCCAAAACGACCCGTAAGTGAAAACCCGGACCCCTGAAACCCTAAGCCATAACAAAAATCTAGAAAAACAGATTTTCTGGTTTCACGCGGGCCGCGTAAACCTTAAGGTGAGTTTACACGGGCCGCGACAGCTCCCCAAATCTCCGGTCAAGCAAACAGGCCACGTGTCGTCCACGTGGCAGGCCTAGGGGTGACACGCTAGCCCTAGTCTACGAATAGCTGGTTCTTGCAGGCCGCGTAAGAATCTGTTAAGTTTTTCGCGGGCCGCGTAAAACTTGAAAAATCGCTATAAATTGCTAGGCCATGAGCAGTTCATCTGTGCTCGAGATTTCAGTCAAAAACGAAGTTCCACTGCTCAAAATCATAAATTCCATTAGGGAGACGCTGCTACGATACAGGGTATTAACTCGATCGCTTCTACGATTCAATGTCCGATCGATTGAAATCAATCCAATGGATGTTTAAGTGCTGCCCACACTAGGGCTATACTTTGTCATTCGTCGTGAATTCGATGGATGTTTAAGTATTGCACTTTGTCATTCGTTGTGAAGATTTTATTCTCGTGACTTATCGTAAATGCTGTATTAGTTACTGACCTAGTTCGTGTGCATTTAAATTAGGTTACAAGGCTAATCAGTAAGCTAAACTCTGCCTGTTTAAATCTGCAATGTGAGTCATTCTCTTTTTATCAAATTTCTTTACAAAACCCTAAATGTTTTCAAGGTTATAATTACAGGGATTAAGTCTTTGTAATCTTCAATTACTGCCGGTATGTGGGGTTTTGTATACATTACTTGTTTCCCGTCACCATTGGACAACGAGTTAGCCAATGGGTGATCTGACCATAGTCACAGATACAGTCGAGTGACAAATACAGATTTGGGGTAATTGGTTGATATAAACAATGTAATCACCCTTAGTATTGTATATTATAACAATGTGTCATTTTGTGCAACTTGAATGACTCGCCAGTATTTCCCTGCTGATAAAACCTTTTTAAAACATGTTTCAAGTGATCTGCTGTGATCCAGGAAAAAGTGCAGTATAGCACTACAAGCTTGAAGAAGTGGCTTAATAAAAAATAAAGAAACATGTTTTTTTTTTTGTAAAATAGGGGTTTCCCAGTGAAATTCCTTATTGTAAATTACAGGGTTTGTCCCTAATTATGAAATAAAACAATCGACCATTTTCAAGTTTTAAATGATCCTGTTAATTATTCCACTGCCAAATTAAATTAATACCATGGGGTTTCTGTCCCGCGGCTTCTGGACCGGGTCAAACTGGTCCGGGGGCCGTGACAGAAAAAGGTGGTATCAGAGCCACTGATTTAAGCCAATTAAGTATTTAGAAATACTTAATTTTCTAATTGTTATTTTGTGATTATGTGTTTTTGTGTTATTTGACTAATTGTTAGTTTACAGTATGGGTAAGCAAAGAATTTCGGACATCTATCGTCAATTAGATAGTTCATCAAAAGATAAGGAAACCTCATTCCAATCAAATTCCTCAAGATACTCAGCAGATACTGAGGAAGGAATATTTATTCGTAAGGCACAGTTTGAGAAACCACTTACCATTAAGAAAAGAAGTTGGATTATTAGAAAAAGTCAAGAGAAAATAAGGAAGTCACAAACAAAAGGAGTGATAATCAATAAGGAAACTCAGGAAACAGGTAATAACCCACCATGGGAAAATGAATTAGACGAACAATGGGAAAATCTCTACATGTTAGCCACTACAGCAGTAAATGTTAACTTATAGTTGAATCGCCAAACCAGCACCTATGTCATCTATGAGCCAGAAATTTTAAAACCACCTAGTAGAAGAAAGAGGATAAACTTTACATAAACGCATGTTGAGCATAATACTCCTATAACCTAGCTAGACTAAAATAATTTATGGATGCGTAACCACTAGTATATTTCGAATTTCAGTTGTAATTTGTAATAGATATATCTATATATAAAAATAGCGATATTTCGTTTTAATAAATTTGTTTGTATAATTAGCTATTAGTAATTAATTTTTCTGATTACCATTCTGTGATTCTGTGAGAATTTAAATTATCAAATTTTAACCTAGAATTTCGTATGTCTCTTCATGTATGTTAACAACATGAATGAACTATCAGAAGCACTCCAAAACTTTTCTATCCATAGTTCAGATATGGATATCACCAATACCTTTACGGACTATCAGGCTGACACTGAAGAGCCAATAGTATTCCAAGCCCAACCGCAGGAAAAACCTAAACCAAAGAAAAGAATAAGACTTGTAGGCTGGAGGCGTGTGCGTAGGAAGAGGCCAGTAACACAAAAAGTAAAGACCGAGAATCCCAAAGATAAGGGCAAAGGAATAGAAATTGGGGAGAGTTCTGGGCAAGCTCAAGAAACGCCACCCTGGGAAGAGCTAGACCGCCAACTAGCAAATAGCGACCTCATCGGACCTGCCGATGAGACTCTTTTCAATTACCCAGCTGAAGCCCAACTTCCAGTCAATCTGGAACCTACTATTCCCGATCCCCTTGTTAACCCCCGACCTCTAGGAGAGCTGGAGGAATGGTGGACCACCGACTGGCAGTTTCAGAATCTCTTAAATAACCCTAATACCTTTTTCCCTCAGTTTGACCCGGAGCCTCCACTACACCCTCCTATGAGCTCCGAGAACTTGGCTGAACTCCGCCACTATGGCGAGGAGCTGGTGGACACAGGAAATAGGATCCGAGAAGTAGGGGAGAGGATATCCTCGAAGTACGACGAGAGGGAACGTCGTTTTTGAAGTGCCAGCTGACGGGATCTTGTGTGGTTGTTGGAAAGCGTGTGTTTAATAATAAAAATATAATTATGTGAAATAACCTAAAAAAATAAAACTTTTGTAAGATAACTGGTGTGTATGGATGCCTAATATAATATATAAAATATCGAACGTCGAAAGATCGACAATTTTGGCTATACATGTTGATGTAATTATGTACGACTATTTTGTTATGTTTGGTTGTTAATTATTTTCTGCTAATCACTTATATATATTAATTACCAGATGGAACACGCTGGTAATGAACCCGTTAATGAAGTTAACCAATCTGAACAAAACCATGAAGATCGATTTCTGAATAGGCAAGATATCGAGAATATCGTTGCTCAGGGAATAGCCAATGCTATTCCAGCAATCCTTGCTGCTGCTCGAAATCCAGTTGAACCTCAACAAATTATTCCTAGTAAACGTACTCATGAAGACAACTTCAGTAATAGCGTAAATGGAGGCGGTAACATTAATAATAATGATAATGATGTACTGCAAGCCCCAATTCTCAAAAGAATGAAAGCTGCAACGCCTGGTTGCATTTACAAGGAATTCCTTGCCTGTAAACCTGTTGAGTTCGTAGGCAATGAAGGAGCGACTGCGGCACTGCGTTGGTTGGAGAAAACCGAGGCAGTAATCAAAATAAGTAAATGTGCCGAAGAGGATAAAGTCATGTATGCTTCTCACCTCTTTAAGGAAGAAGCATTAGAATGGTGGAATACGGTATTACAAGCCAAGGGAAGTAGAATTTAGGATTCATCTAATTCCTGGAACTACACCGATAGCCAAGGCACCTTATCGATTAGCACCCACTGAAATGCTAGAATTGAAAAAGCAGTTAGATGAATTACTAAGCAAAGGATTTATACAACCTAGTTCCTCTCCATGGGGAGCTCCAGTGTTGTTTGTAAAGAAGAAAGATGGTTCGATGCGGATGTGTATCGATTATAGGGAATTGAATAAGATTACAATTAAGAATCGATACCCATTACCTAGGATCGATGATCTTTTCGATCAACTTCAAGGAGCTAGATATTTTTCTAAGATAGATTTACGCTCCGGATACCATCAGTTAAAAGTACAAGAAGAAGACATACCTAAAACTGCTTTCAGAACTAGGTATGGTCATTACGAGTTTACAGTCATGCCCTTTGGGTTAACAAATGCTCCCGCAGCATTTATGGACATGATGAATAGGATCTGTAAACCGTACTTGGATAAATTTGTAATTGTCTTCATCGAAGATATACTCATTTATTCCAAAAGTCAGGACGAGTACTGTCAGCACCTGCATGCACTCTTAACATTGTTAAGAAAGGAGAAGCTTTACGCAAAATTCTCGAAATATGAATTTTGGTTACAAGAGGTACAATTTTTAGGACACATGGTAAATCACAAAGGTATTCACGTAGATCCCTCCAAGATAGTAGCGATCACCAAATGGAAGGTCCCGCAGTCAGCTATGGAAGTTAGAAGTTTTCTAGGGTTAGCTGGATACTATAGACGATTCATTAAGGATTTTTCCAAAATAGCTGTGCCATTAACTAAGCTAACATGTAAAGCAGTTAAGTTTGAATGGGGACCTAGGCAGGAAGAGGCCTTTAAGATTTTGAAGCAAAAGTTAACAAACGCCCCAATTCTTGCCTTACCAGAAGGAACAGAAGATTTCGAAGTTTACTGTGATGCTTCTAAGCTAGGATTAGGATGTGTCATAATATAACGCAAAAAGGTAATTGCATATGCCTCAAGACAATTGAAAAAGCACGAGGAAAATTATACGACTCATGATTTAGAGGTAGGAGCCATAATTTTTTCCCTTAAGATTTGGAGACACTATCTGTATGGAAGTAAGTTTACTGTCTATACCGATCATAAGAGCTTAAGGTACATATTTGGGCAAAAAGAATTAAACATGAGGCAAAGAAGGTGGATGGAAATTCTAAGTGACTATGACTGTGATATTCAATATCACGAAGGAAAGGCAAATGTAGTAGCTGATGCCTTAAGTCGTAAGTATCATGAAAAGCAAAAGCGAATTCGTGCTCTTAGATTAAGTTTACAATTAGACTTAATGGAACAACTGAAGAATATTCAGGAAATAGCAATCAAGGACGATACTGAAGAAATGAAAGGACGGATAAAAGAATTAGAGCAAGGAAGTGATGGAATTTGGAGATTCCACAAGAAAAGGATTTGGGTACCTAAGCAAGGAGAGTTAGGAAATAAGATTTTAGAGGAAGCCCATAAATCTAGGTATATCATGCATCCTGGTAACAATAAGATGTTACATGATTTAAGAAATAACTTCTGGTGGATAGGAATGAAAAAGGACATAGTTAGATATGTTTCTAAATGTCTTACTTGTTCACAAGTTAAGGCAGAACACCAGAAACCTTCAGGTCTACTTCAACAATTAGAAATGCCTGTATGGAAATGGGAGCTCATAACAATGGACTTTGTTACTAAGTTACCCAAAACCAGAAAAGGAAACGACGCAATTTGGGTAATTGTGGATCGATTAACCAAATCAGCTCATTTCCTACCCATGAAAGAAACCTTTAGCATGGAAAGGTTAGCAAAGTTGTACGTAGATGAAATAGTATCCTTACATGGAGTCCCACTTTCCATTGTATCGGATAGAGATAGTCGTTTCACTTCCCACTTCTGGACAAGTTTCCAAGAAGCCATGGGGACTAAACTGAACTTGAGCACTGCATATCATCCCCAAACAGACGGACAAAGTGAAAGGACGATTCAAACCCTGGAAGACATGCTTAAAGCATGTGTGATAGATTTTGGTGGAAACTGGGATGACCACCTACCCTTAATCGAACTCTCCTATAATAATAGCTATCATTCAAGCATAGAAGTTGCCCCATTCGAAGCACTGTATGGACGAAAATGTAGAACTCCAGTTTGCTGGGCAGAAATAGGAGAAAGTCAATTATCAGGTCCTGAAAACGTGCAAGAGACTACCGACAAGATCACTCAAATCAAGGAAAGACTGAAAACGGCTCGAGATCGCCAGAAGAGTTATGCAGACAATCGACGCAAGCCGTTAGAATTCCAAGTTGGAGACAAAGTACTATTGAAAGTTTCTCCTTGGAAAGGAGTAGTTCGGTTCGGAAAGAAAGGAAAGCTAAGTCCAAGATACATAGGACCCTTTCCAGTAATTCAACGCATAGGACCAGTCGCTTATCGCTTACAACTACCAGAAGAGTTAGCCGGGGTACATGACGTATTTCATGTATCTAACCTTAAGAAATGTTTATCTGACGAATCCTTGGTATTACCTCTTCAAGACATAGAGGTAAATGAAAAGTTGAAGTTCGTAGAGAAACCGCTTCAAATAGAAGATCGAAAAGTCAAGTTCCTCAAGCACAAAAGACTAGTATTGGTCAAAGTCAAGTGGGATTCGAAAAGAGGACCCGAATACACCTGGGAGCTGGAATGGGAGATGAAGCGAAAATATCCTCACTTATTTCAATAAATCTCGAGGACGAGATTTTAAATAAGGTGGGGAGAATGTAAGGACCTTCAAAAATGTCCCAAAACAACCCATAAGTGAAAAATCGGACCCCTGAAACCCTAAGCCATAACAAAAATCAAGAAAAACAGATTTTTTGGTTTCACGCGGGCCGCGTAAACCTTAAGGTGAGTTTACGCGGGCCGCGACAGCTCACCAAATCTCCGGTCAAGCAAACAGGCCACGTGTCGTCCACGTGGCAGGCCTAGTGGTGACACGCTAGCCCTAGTCTACGAATAGCTGGTTCTCGCGGGCCGCGTAAGAATCTGTTAAGTCTTACGCGGGCCGCGTAAAACTCGAAAAATCGCTATAAATTGCTAGGCCATGAGCAGTTCATCTGTGCTCGAGATTTCAGTCAAAAACGAAGTTCCACTACTCAAAATCATAAATTCCATTAGGGAGACGCTGCTACGATACAGGGTATTAACTCGATCGCTGCTACGATTCAATGTCCGATCGATTGAAATCAATCCAATGGATGTTTAAGTGCTGCCCACTCTAGGGCTATACTTTGTCATTCGTCGTGAATTTGATGGATGTTTAAGTATTGCACTTTGTCATTCGTTGTGAAGATTTTAATCTCGTGAGTTATCGTAAATGCTGTATTAGGTACTGACCTAGTTCATGTGCATTTAAATTAGGTTACAAGGCTAATCAGTAGGCTAAACTCTGCCCGTTTAAATCTGCAATGCGAGTCATTCTCTTTTTATCAAATTTCTTTACAAAACCCTAAATGTTTTCAAGGCTATAATTACAGGGATTAAGACTTTGTAATCTTCAATTACTGCCGGTATGTGGGGTTTTGTATACATTACTTGTTTCCCGTCACCATTGGACAACGAGTTAGCCAATGGGTGATCTAACCATAGTCACAGATACAGTCGAGTGACAAATACCGATTTGGGGTAATTGGTTGATATAAACAATGTAATCACCCTTAATACTGTATATTATAACAATGTGTCGTTTTGTGCAACTTGAATGACCCGCCAGTATTTCCCTGCTGATAAAACCTTTTTTAAAACATGTTTCAGGTGATCTGCTGTGATCCAGGAAAAAGTGCAGTATAGCACTACAAGCTTGAAGAAGTGCTTAGTAAAAATAAAGAAACATGTTTTTTTTTTTTTTTTTGTAAAATAGGGGTTTCCCAGTGAAACTCCTTATTGTAAATTACAGGGTTTTTCCCTAATTATGAAATAAAACAATCGAGCATTTTCAAGTTTTAAATGATCCTGTTAATTGTTCCGCTGCCAAATTAAATAAATACCACGGGATTTCTGTCCCGCGGCTTCTGGACCGGGTCAAACTGGGCCGGGGGCCGTGACACCCAACGAGGGACTTTATTGAAATATAATGTCCTCGAAGGGACTACGGTAAACAAACGTATATACAAAGTCTCCTTAGAAGAGGTAAGTCTACAAGGACTATGATGAAATAATATGTCCACAACGGACTATGATAATCAAATGCCCATACAGGGACTTAAAGGAAAAGAAATATAATGGAAGAAGGGTTTTCTATTGTCTCCCTTGCTTTATTCCGATTGTTTCTCTTCTTTATTTATCGTACGCGGTAGTGATACCGAAGATCTTAGTGAATAAAGTAAACATTCCAATTCAGGATCCATTGCTAGAAGTAGGATCCAAGGATTTAATGATTAGAAAATTTAAAATTTGATCACGGATTGAGGTTTGACAAGCATAGTCCAAGTTTGGAATTTCAAAATATGAAGATAAGAAATAGTGATCATTGGTATTTTCTGGTATCATCTATAATACGGGAGCCACAGGGAATACTGGTATGGGCTCCGAAGTCTGGTTAAGGGTTTAAATATGTTTGGTTTTAAGAATAGGTCCATAAAGGTCTTCCTCCAAACTGGTCGCACGTTCATCCTAGTCGTGGTACGAAGCTTGTCATTCCTTTGGCTTCGGACGAGAAGAATCTCCATCAACGGCTTCTTTGCTTGGCGACATATTCAAAATACATAAAATCGAAAGCAATGTTCACTTAATAGGGATGAGATCATTCCTATGTTAAGTCTAGACTCAGAAGGTCTAAAGAATATGCTATTGTGTCATTTGAGATTAAACACTAAAGGCTAGTGTTTAATTCACTCAAACGTTGGCTTTGATACCAACCTGTCACACCCCGATATTTACAGCTCAGCCCGGTGGGCCCGATGGGGAGTATCGTGATGTAAGATTAATATCGTCATAGTCAAACATACACAGAATAGCACAGCGGAAGTCTTGAAATATAAAATACTATTACAAACTCAAATGTCAGAAATTACTGAAATGATAATTACATACGAACTTGTAATATTAAATCCACAGGCGGATCTAAATCGAATACACAACATGTTTAGCAGACATAAGGCATTACGGACTTGCAAGATCCTCTACTTAACGCCCAGGAGCTTCCAGCTAATTACGTATAGTACCTGTCACTTAGACTTTTGAAAATACGTCAGTTTACACTGGTAAATACAATTAACCGACTCATTTGAAAACATTTATAAAAAAAATGATTTAAATGCACAACGCATAAAATCCTTTATAACTTGGGATAATTATATAAAATAATCTTGTATACAGATTTACATGTTTGTCGTACGTTCAGGGCCTGGGATAGAAGCCGAGTCATGAATAATAGACACACCACTAATATAGTCCCACAAGGAGTTATCCTCACGTGTGGTTATATCTATATCTTAATTCCTTTTTTGGGGAAAAGAAACCATATCGCAACTGTCAGGTGTATGCCTACACCCCGTGCTTAGGTCGTGGCCATTTGCATTTAAATGATGCCAAGGATATCCAGGACACGGTCGTTAACCCCCAAATGTTTATATATCAAACAAAACAGATTAAAAGGATCTTGACTTGGTTAATAGATGTTAATATATGTCAATGATGTAACGCCCCTAACTTATCATTTTCAAAGGATCTTGACTTGGTTAATAGATGTTAGAAATTTCGGCATGACCCATACGTAAATAGACCACTAACACCTGTTTTATACGGTAAACCATTTCAACATAAAACATCCTTGAAAAAAACCCAAAACGGGACGTTTAAGTTGTTTACAACAAGACTACCACTAATAAGTTTTTAACCAAACCATAAAGACATCAAAATACTACACAATTTGAAGTACATAAGACCAAAAGTTTAGACCACGTTATATTAACTTATGACGGAAGCGTGTAGTGGGCGTAGATCAAGTGTGCTAATTCCAAATCGTCCGACCGCCTAAATTGAGGATTTACCTACATCCAACATAAACAAATAAGTTAGTATTTCGTCACTAACACAATTAATTAATAAACCGATTCGTCTCTTTCACAGTTTTACATCATTCAATTAATTTACTAACCGTTAAACGGTTCGTTACATGCTTGCCTTAAAGTAGAGACTAAGCATACTTTTCTTAACATACCCGCTAACGACGGATATAAGTATCATTAACATAACTTCCATTCGATTCGTTCATGACGAAGAAACATATTCTTTACATTCTTACCTCATACTCCGATCCGAGTAAGACGGATCGAGTAGACTTTCATTCGTTACATACTTAACTTCCCATACCCGGTTCAACTAAAAAGAACCGGATATGATGCATTATCTTTCGTAACTTATTCATTCCTCACAATCTGTTTATGACAGATATTACTTTTACTTTCGAATAACCATAGATTTCAAATCTCACAATTTTAACATAACAGTACAATACAATTGAGATTATTATACATATGACAACATCATAGAAATATGGTGTACACTAACGTACCTCGATCTTGTGAACCTTCCGATTTCCTAGTATTGGATCCTTCTTCCTTCACGCCTATAACAACACATTCATTCGTTTATGTTAGGCCCTATAGGTTTATGGATTACTAGCAATTATAGCTAATGAACCATGTTTCTAGAAGGTGGGTATTGGAGTGGGCTTAGGGAAATGGGCCTAGGGTTTAGGGGGAAACCCTCCCTATAAATAGATGTTAGAAATAAGGAGCTTAGGTTGGTTGGTTCATTTGGTTTTGAAACTTGTATTAGACAAACAAGATTTGTATGCAAGTTTAAGCCTTTGAATATTCAAATCTTCATCTTCGTGTTCTTGATTTCTTGATCATTATCAAGTTTGGATTCCGCTCATCCTTGGTGATTGTTTGATATCGTTGTTTGATCTGGATTTTCGGGACATACAATTGGTATCAGAGCCATTTAGATATCAAACATCAAGAAATTCTGCATTTTGGTTGAAGATCTTCATCGTGTTCTTCATCGCGTTCTTCGTTTGTTTAAAAATTCATCATATTTTGCCTCAGTGATTTTGTTAAAAGGTGTTAATATTCTTCAAATCTTTAAATATTTAAAATATTACAATATCAGCCATCATCTCATCATCTCATCAATATCCTTTCATCATCATCGTCGTACCATCTTTCATATCTGACATCATCAAAAGTTTTTTCCATCCTTGATCATCATCCGACATCAGTCATCATCAACTTCTTTCCATCCGTGATCATAATCTTCAAATCCGTAATCATCATTTCATCATCATGTATTAACTGCCATCATCCTTGTTTCATCCGAAATACATAATTTCCATCCGACATCGCATCTGAGATAACATCATTTCATTCGTATTCATCATCTCGGATAAAACTTATCTTCTTCATCATCATCGTCCGTAATCATCCGCAATCAAACATTATCGTCATCCGACTTCGTCCGAGATCACCATCCGTAATCATCCGTAATCAGCATTCCATCCGAGACGTTCCGACTCAGTTCATCTTCTCCGATTACTGAACACCATCACGTTCATCATTATCCATCACCGTTCACCCCGTGCACTACCAACCTCCACTGCTTCGCCTCCTCTATCGCAACTCCGGCAACCATCGGCGATCACCGTTTAACCCGTAACCGTCTTCTTCATCATCTGTTTTCGTCATATTCATCGTTCCGATTCACTTTCTTCACTTCCACCTCCGGCAACTCACCATTCACCTGCAACTCACCTCCGCTGTGACTCACACTCGTACATATACCTCCTTCTCCGACACTGCCATCTCCATCTCCGACGACCATATTCACCGTCGTCACTATCTTCATCGTTCCGTCAATTCTTCTCTGTTCCATCAATTCTTCTCCGGTGTCCGTCCATCGTTCTTCACCATCTCCATCGTCAAACTCCACCTTCGTTATTACCTCCGGTCATCATCACGTCGGACCTCCTCCAAAAAACATTTGAAAAGTTCTGAATATTGTAGGAGGCGGTGTTCAAAATTAGCAGGCCCGGCTTTGTGGGCTGGGCAGCCCGGGCAGATGCCAAGGCCCAAAAGGTTTATAGGGCCCAACAAAAATTTAGGTTCAAGATTTTTAAATGAGCACTGTTATCTTAGATGTTTAATAAATGACTTCATTAACAAAAAATGAAGCTAGTTCAATGGTTAAGATACTTAAATTTGAGAACCAAGCTCATGAGTTCTAAACCCTTCCTTTACATTTTTATTTCCTAAACAATTTTCAGTTAATCCTATGCATTTTTTATTTCCTAAACTGTTTTGAACTATCAATTCACTCAATTAATTGACTCTACGATCTTGTTAACAAGATGATTATATGATTAATTGGTTAATGTTTTGGGTTATAATCTTGAGGTCAGGAGTTCAAACCCCATGATTAGCATGTCATATTGTGGTTTCTTGATATATATTTGATGAGTTTATATTATACAATTTTTTTGTTTCGCCCGAGGCCCAAATTTTTTTATCATTCTCGGAGACGGCCCTGAAAATTAGGGTTCGGTTGTTTTACGGAGAAGACGACGTCTGGTCTGTGGCGGCTGCATCGTTCAAAACTTTTAGGGTTTTCTGTGGCGGCTGCATCGGGTGTGGGTGTGCGTTTTTAATGAAGTTTCCTTTTAAAAAAAGGGTTTTTGTTTTGTTTTTAATAATTATAATTATAAAACATTAATTATTAGGTAATTATTAGACCATCATTACATACTTATTAATATAATATAATTATAATATCAATTAGTTTTTCTTTTAATATAAATCTTAAAATTATATTAAATTAAAAATTTTATATAAAATATTAAAATTTAAACTATTATATATTATTTATATTTAAAAAAATCATAATCTATTTTGGTATAAAATATATATTAATTAAAAAAAAAGGGGAAGGATTTGTTTGTTTGGGGATCAAAAAATTTTGACTGGTTTTTGACGAGCGGTACAAGAAGCGAGTTTATACGTTTGCGGAGTGCTTGAGTTAACGGGTTTACAGGTCACTGATTGGGTAAACGATGAATTCTCCAAGTATTGATTCTCAACGTCAGTTACTCTCGCAACAACTCGATAACTTCGGTTACATTGAGGGTGAAACCGTAGAAGACGTGATCAAAAGGTTTACCGAACTGCTTTTTGAAATCGAGAAGATTGGATTATATGTGACACTTGGTAGGATTAACAGAGCTTTTCTGTATGGTTTGCCACGTAGCAAGACATGGGACTATCGTGTTGCAGTTATCATGGGGACATACAATCATTCTACAACGGAAACAAAAGATGTGATCTCCTTTGTCAATGAATATGTCCAGGAAGACAAGCAGAGGAGTCAGAATCACGCAAACACATCGCTGTCTATGTCTAACTGTCAGAAGCCCGGTACTACTTCGTCACTTGCTACTAATCCCAACGCTACTCAGATTCCCTCACCTTCACCTGTGGTTGCTGCAACTTCTGATGTGAAGGCCCCACAATCAACAGGATCTCATCCCGATGAAGTGGCCAAACCAGCACCCCAAGCCCAAGTCCAAACTCAACCAGACAAACCAAGATCGCTCATTGACACTGTCAACTATCTATTATGTACTGAACCTTGCAGGAATAGGGTTGCGCAATTTAGGGCACTCAATTCTAAAATAATGGATGATTACAACAGTGTCACGGCAAAGTACATCAGTCTTCGAGAGAACAACAAAATTCTCTATGAAAAGATTGAAGCACTTAAAAAGGACATAGCTCAACTTCACAGAGACGTGAATCAACAGCAATGTTGGGTTCACGACTATAAACATAGACTCACAGTCAAAACTCTTGAATGTGACTCTGTGAAGGGTGAGCTAGAGCTCCTCACTCGAAAGTACAAACAGAACGAGTTAAACAACAAAAAGTTTGACACTTCCAGTGCCACAGTTCAAAATCTGTGTAATGTGCAACTTGCTTATCAAGAAAACAAGGGAAAGGGTTTGGGGTATAAACAGGTTCCACCACCATACAATCATAATTATTCCAGATTGCCAATCACTGAGCAGGAAATGGAAAATTATGACACTATGATGTATGGCAAACCTAGTGATTATGTTGAATATGATCCATCTAAGTTTAAAAAGAATCCACATGCTGATTTCAAAAAACCAATGAGTTTTGTCAAGAATGAAAATGTTCAAAATAAATCAGCAGATAAGTCCGATCAGATAAATGAAACCGTAATAAATACAGAAGCCGAAACTGAAACGAAAATGGAACCAGTTAACGAACCCGCAGAGGAGATGAAGGAAAGTTCACCAAATTCTGATTCTGTTAAAAATACTAACTGTTCTAGTTTGTGTGCAGAGTCAGTAAGAACTGAAGAGAAGTCTAAAGAGGATGATGAATCACATCGAAGTTCTGCTGATAATGTTATTTCTGATAAAAATGGTCTTTATGCTTGGAACTGTGTTTTTTCTTGGTTTGCTGAGACTTGGGGTGTTCCCACTAAGACTGATGAATCTGGTGCTATTATTTTAGATTATGCATGTGATAAAAATGACTATGTTGAAAATGCTGAAAATGTTGAGAATGATGTGGCAGGAGAGCCTGATGTGTCATCTGAAGAATTTGAGACATCTGTTTCAAATAACTCAGAAAACAATTCTGATAATTCGGAATACTACACCTGTATGTCTGAAGCATTGAATGACACATCAGATGCTCCCTGCAGTAATGATGATTTTGACGTGATTGATTGTGATAATGAAGAATTTGTTGTTGAGCAGGGATCATCTGACGATCCTGGCAATCAAACAGAGGATTCAGGAATCTCAGATAATGAGCTCAAATCTTCAAGCGTTTCCGATTGTGATGATCAATCAGAATCTAGCAGCATTACGAAAGAAGACAGTCAAACTGTCTTAGACACAGACTGCTCATCATCTAAGTTACCAGAATCATCTAATGTCGTGAGCTCAGAAGTTGATCAGACTGAAGAAGAGACATCCATAGAGTCCAATTCTGCAGAAACCCATGGAAACACGAAACCTATGGAGAAGGAATTCATAGAAATTAATTCCGCATTTGAATCAGATGGTGAAACTATAGAAGAAATTATTGTGGAAACATTCTCTGTGGAAATTCCTGAAAACATGGTCTCTAAAGAAAAGGGATCTGTAAAAGTCACTTCCACAGACAGTTCAACTATCAATCCCAAAGGTGACCTTAACAAAACAGAATCAACTGAATCTGTTCCCCCTAAAAGGAAGCGGTCACATAGAAACAGAAGACCAAAGAAAAAGAATGTTAAAAGGGAGAACCCAAATCTCAAGCAAACAGAACCAAAACTAAAGGGTAAAGTTGCGGATACTTACTCTCATGCCGACAACCGTGAGCAAGGTTCATCCAAGATCAAGATCAAGCATGCACACAAGCAGTCAGAGTCAAATGAAAAGAAGAGATTAGATCAGTTCTCGAGAATAACACAAGCAGAACTAAATGTCTTTTTTACAAAAAGGCAAACGTGTTTTAATTGTGGAGTTCCGGGACACATTGCAAGAAATTGTGTTCATCGCCCTTACCACCATGGGAACATGTATCATCAGAAGGCTATGCACTCTCACTTTACCAAAAACGGTCCTCCCAAAACATGTATCATCAGAAGGCTATGCACTCTCACTTGCCAAACAGGAAAATAAAAAATTTTCAAACATAAACAGGATTCAAAGAAAAACAAAAGTTTTTCCATCAAATGAAAGTGTTTCAGACACTAGGAATTGGAAACCTAAGACTCCTGTTGGATCCAGTCTCCGTGTTCGCAACCTTCAACATCCACATCTTCATCTCAAACCTCAAATTCTACCAAAACTTATATGATCCTTCGTGAGCTTTCATACACTGATAGAAATGGTCAACTCAGGTCAACAATGGCCTGGGTTCCAGTTTCTAATTGATCCCGCTAAGTGTGCAGGAACGGCAATGGAGGGCGATCGTTAGACCTTGGTTTATCGATAGTAGTTGTTCCAGACACGCGACAGACGACTTATCCCAGTTGAATAACAAAAACAAAAAATTTGACGGTGGATTTGTCAACTTCTCGGGAGGGGAAACTGGAAGAATAACCATGAAGGTCACTGTCAAATACAGAGTTCTCATCTTCTCAGACGTCAATTATGTCCCTGATCTGAAGCACAACCTTCTGAGCGTATCTTCACCGAGAGTGGCTCGCAACTTCATTCTTCGACTGTTCAGAAGCCGATTTCTAAACCTGCTATAGCTATCCCTGATGGTGCAGTCCGTAACACTGAAGTCTCCTCAGGACTCTCAAACATTCAAGGAACTTCTCTGTTTCCAGGAGCAATTCCCTCAGATTGCACTGTAGATCCACCGGTGATCACCAACGCTACTGCACCAAATGAGGGGGAGCAATCTGGAAAAGCATCAAGAGGGACATCAACACATGCCTATTCAGAAACAAACAAGATGAAATCAGCATGATAGTGAGGTACAAGGTATGACTGGCAATTCAAGTTTTCGAGCAAGTTGAATGTCTGGATTATGATGAGGTACACACACCGATCGCACGTTTGGAGGCCATTCGTATTTTCGCATGATGAGAAAGAAGTTCGAAAGGCAATCATTGAGAGAAGTGAAAATGTTTTTGGGCTTGCAAGTTCGTCAAAACAGGGATATGAAGTGTACGTCAGCTGGATGCCAATTCTTGGGGGACAGTCTCATCTCATGGCAGTGTAAGAAGCAACAGCTCACTTTTGCAGCGGAAGCAAAATGCGTTGCAGCATCTGCTGCCTGCTGCTCTCAGGTTCTTTGGATGCAACACCAGCTCAAGGATTACGGTTTGACTTATCTAAACTCTACTACTTATTTTGATAATGATGCCGTTATCCAGATTATCAAAAACCCTGTCTTTTACTCTAAAACCAAGCACATTGATATCAAGGTGCGTTTTATTCGAGATTGCTTTGACAGAGGATTGTTTAAACTTAAACCGATCCAAACTGACTCTAATTCAGCGGATTTTTTTTACAAAACCTGTCAGCATCTCGCGATTCAATGTGCTTGTAGATCTTTTGAAAATGATACGTATCACCGACTGAGCGACAAAAAAAAACCACAATAGGTTTCGTCTTAATGTAAATAAATAAGTAAATTTGCGCATAAAGTGTGATGCACAAATTTAGGGGGGGGGGGGAGGGACATATATGTACATATGCATAGTTTGAGGGCAAAAAAAAAAAAAACCCATATATGTACATACGCATCGTTTGAGGGGGAGAAATAGTTACTGGGAAATGAAATGAATTTTCGTGATAAAGAACTTGATTAACACATGTAAGGTTTCAATGCTGGACAGATTTGGATCCACTGTGATATGTTGATAGGTCTAACGCTCGAAAAACAAAAAGAGGCAAAAGTGATACAAACATAATGGACTGGACATCTCGTGGGTAACAGACCAATGGTGTATGATTTCATGGTCTTAAATCCCGCGTTGATAGATAGCCAACATCTGAAGTTTTGGGTCTTTATGCTGATGAATCATCCGGGATATCAGGGCTGTCCCTCTGTTGCATCCAGATTATATGCAGACCTGGGCACAGTCAGGATATCTTGAAAAAGAGCCACAAAAAGGGCCAAAACCTGAAAACGGAAGAAATCTCACTAAAAAGAGAATTCCGTGTGCTATTAAAGCCAAATTCGTACCGTTAAAGGTATCTGTCTCGCCCTATCAGAACTTCTCTGGTCTCTCTGCTGTACGGAAGTACTGACCTGTTCACCAGGAAGTCTTCCGTTGAAAAATAAAAAAATAAATAAAAAGGATGATCTCGGTATACTCACCTGCTACGATGAACTGTTGTGCTTACCTTGATCACGGGGGTATGCCTTGGAATGGGACACACGGATGTTACAGTATAATTCTACCTTAAACGTATCACAAAGCTAAAAGTTGAAGATTGAGCGTTAGATTTAAGAGGACAAGCATATTAACAATCGCTTAGACCAGTCCAAGTAAGCGAAGAGCTGAAAAATGTTCCTTAATCGGTTCGAAAACGATTTTGATCCCATGGCAGGTTCTCCCTATATTACTCCTCCATTAGTTTTCTATTATTAATTTGCTTTGTTTTGTTATTGTTATTTCTATGCTCAAAAAGGTTTCTCGGTCGGTTGGATCGTTGATTTTGAGAAAGATGTTTTCTGTCCTGAAAAAGCAAAACATTAAAGTGATAGTCTGGCCCACTGTTTCGGATTGGGGCCCGCTATTTCGGATAAAACGAATCAGATCCGGCCCATTGCTCTCGAATGTAATTCGGACCATTGTTCTGAGTTGGGGCTTGGCCGTTTGATCTCAGGCCCAATCCGAAACTCTATAAATTGTCAACCATTTCTCTTTCGAGTGACATTTCGGCCTTTTTCTCTTTCTAAGCATTTCAGATCCTCTCATTGTCTTCCCAGACCACTTATTCGAATTACAAGGTTTACAGGTCCGTATACTTTTCAAACCAAAGCCTTTGAATGCCACAGTTGCCGAAGAACATGGCAAGCAAATCATGAATGCTATTTCTAAAGCTGAGATTGAAACTGAAGTGTTAGAGATGGAGATGGTTGAAGAGGAAACAAACGATGTCAGTGATGTGGAAGTGATTGTCTCTGAGAAAGCTAAAGAACCCGTTTGAGAATCAACATTAATGACTGAAGAAATCCTACAAGCCTTGATTGAATTCTTGAAGGATAGTGTCGGAAACCCTCCTTCCTTATCTATTCCTGAAACTGAAGATGATTCGACAGATGATGCTGAACAAGCATCCAACAAGAAACGAAGAACCGAAACAGCTCCTTATATTTATTCTCTGGCCCAAGCTCAGAACCATAGCCTACTATGCCCACCAATCCACAAGTCACCGCTGCTACTCAAGAAACAAGCACGCAAGATCTCGATTTTGATTTAAAATTCGATTTCGATCTCGACCTGCCTGAAACAACTCATTTGCAACCAGAAAGCTCAAGCGGCATCTGGTTCAATGTAGGAAGTTCCAGTGGTGCTGATCTCTCTGAGCGTGTTGAAGCAGCCCTGCGTTTTGCTACCAACAAAAAGAAGTTCAAGATTGTGATCAAGAATCGGTTGTTTGCTGATCCGGCTCCGTTACCTGGTGGTCTTCCAAACAGTTTCAGCAACTAATCCAGTAAACCTAGGGGGAGATTGTTAGGCCCTATAGGTTTATGGATTAGTAGCAATTATAGGCTAATGAACCATGTTTCTAGAAGGTGGGTATTAGAGTGGGCTTAGGGAAATGGGCCTAGGGTTTAGGGGGAAACCCTCCCTATAAATAGATGTTAGAAATAAGGAGCTTAGGTTGGTTGGTTCATTTGGTTTTGAAACTTGTATTAGACAAACAACATTTGTATGCAAGTTTAAGCCTTTGAATATTCAAATCTTCATCTTCGTGTTCTTGATTTCTTGATCATTATCAAGTTTGGATTCCGCCCATCGTTGGTGATTGTTTGATATCGTTGTTTGATCCGGATTTTCGGGACTTACAGTTTATTTAGTACAACCAAATCTCATTCATTCATCTTCCAAATCATGCATATTATTCTTCTAAGCATTTCATCAACCACTTGGTAGTCATCATATTTACAAACATTATGTACAAGCATACAAAGCTTGAATTCCTACTAGTTCATCTTATAATTCATCAACAATAAATACATGTTCATATCTTTCTTTTATCCTACATAAATTTCTAAGATTCAAGCATTACAACATCACCATATTTCAAGATTTCACATAACTATGACCACTTTGATCATCCTATTCACATCACAAATTCACAAAGTGGGTTTTTACCAAAATCTTTCAAATAACCTAAAATCAAACATGATTCTTGTTCTAGAAGGTAACCCTAACTCAGATTTCTCACATTTAGACAAAAGAATTCGAGATTGGGTTGAACCCCTCATCCTACAATTCATGATTTCAGAAATTAAACTTACCACTTCAGAAATTGAGGTTAGCTACTCGAAATTAGGGCTCATGCATTAGATTTTTCCTTTGATTCAGGTTTAATTGCTTGATTTCTTGATGTTAGGGTTTCAACCCCTTGCTCTGCTCTCCTCTTCGATCGACCAGAACCCCACACACACTCTGTGTGTGGGTTTTGAGCTCTTTTATTATATTTACCCAAAATTTTGATATGTTACACCTTTAGTCCCTCAAGTTCATTTACTTATTTAACTTTAAATCTCACCATTTTATCATTTATATTATGCATCAAATCCCATTAACTAAGTTAAGTTTTAAATAAACTTTTTAACTTATCAATTAAACATTCTTGGGGTGTTACAAGTCTACCCCCTTAAAAGGGGTTTCGTCCCCGAAACCTGGGCACATAACGATTTAAACATTTACATACCGAAGAGAAAAGGGTAGTGCTTCCTCATTTCATCTTCCGCTTCCCATGTAAGTTCCGACCCCTTTCGGTGTTGCCATTGAACCAACACTTGTCTAACGGCTTTGTTGCGAAGATTCTTCACCTTAACATCTTTAATGGCTATTGGTCTTTCGACATAATTTAACCCCTCGTCCAACTCGATGTCATCGAGAGGCACTAATGCTGTTTCATCCGCAACACATTTCCTCAACTGCGATACGTGGAAGGTATTGTGGATCCCGTCTAGTGTAGACGATAATTCTAATCGATATGCAACCCTTCCTACTCGAGCCAAGATTTTAAACGGTCCAATATAAGGAGGGCCTAACTTACCCCATTTGCGGAAACGGATTATACCCTTCCATGGAGATACTTTCAGCAGGACATAATCTCCGACGTGAAACTCGATAGGACGCTTCCTCTTGTCCGCATAAGCTTTTTGCCGATCCTGGGCTGCTTTCAGTCGGGCTCTAATCAAATCAATCTTTTCATTCGTCACTGCTATTAAATCACTTGGCGCAAGTTCTCTCTGTCCAACTTCACCCCAACACACATGAGTTCTACATTTTCTCCCGTATAATAGTTCATAGGGAGCCATTTGAATACCACTATGATAGCTATTATTATAAGAAAATTCCACTAGTGGTAAATGGTCATCCCAATTCCCTCCAAAATCTAAGGCACAAGCTCTTAACATATCAACAAGCGTTTGGATGGTTCGTTCTGATTGACCATCAGTCTGAGGGTGATAGGCTATGCTTATGTGTAGCTTCATGCCCATACTTTCATGAAACTTCTGCCAGTAACGAGAGGTAAATCTAGTATCCCGGTCTGAAACGATTGACACGGGCACCCCGTGTCAAGATACGATCTCATTCATATAAATTTCTGCCATTCTCTCAGAAGAGTAAGCTTCTCGAATAGGTAAAAAGTGGGCACTTTTTGTGAGTCGGTCTATGATTACCCATATTGCATCGTGCCCCTTTTTTCGTTCTAGGAAGCTTGGTTACCAGATCCATAGTTAACTCCTCCCATTTCCAGACTGGAATTTCCAAGGGTTGTAACTCCCTGTATGGTTTTTGATGTTCTGCTTTCACTTGGGAGCATGTTAAGCATTTCGAGACATACTTTACAATATCGCATTTCATACCCGGCCACCAATAATTGGTTTTCAAGTCCCGGTACATCTTGGTTGCCCCGGGATGGATTGAGTATCGTGACTTATGAGCCTCGTCGAGTAGAGCGGTATTGACTTCGCAAAATCGTGGTATCCAAATTCGACCGAATCTTGTTTTGAGTCCGGTCGAATTTTCTTCTAATTTATCGGCTACACCTTTTACTCTTTCTTTCTTTAGGTCTTCCGCTCCAAGCGACTTTATTTGGGAATCTCGTATCATATCAAGCAAACGTGGAGTAACTATCATCTTCATGGATTTTACTTGAATCGGAGGTGGAGACTCTTTTCGGCTTAACGCGTCAGCCACCACGTTCGCCTTTCCCGGATGGTAAAGGGTATCGAAATCGTAATCTTTAACCAGTTCCAACCATCTTCGTTGCCTCATATTCAAGTCCTTATGTTCAAAGAAATATTTGAGGCTTTTGTGGTCCGAGTAAATTGTACATCTCGTACCATATAGATAATGCCTCCAAATCTTTAAGGCGAACACCACCGCTGCCAATTCCAAATCGTGCGTTGGGTAGTTTACCTCATGTGGTTTCAATTGCCGTGAAGCATATACGATAACCCTTCCCCTTTGCATCAAAACGAAACCTAAACCTTGATGTGAAGCGTCTGAATAGACAACCAGGTCTTCAGTCCCATGCGGTAATGTCAAGACCGGGGGACTCGATAGTTTCTCCTTTAATATTCGAAAGGCTTCCTCCTGTTCTTCACCCCACACAAACTTTTCTTTCTTCCTCGTCAGTTTTGTTAAAGGTAATGCTATCTTCGAAAAATCCTGAATGAACCTTCTGTAGTACCCCGCGAGGCCTAGAAAAATCTTATTTCAGTTGGGTTTTTTGGGGAAACCCATTTCATTACGGCCTCAACCTTTGAGGGATCTACTAAGACACCTTCCGAATTGATCACATGACCCAGAAACTGCACCTCTCTGAGCCAGAAGGCACACTTTGTGAATTTCGCATAAAGTTTTTCCTTTCGGAGAGTTTCAAGTACTTCGCGCAAATGTCTTGCATGTTCAGCCTTACTTCGCGAATAGACTAGAATATCATCTATGAACACGATCACAGATTTATCTAGCATGGGTCGGCATACCCGGTTCATAAGATCCATAAACGTTGCTGGAGCGTTCGTCAACCCAAAGGACATAACTAGGAACTCGTAATGTCCATATCAGGTTCTAAATGCGGTCTTTGCAATATCTTCTTCTCATACCCTGACTTGATGATATCCTGAACGTAAGTCTATCTTTGAGAACCAATTCGCCCCTTGTAACTGATCGAAAAGATCGCCAATTCTGGGTAAGGGGTAACGGTTCTTTATGGTTATTTTGTCCAGTTCCCTATAGTCGACGCACATGCGCATCGACCCATCCTTCTTTTTTACAAATAGGACCGATGCTCCCCATGGTTACACACTCGGGCGTATAAAGCCCCTATCTAGAAGATCTTGTAATTGTGTCATTAACTCCTGCATCTCGGTGGGAGACAATCTATAGGGAGCTTTCGCTACCGGTTTCGCACCCGGATTCAATTCGATGCGAAACTCTATTTCTCGTACGGGAAGGAGTCCCGGCAATTCCTCCAGAAATACATCCGGAAATTCGTTCACGATCTCAACATCTTCAAGTTTCGGGAGGCTTTGTCGAACGTCTACTACATAAGCTAGGTAAGCTCTACTCCCGTTAAGTACGTACTTAACGGCTTGAACAAGGGTACACAACTTTGTTTCCACATTTCTCTCCCCTTGAATACTTAGTTGCCTTCCACTTGGAGATTGGACAAGCATTACCTTATTTTCACAATTAATCTCCACGCAGTGTCGTGCCATCCAATCCATACCTACTATCATTTTAAATTCCCCCAAAACCATAGGTATGAGGTCGATATCGAATTCTTCATTTTCTATAGTGAACTTGCAATTTCTACAAATCTCGTGTAACACAAAGTTCTTACTATCGGCTATTTCTACCTCTAAAGGTACCGGCATCCGTTCAATCTTAAAGGAAGGATGTTGTATGATTTCATTTGAAATAAACGACATAGTGGCTCCAGTATCGAACAAAACATAAACCGGTATGGAGTTTAATAAAAAGATACCTGAAACTACATTCGGATGGGACTTGGCTTCCTCGGATGTGATTTGAAAAATCCTCCCTTTCGCCTTAGAGCTTTCCTCGTTCTTTCCCTCTTTCCTTGATCCTTTAGGACACTCCGACTTAACATGCCCTTTTTGGAAACAGTTGAAACAAGTCTTCGGGTTGTTAGGGCATTTGTAGGATGTATGCCCTTCTTCACCGCATTTATAGCACCCCTTCTTACCCAAAAGGCATTCCCCAGTATGAAGTTTCCCACATGTCTTGCAAGGAGTAATACCACTCTTCGACTTATCTTTCCTTCCTTGATCTTGGAACTTCGCCTTTTTAGATGGACTTGCATTTGTTCCCTTTTCTGTCGACCTCTTTTCACCATGTTCCTCCTGTCTCTTAATCTCAATTTCTCTATCCCGTGCCAAATTGATAAGCTCGTCAAGGGTTTCACATTTTGAGGGAGTGATGAACTCCCTGAATTCTGCCTTCAATATACCATAAAAACAATTGATCTTCATTCTTTCGGTCTTCACAAAATCTCCGCAAAACTTCATCTTATCCAAGAAAGTGTTTGATATTTCGTTTATCGTCTCGTTTTTCTATCGGAGGCGTAAGAAATCCTCCTGAATCTTATCAATGGCTGACTGAGGACAGTGATATCTCATGAAGGGTTCCTTAAATTCTTGCCAAGTCATCATTTGGAGTTTATCCTCGCCTACTTCATTGCTATACGCATCCCACCAATCTTTCGCCTGGAAAGAGAGTTGACCAGTAGCGAACATCACTTTGTCTTCCTTATCACACCTACTTCGTATAAATACTGCCTCTATGTTGGAAATCCATATTTGGCATGCGATTGGATCAATTTTACCATCATACGTTGCAGGATTGCATGCCATGAAATCTTTATATGTGCATCGTCGTTCCTTGCTTTTACCTTTAGATCCCTCAATTAGTTCCTTCAATTCTTCGATCTTGCTAGTCATCATTGCATCCACAACTCCCAACACCCGACTTTCCACTTCTTGAGCTGATCGTGGAAGATTAGCTTGCTTAACCCCTTCCGCCACTTCTGTGACTTTGCTACTAAATGCTTCTTATCTAGCCGTATCATTGTCATCCTCATTAACGTTTCTTGCATCAGCCATCTACACATTGTCATGTTTATATTTAATACAAATCACAAACTTTCAATATATCATAGTTCATTAGTCCGTATTTACTTCATTCTTATTCTTATATTTTTAATTTTACTCCCTTTTTAAACCTTCATCATTCATTTAGTGTCATTCGACACATTACTTTCGACTTTTACAATTTCATTCCATCGTAACCACTATTTGTGATTACATATATCTTATTAGGCCTTATATGGACCCTACTTAATCATTAAATAGGCTTTCGGACAACTCGGAAATGCGAAATGCGAAAATAATACAAAACAAAAATTTTCAGCGGACTGAATTTCCGCTAGCCGTCGGCGACGGCCTCACAACCCGTTGGCGACGGGCTCTAAAAATGTGGCATCGGCCACTTTGTCCGTAGACAGCCATTTAAGGCGTCGGCCCAAAGGGGGCATCGGCGACGGCTGGCAGCCCATCGGCGGCGGCCTCCCGATTGCTGAAACGTTGTTGCATTTATTTTTGGCTGATTCGACCATTTCCCGGGTCCGTTTTCAGCCACACGGGTCGAGGGACTTCTCATTTTACCCACATTATCACTTCTTAGCATACATAACTTTTATGGCGCGAACACATTGTACATACTTATATTTACCGGTAATTTAAATCTTTACCTCTTAGCGGTCTTGGAGCGAGCACACTTTCAAGCGAGCCGTCAGTTCGAGTTCAAGCACTACTACTATTGCTCGAATCCCTCAAACCTCGGCTCTGATACCAACTTGTAACGCCCCTAACTTATCATTTTCAAAGGATCTTGACTTGGTTAATAGATGTTAGAAATTTCGGCATGACCCGTACGTAAATAGACCACTAACACCTGTTTTATACGGTAAACCATTACAACATAAAACATCCTTGACAAAAACCCAAAATGGAACGTTTAAATTGTTTACAACAAGACTACCACTAATAAGTTTTTAACCAAACCATAAAGACATCAAAATACTACACAATTTAAAGTACATAAGACCAAAAGTTTAGACCACGTTATATTAACTTATGACGGAAGTGTGTAGTGGGCGTGGATCAAGTGTGCTCATTCCAAATCGTCCGACCGCCTAAATTGAGGATTTACCTACATCCAACATAAACAAATAAGTTAGTATTTCATCACTAACACAATTAACTAATAAACCGATTTGTCTCTTTCATGGTTTTACATCATTAAATTATTTTACTAACCGTTAAACGGTTCGTTACATGCTTGCCTCAAAGTAGAGACTAAGCATACTTTTCTTAACATACCCGCTAACGACGGATATAAGTATCATTAACATAACTTTCATTTGATTCGTTCATGACGAACAAACATATTCCTTACATTCTTACCTCATACTCCGATCTGAGTAAGACGGATCGAGTAAACTTTCATTCGTTACATGCTTAACTTCCCATACCCGGTTCAACTAAAAAGAACCGGATATGATGCATTATCTTTATGTCACACCCCGATATTTCCACGTATTACCGGTGGGCCCGGTGGGGAGTATTGTGACGTAGTTGATATCATACACAATTTATATTATCACAGTTTAATACACAACGAAAGTCGAAAGATAAAATCATTACAAACCGAATAAAAAGTAATATCAAGTGTATTACAAAACAGTTGTAAGGATCCACTGATGGACTAAAGTTCAAAAGATCATTGTTCTACAGATTTGATAACATCTAAGCTTGCAAGACTCTTTATTGATGCTAGGAGTAGCCAGCCTATTCCGTTTAGTCCCTGCACTTAGCCTTTTTGGAAAATACGTTAGTTTACACTGGTAAATACAATTAACCGACTCATTTTGAAAATGTTTAGGAAAATTGATTTGAATGCACATGGCACAAAATAATCTTTTATAACTTGGGATAATTATTTATATATAAACTTGTAAAAGAATTACATGTTCGTTATACGTTCAGTAGCCCGGGCTGAATACCGGGTTAAAGATTAATAGACACACCACATGATATAATCTCGCGGTGAGTTATTCTCGAACCCGCGGTTATACCTTTTTATATATATGCCCTGGCAGGTGTACGCCTACACCCCGTGCTTTGGTCGTGGCCAATTCAATGAATGATGCCAAGGATATCCGGGACATGGTCATTAACCCCCCAAAGGCTTTAAGCAAACAAAACAATTTAAACGGGTCATCTCAATAAATTAACCTTCATATGATTATCAATTCAATGCCCGACCAAGCGGTATTTTATATATCGTACCCCAAGCCCGTATAAGGGAAAATAAGTTAAAAGTATTTACCTGAGCAAGTATATATCACGATCAGCGAGTGCAAGTATATCTTTTACCGGTCTCCTAATATGGAATGAAGGTTTTAATAACCTATTAGATTCCTAACGGGTCTTAATTAAGTCTAAACTTAGACCGGTTAATTTTAAAAAAAGATATACGGTTCAAAACGCATGATTAAGCGAAGACCGGATTAGAGTGTGGTTTAGACCCGACAAGTTTGTATACTCGTATAATATGGGTAAACTAAACATACTCTGGATTTTGAGATAAAAACGATAAGGTTTGACCCGTTTTGGCTAATTTATGCAAACTAGCTACATAAACCGCACCGAACGTGAATAATACGTAACGGGTAACCAAAAGAGTCATGAACAGGTTTCCTAAGTTAATATGCTTAAATATGTTGTGATATCAGTAAGATACCTTCCATTATGCCCAAAATGGATTTAAACTCAAATTATGCCCCGAAGGGGTATTTTGGTTATTTTAAAGGTTATAAAAGAGTTTAAATACTAATCTGAGTTTCAGGTCTGATATAATCAGTAAAAATATTTATTTTTATAAGTCATAACAGTAGGGTATTGCATATATGTGAAATTTATCTTTTATAACCAAACTATGCACCGTAGGGGCATTTTGGTAATTTCACATAAGCTTTAAAGGTCAAAATTAGAATTCTGAGTTCAAAACTTTTGCTTACTATTTAATTATAAAAATTTACTAAAAACATCAGTAGGTATTAAGTTTCATATGCCAAAAATAGTTTTAACTCATACTAGGCGCTTAAAACGCGTAAAAGTCGGTTTTAAGCGATTTTCGGGTTTAAATAGGAAATCTGTGTTTCTGATCAGTTTATAAAGTTCAAAATATTTTATTTATTACATAAAATGAGCAGCAAAAAGTTTGGTATCAAAATATTATGTAAAACTCATTTTATTCAAGGAAAGGGCATAACCGACAATTACCGAATTAAAGCAAGAACCCTATGTTATGCTCAGCTTAAAAATAAATAAAAATCTTCAAAAATCCCAAAATATTATATTACATTAGTGGGTAAAAATTTACGTGTCAAAATTTGGGTTTGGATAGGCTTTATTCTAATTACGCCGTTTAATTAATAAAAAGCTTTCTAATTACGCTATTGAGCATAACTCTTAATCTAGACCTCAAACTGATGTCGAATTTTTAGGACAAGTTTATAAATCAGTAATAAAGGTTTTTGTCCTCTCACATTTTCAAAAATCTCGTTTTTAGGTCAAAAGGGCATTATGGTCAACATTTAGGCATATAACGGAAACATGCACATGAATCGAATAACTAATGAACCAAGTTGTATAACCTCAGAGGGTTACACTAATCTATAACCTGGTCCTAATAAAGTTCTAAGGCATTTCTAAAATATGCTACATTGGGTCAGAACTGAAAGTCAAAGCAAAAGTCTACTTTTGCGACTTTCAGTTCCGAACCGAGCTTAAACAGAAAATTGTCGGGTTGAACATGTTTAGACATGTTCTTACATTAATTACCAAGTTATATGAGTGATAAAACAGGTTCCATGGCTTCTACATTGTTAATTATGTGTTTATGCGAAAATTTGCTTTCTGTTGACTATTTATAATTAACTTTGACCCGGCAATTGGCCTAGTTAGAGTGGGAATTAGAGGGTGCCCTTTTAGGGGTTTATTACCTACATAATTACCAACTCAAAGCTACTTTCAATTCGAGAATTGACTGGACCATTAGTGATCAATCAATAAGTCAAACCTTAATTACGACGGGTTTGACTTTAGGCCATTAAACTAATAAAACTGAATTAAGAAAGGTCAAGGAAGCTTACAAAGGTCCTATGCACGACTAATGACCCTTAGGGAATGCTCTTGAGCTCCAGGAGACTCCAGAAAATAAGTTGGAATGGTTTTTGAAATGCAAGTCCAAGTGTTGCAACTTAGAAGTTCTTATATAGGAGTTTTAATGCAACAAGATCATGCCAAACAAGTCTATGAATGATTCCTGATCATTACATATGTCCCTATTGCATGTAATACCATTGGAGTGGCCCCTGGAATGTAAAACAAGGCTTCAAAGGCGGTGCAACAGGCTGAAACTGGCACCTGTGTTTGTTTTCTATCGCTGGCAGTACCAGGCAGCCCGCGTAAGTGGCCACAAGGGTCTTACGCGGCCGGTATGAGGCCCAGGTCAGGTTAAATAAGTTTCAGAATTTGCATATTTGGTCCCTGGTCCTTTTTATAGTTGTTTTAACTTATTATTTTGCACTTTTAACCCTCCAACTTGATTTTTAAGGACCCTAACTTGTAAAAAACTTTGTTAAGTCCTTGGTTAGCTTTACGATCACCCGAAAAGTCCTGAATTTCAACGTTGACGCTTTTAACCCCTCACTTACGAATGTTAGCATAACTTTCTCATACGAAATCGAAACCTTGTGAAATTTTTATCACTTATTCTAGTGAGCATAATTAATCATTACAAAGCTTCGGGTTCACTAAAAGGTCACTCAGAGGTATAAATTAAACATGTTGACACTTTTAACCCTTGCGGTTTGTAAACTTTCACTTTCTTCCACAAATGGCTTCATACGCTTCATAATTCATTCGTTTAAGGTTATAAACGTCGTGTAGGGTTGTTGAAAGGTATAATTATAAAATGTTGACACCTTGAATCCTTTTACACATATACTTTCTTTGTTTGTCAACTTTAGTCCCTCATATTCAATCCTTTACACGTTTAAAGCTCATGACACGTGTCTTCATTAAATTGGACATGAATTTACGAGGTGTTACATCCTCACCCCCTTAAAAGAAATCTCGACCTCGAGATTTACTGAAATGAATGAGGGTACTTCTCTTTCATTGTGGACTCTACCTCCCACGTATACTCGGGACCTCTACGGGCATCCCATTTAACCTTTACAATTAGTACATGCTTCCTTCGAAGCTTCTTAACCTGTTGATCCTCGATCGACAAAGGTTTTTCAACAAATTTCAGGCTCTCATCCGTGTGCACATCCGTATGTGGTATGACTAGTGATTCATCAGCTAGACATTTCTTCAGATTGCAGATGTGGAATACATTATGAATACCACTGAGCTCTTCAGGCAGGTTTAACTTGTAAGCCATTGTTCCGACACATTCGATGATCTCGAATGGTCCTATATATCTTGGGCTTAACTTGCCTTTCTTACCAAATCGCATTACCCCTTTCCAGGGTGATACCTTCAGTAATACTTTGTCACCAACCTCAAACTTTAGAGGTTTACGCCTTTTATCTGCGTAGCTTTTCTGCCTATCCCTGGCAGCTTTGAGACGACCTCGTATCTGTATAATCTTATCTGTCGTCTCCAGGACTATATCAGGTCCTGTTAGTTGGACATCTCCAACCTCTGCCCAGCAAATGGGCGTTCTGCATTTTCTTCCATACAGGGCTTCAAAAGGTGCAGCTTGAATACTGGAATGATAGCTGTTGTTGTATGAGAATTCAGTCAATGGAAGATGATCATCCCAACTTCCTCCTAAGTCAATAACACAAGCTCGTAGCATATCCTCGAGTGTCTGAATAGTACGCTCGCTCTGACCATCCGTCTGAGGATGATATGCTGTGCTGAAGTTCAATCGAGTGCCTAGGGATTGTTGAAAACTTTTCTAGAAATGCGATGTATACCTCGTATCTCTATCAGAGATGATAGACACTGGCACTCCGTGGAGAGATATAATCTCATCCACGTACAGCTGAGCTAACTTATCTGAGCTGTGTGTTTCCTTAATAGGTAAGAAGTGGGCTGACTTAGTCAGTCTATCCACTATAACCCAAATAGTATCATTTCCTCGCTTTGTTTTTGGCAACTTGGTGATAAAATCCATAGTCACCATTTCCCATTTTCAGGTGGGAAGTTCAGGCTGTTGTAGCAAACCTGAAGGCTTCTGGTGTTCTGCTTTAACTTGAGCACATGTCAGACATTTGGCCACATAGGTGACTATAGACTTCTTCAAACCTATCCACCAATAATTTGCCTTTAAATCCTGGTACATCTTGTCACTTCCAGGATGAACAGAATACTTGGAACTGTGAGCTTCTTGGAGGATAACATCCTGTAGTCCTCCATGGATTGGAACCCATATTCGTCCATTTAATCTTAGGATTCCATCCTTGCCATAAGATAACTGCTCGGCAGTTACTCCCAACTTTTCATTAGGATAGTTAGCTTCTAATACAGCTTCCTTTTGAGCGGCTAACAATCTTTCATTCAAACCGTTCTTTAATTCAATGCTCTTGGCATTGATTCTAATGGGCTTAACCCTTTCCTTTCTGCTCAAAGCATCGGCGACCACATTCGCCTTACCTGGATGGTATCGGATTTCACAATCATAATCATTCAGTGTCTCCATCCATCGTCGCTGCCTCGTGTTCAGATCCTTCTGGTTAAACAGATGTTGAAGGCTCTTGTGATCAGAATAGATCACACACTTGGTACCATATAAATAATGCCTCCAAAGTTTCAGTGCAAACACAACGGCACCCAACTCCAAATCGTGGGTGGTGTAATTCTTCTCGTGCACTTTTAATTGTCGGGAAGCGTATGCAATAACTTTACCTTTCTGCATTAGCACACATCCCATGCCAGTGTGCGATGCGTCACAGTAAACCACAAATTCTTCAATCCCTTCAGGCAATGTCAACACAGGAGCATTGCTTAACTTCTATTTAAGAATATCGAAGGATTCTTGTTGCTTAGGACCCCAATCAAACTTAATATTCTTACGAGTTAATGAAGTTAGGGGTGCTGCAATTCTTGAGAAGTTTTCAATAAAATGCCTATAGTATCCTACTAGCCCTAGAAAGCTGCGAATCTCTGTGGGCGTCTTCGGCTCTTGCCAATTCATGATAGCTTCTATCTTAGCGGGATTCACCTGGATACCATGCTTACTAACCACATGTCCAAGGAATTGGACTTCACGAAGCCAAAATTGACACTTTGAAAACTTGGCATAGAGTTTCTCATGCTGAAGAAGTTTAAGAATACAACGAAGATGCTTCTCATGGTCATCTTGATTCTTTGAGTAAATAAGAATGTCATCGACGAAGACCATGACAAATTTATCCAAGTAGGGCTTACATACGCGGTTCATGAGATCCATGAACGCTGCTGGTGCATTAGTGAGCCAAAAAGGCATCACTAAGAACTCGTAGTGACCATAACGAGTTCTAAATGCAGTCTTGTGCACATCTTCATCCCTAACCTTCAGTTGATGGTAACCCGACCTTAAATCAATCTTGGAGAAGTAACTTGCCCCTTGCAATTGATCGAACAGATCGTCGATCCTAGGCAATGGATATCTGTTCTTGATAATGACCTTGTTAAGCTCACGATAATCGATGCATAGACGCATTGATCCATCTTTCTTCTTTACAAACAGAATTGGTGCTCCCCAGGGAGATGAGCTAGGTCTAATAAATCCTTTTGCTAGCAAATCATCCAACTGTGTTCTTAACTCCTTCATCTCAGTTGGGGCTAACCGGTAAGGTGCTCTTGCAATAGGTGCTGCTCCAGGTATAATGTCAATTCTAAACTCCACTTGCCTATCTGGGGGTAAACCAGGTAGTTCTTCAGGAAATACATCAGGGTATTCAGAAATGATAGGGATGTCTTCAATCTTGGGTTTTGGCTCATCAATAGTCACTTGTGCCATATAAATGACACAACATTTCTTCATACACCTTGATGCCTTAAGCACAGACACTTGCTTAGGCAACCCATACTGAGTATCTCCTTGTATGGTAAGTGGCTCAGCATACGGAGTCTTGATCACTACTTGTTTCTTGTCACAAACAATCTGGGCTTGGTTATGAGATAACCAATCCATGCCTATTACTATGTCGAAACCAGCTAATTTCAAAGGAAGCAAGGATAACGGAAAGGAGTGGTTCATAATGGATATAAAACATCCATCTACACAGTTGAGGCAGTTTCTAGGGTACCATCGGCCAACTCTACTTCATATTTCACGCTTAGGGTTTTAACAGGCAGATTTAGCAACTTACAAAACTTATTATCGACAAATGACTTATCCGCACCCGAATCAAATAATACCCTTGCATAAACATCATTAATAAAGGTACCTGTTATCACGTTATCATCCTGCACCGCTTCCCGTGCATCCATTCGAAAGACCCTAGCATTGGTCTTTTTGGCTTCTTCAGGCTTTTTGGCATACTTAGGGCAGTTGGACTTGATGTGCCCTTTCTCATTACAGTTATAGCACGTTGCATCCTTTATCTTCTTGCACTCTATCGTCTTCTGCTCACTTGACTTACAAATCCCACAAGCCCTCGGCTGTGATTGGGATTTTGACTCGTATCTGCACCTCCCCAAATGACACTTCTTACAGGTTTTGCATTTAGGCTTCTCGCCCGACTGTTGGTCATCTTTCTTGAACCCTGAACTCTTCTTGTGGTCAGAGTTCCCTTTGTGCTTCATGTCTGAACGGTGGGAGTTTTCATCCTCACGTTTCCTCTTCATTATATCAGAATTTCTTAGCGATCTTTGCCTGACCGCATTAAGGGTGAGAGACAAGGATAAATCAGCTACAGACCTAAAGGTAGTAGGTCGGGATGCCTTCACGCTTGCTTTGATCTCCGGGGCTAAACTCCCAATGAAGCGGGCAATCCGTTTTGGTTCCGGTGTCACCAAGTATGGAACCAATCGAGACATGGTATTAAAACTCGTAAGGTACGCCTGACAGTCTAAATTCTTCATAACCAATGTCAAGAAGTCGGTCTTGATCTTCTCAACCTCATGTTGAGGGCAGTAATTTTCTTTGATGAGAGTAACGAACTGCTCCCAAGACATATCATACAAATGAACTTTTCCAGTAGCTTGGATCAGAGACCTCCACCAAGCTAATGCTTCTCCTTTAAATGACTGAGATACAAACTTCACAACGTCCCTATCAGCGCAACCACTGATATCAACCACAGTGTCCATTTAATCGAGCCAAGTCATACAATCGACGGCTCCTTTCTCCCCTGTGAAGTCTCTAGTCTTGCAGGAGACGAAGTACTTATATGTACAGGACTTACCACGTGGTTCTTGTTTGAGCTCAATCTTCTTCGACGGAACACTATGCTGATTTGAGGAGTGATGATTGCAGGACAAAATAACAAAGTTCCGCACCAGTTACGTTGACCCTAGTAGTATCATGATTCTCCCTTGGATGACTGTTGACTTCTTCAGACTCTGCCATGTAGCTTGATTGCTACATAAAATGATGACAATGATTTCTTAGAGGTTTATAATAGATTTGTCAATCTTATTAACTTATTAACCATGGTATTAAAGAACCATATTGGTTAATTTGTTAAGTATTTCATTCAGGATTTTTTATTAATAACCCTTAGTTATAATTAAATATAATAATGGCACAAAAGGCCAAGTCACATGGACATTTTCAAATTATAGGCCAAGATCTTATAGGATCGAGGTATTAAGGCTTGAATCATAGTTCATTACCTTTCTTGACAGGGAGTTATAGGCTACGACTGTCTTTTGTCTTATATGACAATGATTATGGCCTGTAGGCATTACATCACAAATGGATGTTTAAATAATAAAGAAGGAATTGGAATAATCCAATGTAAGGATGACACGTGTGATTTTACGAATCACATCAGCCAGGAATGTTAACAGGTTTTCAGATGTTAACAAGGATTTGAATCTTTTTAAACAGGTTTTACCATCATGGCCAGGTCTTATAATGACATGCAGGCAAGGTTATACCCTTCAAGATTCTTATTTAATATTTAAAGGTAGATCTTATAAAAAGGAATGACATATTTTGGATTTATTCATTTATTTAATACATTTTACATTTATGCATATAATGACAAAATAAAATTTAAATGATAACATGCCACTAAAATTTTAAAAGAGTACATGGTTGCCCTAAACGGGACTTTTAACAGAAATAACTTGCCCGCGCAGGGGCTAAACAGAAATGACACGCCCACGCAGGGGCTAAACAGAAACTACAAGTCCTCGCAGGGACTGGTTACATAAACAGATGTCCACGCAGGGACTTGATTGAAATTAAAGAAATACAAATAAACAAATAAAGGATTTAATGATCCTTTATGCTCTTCCCCTTGATTAAGCTCGCCAGACCCTTGAGAAATCCTCAGTTGTGCCTACGCTCTTCCCGAACCTCCTGCTCCACCTGACTCAACCTTTGAAGAATCTCCTGCTGCTGTGGTGGCGATAACAGTGGCGGCTGCGGGGGCTGCTGATGCTGCGGAGGTTGAGGAGGTGGTGGTTGTTGATACCCATAAGGTGGGTACCCGGTTTGGTAGGAGGATGCGTAAGGTCCTTCAGGATAAAGGGCATTGTAGTTGGCTGCTACAAGGTATGGGTCAACATTGGGGGCATTATCGTAGTTATACCCCGGGTAGGCAGGCGGCTCAAAGGGGTTGTACGCCGCTGCACTGGCGTATGTAGGAATTGGGTTATCGTAACCCACTGGTGGCAGTGCGACTGGCGCAGACTCCACCTCAGAAACAGGATTCGAAGGCCCACCCATTTGTGGGTCTTCGTATAGTGGCGGGTAATGACTGCCACTTGAATGCTGAGGGGTACTGATACGGACTCCCCCTCACACGGACATCCATGCGGTTGATCCCCTACGCCTCGGTGGCTCCGGAGGCGATTGCTGCACTGGTGGTGGTGGCGGTGGAGTAACCGCTACAAAACGCGAATCCTCCGAGGGATCCTGCTGTTGCTGCTGCTGTGATGAGTGGTAACTGGGGGTAAACACCTAGTCGTATTGGGCAAATCTTGCCTGATAACTGTCTGGACCACGATAAGGTGATCCATGATATGATGACCCATCCGAAATCTCGATGGGGTGAGTAGGTGTTCCGGTTGGCGGCTCGGCAGGTTCTGGATCCTCTTCCATGTCCATGGAGAAATGGTCCTCCGGTCCCAATGGGTTATAACCCATTGGTTCATCAATCTGGTTTGCCGGGTTGAACCGGCTTTGAAAGTAGGGTGTTGGGTCGTTGAAGGAATGGTATGAGTTGGGCTTTGAAGGGGTATAAAATAATGATGTGAGTTGTGGGGCTCGTTCTCCGATTGAGGCCCGAAAGAGTTGAGGTAAGAAGGCGAGGAGCTCAGCAAGACTGAACGCCTCGCGGGTTCTAAATGGGTCCTCCAGTCTTCTTGAGGACTTTTGCTTAAAGTGTCTGATGGAGTGTGAAGGCCCGGCCTCGTGATCGTTGGGGGCGAAGAATGGCCCATTGCCCCTACCTCTTCCTAGGATTCTTGGCGGCATTCTTGTAGGTCCTGTCAAAACGGACAACATAAACAACAAAAGAAACAATAAAGGACAAAACAAAATAAGTCAGAATTTTTCCTAAGTTCTTTGTCTAGACTCGAAAGTCGAGGAATGTGCAAACTGTGTCATTGAGATTAAACACAAAAGGCTAGTGTTTAATTCACTCAACGTTGGCTCTGATACCAACCTGTCACACCCCGATATTTCCACCTATTACCGGTGGGCCCGGTGGGGAGTATTGTGACGTAGTTGATATCATAGACAATTTATATTATCACAGTTTAATACACAGCGGAAGTCGAAAGATAAAATCATTATAAACTGAATAAAAAGTAATATCAAGTGTATTACAAAATGGTTGTAAGGATCCACAGGCGGATCAAAGTTCAAAAGATCATTGTTCAACAGATTTGATAACATCTAAGCTTGCAAGACTCTTTATTGATGCTAGAAGTAGCCAGCCTATTCCGTTTAGTACCTGCACTTAGCCTTTTTGGAAAATACGTCAGTTTACACTGGTAAATACAATTAACCGACTCATTTTGAAAATGTTTAGGAAAATTGATTTGAATGCACATGGCACAAAATAATCTTTTATAACTTGGGATAATTATTTATATATAAACTTGTAAAAGAATTACATGTTCGTTATACGTTCAGTAGCCCGGGCTGAATACCGGGTTAAAGGTTAATAGACACACCACATGATATAATCCTGTGGCGAGTTATTCTCGAACCCGCGGTTATACCTTTTTATATATATGCACTGGCAGGTGTACGCCTACACCTCATGCTTAGGTCGTGGCCATTTCAATGAATGATGCCAAGGATATCTGGGACATGGTCATTAACCCCCCAAAGGCTTTAAGCAAACAAAACAATTTAAACGGGTCATCTCAATAAATTAACCTTCATATGATTAACAATTCAATGCCCGACCAAGCGGTATTTTATATACCGTACCCCAAGCCCGTATAAGGGAAAATAAGTTAAAAGTATTTACCTGAGCAAGTATATATCACAATCAGCAAGTGCAAGTATCTTTTACTGGTCTCCTAATCTGGAACGAAGGTTTAATAACCCATTAGATTCCTAACGGGTCTTAATTAAGTCTAAACTTAGACCTGTTAGTTTTAAAGGAAGATATACGGTTCAAAACGCACGATTAAGCGAAGACCGGATTAGAGTGTGGTTTAGACCCGAAAAGTTTGTATACTTGTATAATATGGGTAAACTAAACACATTCTGGATTTTGAGATAAAAACGATAATGTTTGACCCGTTTCGGCTAATTTATGCAAACTAGTTACATAAACCGCACCGAACACGAATAATGCGGAACGGGTAACCAAAAGAGTCATGAATAGATTTCCTAAGTTAATATGCCTTAAATATGTTGTGATATCAGTAAGATACCTTCCATTATGCCTAAATGGATTTAAACTCAAATTATGCCCCGTAGGGGTATTTTGGTCATTTTAAAGGTTATAAAAGAGTTTAAATACTAATCTGAGTTTCAGGTCTGATATAATCAGAAAAAATATTTATTTTTATAAGTCATAACAGTAGGGTATTGCATATATCTCAAATTTATCTTTTATAACCAAACTATGCACCGTGGAGGCATTTTGGTAATTTCACATAAGCTTTAAAGATCAAAATTACAATTCTGAGTTCAAAACTTTTGCTTACTGTTTAATTATAAAAATTTACTTAAAAAATCAGTAGGTATTAAGTTTCATATGCCAAAAATAGTTTTAACTCATACTATGCGCTTAAAACGCGTAAAAGTCGGTTTTAAGCGATTTTCAGGTTTAAATAGGAAATCTGAGTTTCTGATCAGTTTATAAAGTTCAAAATATTTTATTTATTACATAAAATCAGTAGCGAATAGTTTGGTATCAAAATATTATGTAAAACTCATTTTATTCAAGGAAAGGGCATAACCGACAATTACCGAATTAAAGCAAGAACCCTATGTTATGCTCAGCTTAAAAATAAATAAAAATCTTCAAAAATCCCAAAATATTATATTATATCAGTGGGTAAAAATTTTGGTGTCAAAATTTGGGTTTAGATAGGCTTTATGCTAATTACGCCGTTTAATTAATAAAGAGCTTTCTAATTACGCTATTGAGCATAACTCTTAATCTAGATCTCAAACTGATGTCAAATTTTTAGGACAAGTTTATAAATCAGTAATAAAGGTTTTTGTCCTCTCACATTTTCAAAAATCTCGTTTTATGGTCAAAAGGGCATTATGGTCAACATTTAGGCATATAACTGAAACATGCACATGAATCGAATAACTAATGAACCAAGTTGTATAACCTCAGAGGGTTACACTAATCTATAACCTGGTCCTAATAGAGTTCTAAGGCATTTCTAAAATATGCTACATTGGGTCAGAACTGAAAGTCAAAGCAAAAGTCTACTTTTGCGACTTTCGATTCCGAACCGAGCTTAAACAGAAAATTGTTGGGTTGAACATGTTTAGACATGTTCTTACATTAATTACCAAATTATATGAGTGATAAAACAGGTTCCATGGCTTCTACATTGTTAATTATGTGTTTGTGCAAAAATTTGCTTTCTGTTGAGTTTTTATAAATAACTTTGACCCGACAATTGACCTAGTTAGAGTGTGAATTAGAGGGTGCCCTTTTAGGGGTTTATTACCCACATAATTACCAACTCAAAGCTACTTTCAATTCGAGAATTGACTGGACCATTAGTGATTAATCACTAATTCAAACCTTAATTACTACGGGTTTGACTTTAGGCCATTAAACTAATAAAACTAAATTAAGAAAGGTCAAGGAAGCTTACAAAGGTCCTATGCACGACTAATGACCCTTAGGGAATGCTCTTGAGCTCCAGGAGACTCCAGAAAATAAGTTGGAATGGTTTTTGAAATGCAAGTACAAGTGATGCAACTTAGAAGTTCTTATATAACAGTTTTAATGCAACAAGATCATGCCAAACAAGTCTATGAATGATTCCTGATCATTACATATGTCCCTATTGCATGTAATACCATTGGAGTGGCCCCTGGAATGTAAAACAAGGCTTCAAAGGCGGTGCAACAGGCTGAAACTGGCACCTGTGTTTGTTTTCTGTCGCTGACAGTACCAGGCGGCCCGCGTAAGTGACCACAAGGGTCTTACGCGGCCGGTATGAGGCCCAGGTCAGGTTAAACAAGTTTCAGAATTTGCATATTTGGTCCCCTGGTCCTTTTTATAGTTGTTTTAACTTATTATTTTGCACTTTAACCCTCCAACTTGATTTTTAAGGACCCTAAGTTATAAACAAACTTTTTTAAGTCCTTGGTTAGCTTTACGATCACCCGAAAAGTCCTGAATTTCAACGTTGACGCTTTTAACCCCTCACTTACGAATGTTAGCATAACTTTCTCATACGAAATCGAAACCTTGTGAAAATTTTATCACTTATTCTAGTGAGCATAATTAATCGTTACAAAGCTTCGGGTTCAATAAAAGGTCACTCAGAGGTATAAATTAAACATCTTGACACTTTTAACCCTTGCGGTTTGTAAACTTTCACTTTCTTCCACAAATGGCTTCATACGCTTCATAATTCATTCGTTTAAGGTTATAAACATCGTGTAGGGTTGTTAAAAGGTATAATTATCAAATGTTGACACCTTGAATCCTTTTACACATATACTTTCTTTGTTTGTCAACTTTAGTCCCTCATATTCAATCCTTTGCACGTTTAAAGCTCATGACACGTGTCTTCAATATATTGGACATGAATTTACGTGGTGTTACACTTTCGTAACTTTTTCTGTGACAACCGTCACTTTTTCGTACATTCCGTACACTAAATGAACAGTGATCTGTGCTTTAATGAACGTACATGATCCAGTTCACAAGACAAATAAATTTCTGAATTCCATACAAGTGAATTCATGCATGATATATGCTACAAGAATTACGTTATGTTAGCGTTGCGTCAAAAATATTAGTAAACTCACCGGTAAGTCACATCATGTCAACAGAACTGCAGAAAGCAGTCAGACATTAGAATTGAGGCCTAGGTGTAGGACCGATGACAAAAATACATTAAAACCCAAGAGTACATACAAGGGTCTAATATATATACTCTCCGGAAGCAAAAATGAGCACTAAAAAGCACCCGAAACGCACTTTAAGTGCAGAATTTTATATAATTCAGCTATAATCAACATTATAGCACTAAAATATTATGCAGAAATTACGTTTTATTATCCAGAATACTTCCCCAGGTGTTGGGAATCGAAAGTATTACAAAAGGACACTTAAAGGGCACTAAATGGTGCAATTTAGCACTTTAACGAACCGGTGTCCAACCGAACAACCGGACATTGCCCGGAACACCAAAATATTGCTAGAAGCAATGTTTTTATTTTTCTAAGCTAATTAGGGTACCCGAATACCCTAACACCCGTCACAAGACACTACATGCTAATATATAGTCTTAACCTCCTACTTAACAACTAATACTTAATCATTTAGTTAGAAACCAACCATGAGACCCCCCCCCCCTCATGCCATAATCGGCCATGTGGCCTAATTGGTGGATCTTATGGGATATTGTTAGATATTGGTGAATCTTGGAAGATTTAAAGTAAGATATGGTCTAGTACTTGAGGATACACAAGATCCTACAATATCCATCAAAGATCTTGCTTGGATTTCACTAGATTTCATAAGATATTACTTGGATTTGATTTGATTTCATAAGATATTGCATAGATATTATGAATCTTGAAAGATTTACTAGAGGTTTTGCAAAGTACTATAAGTTACAACTAGACCCCTCCCCATATCCTAACAAAATCGGCCCAACATGTCTAAATACAAGATTATGTAATCTTCCCAAGATCTTAAATTGATTTTATTTAGATTTATTTAGATATTATGTGATATTTCTTGGATTCTATAAGATTTATGAGGATCTTGAAAGATATGACTATAAGTATGACATATGGATTCTAAAGATCTTCATAATTCACTCACTTCACAACATTACACCTCTCTTACTCTCTCTCTTGCTCTCTTGATCTCGGCCAAACATAGAGCCACCACCACCACCATTGTTCCATCCATTTCAAGGCATTCTCAAGGTGCAAGGAGCCATATAAGAAGGTTTGGTGGTCTCGGAACTTGAAGGACCTCATCCGTTTGCTTTTATCCACCTCATTTGCACTCTTGAACTTCCCTAGCCTTGAGCTAGTAGTAAGTGTTCTAAAACACCTTCTTGATCTTGTCTAGAGTGGTTAATAAGAGATTTGTCGGTTGAAAATCGTGAACATACTAAATCACCAACTAAAAGTCTATCAAAGTGATGAATATGTTGGTTAATAGATGGATAATTGTGTAAAACTTGTTAAACTTGTTTTGTGATGATTATTTTGTGTTGTTTAATGCTAGTAGTAGTTCGGATCGTCATCTAACCCGGCTAGGTTATGTTCTTAGAGCATGAGATAGTGTATGTTAAAGTATAAAAAGGACTAGATGATGAACACTACTACTATTAAACATGAACTTGTGTAAAAACAATTTATCTTATGAAATGGAGTTCTAAACTAGTAGATCTAAAGATCTACAAGTGGTATTTTCGAAAGACCAACTGTAAGACAAAACCATGTTTTAAAACCGGATCTTTCATGAAGTAGAGGTGTTTTTATGAACAAACAAGTGTGTGGACACTTGTGTAACAAAAGTTTTAACAAAGAAATAATTTTCGTAAAAACCGACTAGAATTTGTGAAACTTCATATTCTTTAAAAAATAAAGTTTTTAAGAAACTAAACTTATTTTTAAAGATAACAAGACTTACTAAATGTGCTAGTAAGTTACTACACATTTTTGTAAATATTCAAGTTCATGAAATGGAGAAATTAGTGATTGTGGTTGATGATTATTGTTGATAATTGTTGTTGATGATTGTTGACGATTTAAAAGAAAATAAACACATGTTTTGAAAACATGGGAAACCTCCATTTTTAGGGGAAACTCTGTCAAAATTTTTATAAATTTTGACACTTAGAAAAATATAAGTTTTTGGGAAACTTATTCCCTAAAAATGTATTTAAAGTGTTACCAAGGTTTCCCTAATTTTTGGTGATAAGAAATGAGGATTTCTTCAAGAATAAAAATGGATATAAGTATGTATATTTTTGAGAGAAAAATATATATTATTTTATCACCAACTTTTGTGCTAAGTGTATATAGTATGTGTTATACGTGCTAGTGTATTAAGACTTAAAAATACACTAAACACTCATGAGGAGTATAAACATAAAAACACACATGCAACATACAAGATACATAATTCGGGTGCAAAGTGCAAAACACGAGATACTTATATTAATTTTAGAGAAAATAATATAAGTAAGACACGTAGTTAAAAATATAGAATATTTTTAACAGAAGAATATATACGAAAGAGAGTGACTGTACTTGTGCGACGCAAGTCTAGTGACTAACGTTAAGAAAACGCGTATAGGTTACGACGTTAATTAAGCAAATCCGGTGAAGTTTACGACGTAAGGAACGCAAAGTTGTGAGTTCATGCTCCCCCTTTTCTTTAACTGTTTTGGTTTTATAACTCTCGGGGGTAAAATACATGTTACAAATATTATAATTTTTACAAAGGGTAAAAATACAAGAAGCACTCTTGGTGAGAACGAGAACCGAGTGCAATATGATTTGAGAATACGAGAAGCACTCGTGGTGAGTGCAATATGATGAGCTTTAAGAAAAGCCTAGAAAATACTAGATCATGTGAGCTTAAACTAGATATTGAGATGCCATTAATACTTAATTAGGGACGAGGGTTAGATCTAACGGGTACGGCCGAGCCCCACTCATGGTCCTTATGTGACCTCTTGAGTGCTTCGGTGTCCCAGTCGAGGGAAATCGACACAGTCGAGGTTAATTGACACAGTCGAGGGAAATCGACACAGTCAAGGGAAATTGACGCAGTCGAGGTTAATCGACACAGTCGAGGGTAATCGACACAGTTAAAGGAGAAAATACTAATGCTCCTATGTCCTCACATGCCTTGAAGGAGAAAATACTAATGCTCCTATGTCCTCACGTGCCTTAATGTCCTTGTATAAACAATCATTTAAAACGTGGGGTACACAAGAAAACTTGAATGATACTTGAGTACGTGGGGTACTCAAGAAAACGGGAATTATACTTGAGTACGTGGGGTACTCAAGAAAGACTTGAATTATACATGACAAATACTATGCTTTCATACAAAGTATAAAAACGTGAAATACAAAAAACGCATGAACTCGCTCAACTTTATGTTGATGTTTTCCAAAATTACATGTATTTCAGGTGACAGGATGGATCTTGGGCGCAAGTGTCGTAACTAGAAGTAGACTACAAGTTTAGATGTCATCCACTTTTGTTGAATTGTAACCTTGTCAAAGGTCGTGTTTTGAAAACTTAAATAACAAGTATTTGTAATACTTAAATTTTCATAAATGGATGAACATCGTTTTGATCATGTAGTTGTTTATTACGATTGAATGCAATGATAACAAGCTAGTCACACATCATACGCTTCCGCAAAAGACAGGGTGTGAGAGTTTGGTATCAGAGGTTCGATTGTAGTGAACTAGGATTCTTTCTCGAGTCTAGACTACAATCACTAGAGTTCTCTCACGAAAACATTTTTCAAAAAGGTTTTCATTGCATTCACAAAAGCGCCAAGATCCACAAGTCAGACACTTTTCAAAAAGTGACAAGGCAAGGACATTAGTGAGGAATACCTTTAAAATAAGGTGCCAACCAAAGCATAGTCTACACGAGTTAGACTTGCCAAAAACAAAATGACCCCCAAAAACGAGAGTTATACGTGATATAATGCATTAAAATGCTTGTTTATGCTAAGTAGCATATATGTTATTGATATACATACATACAAATAAGTGTACGGAATGATTATTGACGTGAATAAGATACTTCGACTCCGAATCCTATTACTATACGTGACTCGCACGATGAAGCTACCGACCTCGCATCCTTTGCAAAGCTCATGGATGGGAGTGATTACCAAACAAGATGCTGAGCTTACTTCCGTAGGAAATGGCTGCTCTTCCCTCTCGAACGTGAAGATGCCAGACGACGGCGATGATGACGAGGCAGAGGCGGCAACCTTGAACGAATTCTCAATCAACGGGACGAGATCCCTGCGGCTTATGTGAAGCAAGATTGATGATATGCTTAACCAGAAAAGGGAGATGAAGTATTCATCTCGAAGGTGCCCCTCCAACTACTAGGAATTCTCTCTATTCCTATTCCATCTAATCATCGTGCCTATACGCGCGTAACGATAACGAATGTTAGCGCGTGGACCATCGCAAAGGTCCTTTCCAGGACAAGAGGTATAAGGACAGTAGTGTCCCCTCTTTGATTGATCATCTGCTTGGACGAGAGAAAATTTGGGTAACTGTGCAAGACAATTTATTATTACGGAGGCCCACGTAATAACGACTTGTAGTGCACAGGAATCCTGGTGGACTCTGCGGGCCGAGCTAATGAAAACCATACCAAATTTATCTATAGGTGTCCTCACCTTCATCTGGTAGAACAACACATAGATCAGTGCTTTAGCACGTTAGAAAGTAGGAAGCCTGTCTTAGCCTACTTTGTGACTGACACATCTACCTGCATACGAGACGTCTGAGAAGACGATGTTTAAGCAAGAGAGGTGGAATGACATTCAGAATCAGTGACGATACACTCCCTATCACCTCTACACAAACAACCCCATCAAAGGGGAGAGATACGCACCAGTAAAGCTAAAGACCTAAAGAAAACCAATGTAGCAGGAAATAACTGAAACTTGAATGACCAAGGCGATGTAGCCTCGAGTTCATTTCAAACGATAAGCCAAGTTGGCAAGCCTATGTGAAGGCTCAATAACTGTTTCCTCGCTTATACACTGATTATATATACGTGTGAAATTGGGTGGCTTATGGTGCTATGTATATCATAGACAATTAAAATGTTGTCTAACCTACTTCATGCCATTTTGGCAGAAGAGAATGCCGCCCAGGCGAGACACAAACACCAGTACGTTGCCAAGAACAGAAGCCGAGCTGCAAGAACGCATCTCACAGGCGATTGCTCGACATGAAGCCCTCCGCTCTAAGCACAGCGATGGCACTACTGAAAATAACCCTCCAACTGGCTGCACCTATAAACAATTCCTGGACTGCAAGCCATTGAATTTTGATGGCACAGGAGGTGCCGTTGCATTTGTTCGTTGGGCAGAAAAGACTGACTCCATTCTAAGAATGAGTAACTATTCGCCCCGACAGAGTGTTACTTATATCTCAGGGTTATTCGTAGATGGCGCACTCTCCTGGTGGAACCTTCAGGTTCAAATCCTTGGTGCGGATGCTGCTTATGCACTAAGCTGGGACGAGCTCAAGGAAATGATGGAAAAGAAATATTGTTCTAGAGCTGAAATCCAGAAGCTTGAGGTGGAGTTCTGGAACTGGAAAATGGACGGACCAAAGATTCCTGAATACGTCCAACGATTTCACGACTTGTCTAGGGTCGTCCCCTACTTAGTCAAACCGGAATTCAAAAGGGTTGAACGATTCATTTGGGGACTTGCACCTCAGATCAGGAGCATGGTTACTACCTCAAAGCCCTCAACCATTGCAGAGGGTATCGATATGAGTGTCACTCTTACTGAAGAAGCTCTACGTGCGGGAAAATTTTCGGAATCTGAGGATAACAAGAGAGAGACTCATATGGAGTCATCAGGCAATAAGAAAAGGAAGTCTTCGAATCTAAAGGTGGGCACACGAGTCAGCTATGGAAGCTCTAAAGCAAACAAAATAAAGAAAGTGAATCCACCACATGACAGGAAAACTGAGGGAGCCACTAATAAGGCTTGTGGCAAGATATACTCAGGGACTAAGCCGAGATGCGGGGAATGCACTTTTCACCATGAAGGTCGATGTCTAAGGCCTACGTGCGAAAAGTGTGGAAAAGAAGGGCACAGCAAGGATGCCTGTTGGGCGAAGGACCCAGATGGGAGAAATAAAAGAATACCAGGTTGCTACAAATGTGGTGAAGCAGGGCACTTTAGGAAAGATTGCCCTAGAGAGAAACAAGCAAGGAAGGGTTTTCACGATCGAAACTCGTGAAGCACGCCAGGATCCAGATGCGGTTACGGGTACGTTCCCTATTAACCAACCTAATGCATCTACTTTTAATTAATACTGGCATCAACTTTAACCTTGCATGCTTAGAACATAAGAAACTACTTGGCCTAGTTTCGAGTAATATAGACGTCCCGTATTCTTCAGAAATGGGCATATAGGAGGCTAGTTTAACAGTCGAAGCAATTAAGGATTGCATTTAGGGACTCAGAAGGTCGGAACCTTCCGTTACCATTGACTCGCGAAGTCATAATATGTTAGTCAGCATGGATCAGAAATCCAAGTATACAGCTGACGTCATTTGATATGAGAAAATCAGTCGCATCCCTCTTGCGAATGATGAAACCCAAACTTCCTGCAATAGGTGCAAGGATGCTAGACCCCACAAGGCGGCAGATCTACGACATCCTTCATTGGTCAAAGAGGCATAGAAACGCCTCTGAGCAGACTACAGAGCCTGAGAACTTCCCCGTGACGGAAGAGGTTCCAGGAGCCTTTTCTGAAGATCTATCAGGAATACCTCCACAACGGCAAGAGAAGTTTATGATAAATCGTGTGCCAGGAGCAGCACCAGTGCCGAATGACGCCATACCGACTAGCTTCACCAGCGAAGCATGAACCTCTGATACAACTACAAGAGCTGTTAGACAGAGGAAATTAAGGACATAACATCCTTAGTTAAGGAGAAAAGGAGAAAGTTGGTAGTCTCCACTTTACATAAGCTTCAGAAAATTGAGGATCAGAATCCTTTGCCGGGGACTGGTGACACAAATGAGCCAATCGTAAGGTTCCAGTTACCACTCAAAGATCAACTTGAGGACAAGATATCCTCCACTGTGAATACAAGAGGAAATATCCCTAAAACGACCTTTAGGACTCGCTTCGAGCATTACGAGTTCCTTGTCGTACCATTTGGCTTAACACATGCATCGACAATATTCATGGACCTCATGAATCGAACGTGTAAGCCATGCCCGGATGGATTACGATCATACTTATTGGCTACATGCTTATATGGCCAACGACCAAGGAAGGTCGTAAACAACAACTGCAATTTACCCTGCAACTCTTAGAGAAAGCACAATTATGTGCAAGATGACAAAAAGCGGATTTCAAATTCGCAAAGTGAGAACCATAACCAAGAACGAAATTCATGGCAACCCTGCAACCAAGAGCTAAGGAGCTAGGGTTGCAATTATGTGACGTCTCTCGATAAAGCCTCGATTGTACGTCGATGCAACGAGACCACAACATTGCGTACGCAGCACATTGATTAAGGAATCATGAGAAAAGACCTTGAGATAGATACAATAATTGCGCGCCGCAAACTGGACGTCATTACCTGAAAGAAAACGCTGCACGATCTTACTGATCACAAGGGTTGCAGCACATCGATGATCGTAAGAACTCGAATATGAACTGAGCTGCTGAACGATGCAGACTGTATGAACACGATACGTGCTTGTGTGATAAACTTCGATAAAAAGTCGGAACACTCACTTGCCCTTAGTAGAGTTTTCCTACAACAGTACCGCTTCGTGTGAAGCTTTAGAAGGAACATAACAAGACGATCCCCGTCGCGTTGAACGAAGACCGAAGATAAACAATCTACTGACCCGCGTTGGTTCAGGAAAACCAGAGGCAAACCGTTTAGATATGTGAACATATCAAGGTAGCACGTATAATACAGAAAGATTGTGCCGATGAGCGGCAGAAATCGAAAGAATTTGAGACAAGAAGTATGGCTTTGATGAGAGCCTCGCCTAGAGAAGGCGTAGTGTGATTTGGAAAATGAAAAGGGTAGAATCCCCGGTGTAGGGATCAGAACCATTGCTCACAAGATGAAGCTCCCAGAAAAAGATCAGTAGTGATCGCGACACATTCATGTGTCTAGTCTGTAGAGGAGCCTGACTTAAGGAACAGTCGTTGTTCCCACAAATAAAATTCACGTCAATGACAAACGACAAGAATTACTATAGAAACCTGTTGAGGTTTTGGACCAAGAGTCTGCAATACTATAGAAACCTGTTGAGGTTTTGGACCAAGAGTCCGTGATACTATAGAAACCTGTTAAGGTTTTGGACCAAGAGTCCGTGATACTATAGAAACCTGTTGAGGTTTTGGACCAAGAGTCCGCAATACTATTGAAACCTGTTGAGGTTTTGGACCAAGAGTCCGTGATACTATAGAAACCTGTTAAGGTTTTGGACCAAGAGTTCGTGATACTATAGAAACCTGTTGAGGTTAGGGACCAAGAGTCCACAAGACACAGAAAAGTCATGATTGATCTACTTAAGTATGATAGAATTCATGACATGACCCAGAGATTTCATGGGAACATGAAGACAAATCATGAATCTAAGTGACCATATTGGTTTCACAACTCCCCTGCGACCGATGGCATCGTTTGAATTTCGGGACGAAATTCTTTTAACGGGGGGAGACTGTGACAACCGTCACTTTTCCGTACATTCCGTACACTAAATGAATAGTGATCTGTGCTTTAATGAACGTACATGATCCAGTTCACAAGACAAATAAATTTCTGAATTCCATACAAGTGAATTCATGCATGATATATGCTACAAGAATTACGTTATGTTAGCGTTGCGTCAAAAATATTAGTAAACTCACCGGTAAGTCACATCATGTCAACAGAACTGCAGAAAGCAGTCAGACAATAGAATTGAGGCCTAGGTGTAGGACCGATGACAAAAATACATTAAAACCCAAGAGTACATACAAGGGTTTAATATATATACTCTCCGGAAGCAAAAATGAGCACTAAAAAGCACCCGAAACGCACTTTAAGTGCAGAATTTTATATTATTCAGCTATAATCAACATTATAGCACTAAAATATTATGCAGAAATTACGTTTTATTATCCAGAATACTTCCCCAGGTGTTGGGAATCGAAAGTATTACAAAAGGGTACTTAAAGGGCACTAAATGGTGCAATTTAGCACTTTAACGAACCGGTGTCCAACCGAACAACCGGACATTGCCCGGAACACCAAAATATTGCTAGAAGCAATGTTTTTATTTTTCTAAGCTAATTAGGGTACCCGAATACCCTAACACCCATCACAAGACACTACATGCTAATATCTAGTCTTAACCTCCTACTTAACAACTAATACTTAATCATTTAGTTAGAAACCAACCATGAGACCCCCCCCCCCCCTCATGCCATAATCGTCCATGTGGCCTAATTGGTGGATCTTATGGGATATTGTTAGATATTGGTGAATCTTGGAAGATTTAAAGTAAGATATGGTCTAGTACTTGAGGATACACAAGATCCTACAATATCCATCAAAGATCTTGCTTGGATTTCACTAGATTTCATAAGATATTACTTGGATTTGATTTGATTTCATAAGATATTGCATAGATATTATGAATCTTGAAAGATTTACTAGAGGTTTTGCAAAGTACTATAAGTTACAACTAGACCCCTCCCCATATCCTAACAAAATCGGCCCAACATGTCTAAATACAAGATTATGTAATCTTCCCAAGATCTTAAATTGATTTTATTTAGATTTATTTAGATATTATGTGATATTTCTTGGATTCTATAAGATTTATGAGGATCTTGAAAGATATGACTATAAGTATGACATATGGATTCTAAAGATCTTCATAATTCACTCACTTCACAACATTACACCTCTCTCACTCTCTCTCTTGCTCTCTTGATCTCAGGCAAACATAGAGCCACCACCACCACCATTGTTCCATCCATTTCAAGGCATTCTCAAGGTGCAAGGAGCCATATAAGAAGGTTTGGTGGTCTCGGAACTTGAAGGACCTCATCCGTTTGCTTTTATCCACCTCATTTGCACTCTTGAACTTCCCTAGCCTAGAGCTAGTAGTAAGTGTTCTAAAACACCTTCTTGATCTTGTCTAGAGTGGTTAATAAGAGATTTGTCGGTTGAAAATCGTGAACATACTAAATCACCAACTAAAAGTCTATCAAAGTGATGAATATGTTGGTTAATAGATGGATAATTGTGTAAAACTTGTTAAACTTGTTTTGTGATGATTATTTTGTGTTGTTTAATGCTAGTAGTAGTTCGGATCGTCATCTAACCTGGCTAGGCTATGTTCTTAGAACATGAGCTAGTGTATGTTAAAGTATAAAAAGGACTAGATGATGAACACTACTACTATTAAACATGAACTTGTGTAAAAACAATTTATCTTATGAAATGGAGTTCTAAACTAGTAGATCTAAAGATCTACAAGTGGTATTTTCGAAAGACCAACTGTAAGACAAAACCATGTTTTAAAACCGGATCTTTCATGAAGTAGAGGTGTTTTTATGAACAAACAAGTGTGTGGACACTTGTGTAACAAAAGTTTTAACAAAGAAATAATTTTCGTAAAAACCGACTAGAAGTTGTGAAACTTCATATTCTTTAAAAAATAAAGTTTTTAAGAAACTAAACTTATTTTTAAAGATAACAAGACTTACTAAATGTGCTAGTAAGTTACTACACATTTTTGTAAATATTCAAGTTCATGAAATGGAGAAATTAGTGATTGTGGTTGATGATTATTGTTGATAATTGTTGTTGATGATTGTTGACGATTTAAAAGAAAATAAACACATGTTTTGAAAACATGGGAAACCTCCATTTTTAGGGGAAACTCTGTCAAAATTTTTATAAATTTTGACACTTAGAAAAATATAAGTTTTTGGGAAACTTATTCCCTAAAAATGTATTTAAAGTGTTACCAAGGTTTCCCTAATTTTTGGTGATAAGAAATGAGGATTTCTTCAAGAATAAAAATGGATATAAGTATGTATATTTTTGAGAGAAAAATATATATTATTTTATCACCAACTTTTGTGCTAAGTGTATATAGTATGTGTTATACGTGCTAGTGTATTAAGACTTAAAAATACACTAAACACTCATGAGGAGTATAAACATAAAAACACACATGCAACATACAAGATACATAATTCGGGTGCAAAGTGCAAAACACGAGATACTTATATTAATTTTAGAGAAAATAATATAAGTAAGACACGTAGTTAAAAATATAGAATATTTTTAACAGAAGAATATATACGAAAGAGAGTGACTGTACTTGTGCGACGCAAGTCTAGTGACTAATGTTAAGAAAACGCGTATAGGTTACGACGTTAATTAAGCAAATCCGGTGAAGTTTACGACGTAAGGAACGCAAAGTTGTGAGTTCATGCTCCCCCTTTTCTTTAACTGTTTTGGTTTTATAACTCTCGGGGGTGAAATACATGTTACAAATATTATAATTTTTACAAAGGGTAAAAATACAAGAAGCACTCTTGGTGAGAACGAGAACCGAGTGCAATATGATTTGAGAATACGAGAAGCACTCGTGGTGAGTGAAATATGATGAGCTTTAAGAAAAGCCTAGAAAATACTAGATCATGTGAGCTTAAACTAGATATTGAGATGCCATTAATACTTAATTAGGGACGAGGGTTAGATCTAACGGGTACGGCCGAGCCCCACTCATGGTCCTTATGTGACCTCTTGAGTGCTTCGGTGTCCCAGTCGAGGGAAATCGACACAGTCGAGGTTAATTGACACAGTCGAGGGAAATCGACACAGTCAAGGGAAATTGACGCAGTCGAGGTTAATCGACACAGTCGAGGGTAATCGACACAGTTAAAGGAGAAAATACTAATGCTCCTATGTCCTCACATGCCTTGAAGGAGAAAATACTAATGCTCCTATGTCCTCGCGTGCCTTAATGTCCTTGTATAAACAATCATTTAAAACGTGGGGTACACAAGAAAACTTGAATGATACTTGAGTACGTGGGGTACTCAAGAAAACGGGAATTATACTTGAGTACGTGGGGTACTCAAGAAAGACTTGAATTATACATGACAAATACTATGCTTTCATACAAAGTATAAAAACATGAAATACAAAAAACACATGAACTCGCTCAACTTTATGTTGATGTTTTCCAAAATTACATGTATTTCAGGTGACAGGATGGATCTTGGGCGCAAGTGTCGTAACTAGAAGTAGACTACAAGGTTAGATGTCATCCACTTTTGTTGAATTGTAACCTTGTCAAAGGTCGTGTTTTGAAAACTTAAATAACAAGTATTTGTAATACTTAAATTTTCATAAATGGATGAACATCGTTTTGATCATGTAGTTGTTTATTACGATTGAATGCAATGATAACAAGCTAGTCACACATCATACGCTTCCGTAAAAGACAGGGTGTGACATTTTCATTCCTCACAATCAGTTTATGACGGATCTTACTTTTACTTTCGAACAACCATAGATTTCAAATCTCACAATTTTAACATAACAACACAATACAATTGAGATTATTATACATATGACAACATCATAGAAATATGGTGTACACTAACGTACCTCGATCTTGTGAACCTTCTGATTTCCTAGTATTGGATCCTTCTTCCTTCACGCCTATAACAACACATTCATTCTTTTATTTATTATAACCTAATCTCATTCATTCATCTTCCAAATCATGCATATTATTCTTCTAGGCATTTCATCAAACACTTGGTAGTCATCATATTTACAAACATTATGTACAAGCATATAAAGCATGAATTCCTACTAGTTCATCTTATAATTCATCAACAATAAATACATGTTCATATCTTTCTTTTATCCTACATAAATTTCTAAGATTCAAGCATTACAACATCACCATATTTCAAGATTTCACATAACTATAACCACTTTGATCATCCTATTCACATCACAAATTCACAAAGTGGGTTTTTACCAAAATCTTTCAAATAACCTAAAATCAAACATGATTCTTGTTCTAGAAGGTAACCCTAACTCAAATTTCTCACATTTAGACACAAGAATTCGAGATTGGGTTGAACCCCTCATCCTACAATTCATGATTTCAGAAATTAAACTTACCACTTCAAAAATTGAGGTTAGCTACTCGAAATTAGGGCTTATGCATTAGATTTTTCCTTTGATTCAGGTTTAATTGCTTGATTTCTTAATGTTAGGGTTTCAACCCCTTGCTCTGCTCTCTTGTTTGATCGACCAGAACCCCACACACACTCTGTGTGGGGGTTTTGAGCTCTTTTATTATATTTACCCTAAATTTTGATATGTTACATGATATTCACTAATTTATACATATTTTAGTCCCCCATTTTATCCCCATTTTATGCGTTATCGGCCGTAAAACCGTCATTCGGATACTTAATCAATTATACTTTTGTTTACAGGCCTAAAACAGCATACCAGACAAGATGATAGTGAAAACGAGGATTTTCCGGGCGAAACGGGTGAACTGCGAACATTCTGTGGAAAATTCTGACCTGGGCAAGTCGCACCCCCGTGCGACAGGTGGCACCCCCGTGCGGATGCGATAACAAAGCTCAGCTCGGCATTGCACACCCAATGCGATCAGGAGTGCAACGAAATCTCGGGAACGCACCCCCGTGCGACTGGTGGCACCCCCGTGCGGATGCAACAACAAAGCTCAGCACAGCGTTGCACACCCAGTGCGATCAGGAGTGCAACGAAATCTCGGGAACGCACCCCCGTGCAACTGGTGGAACCCCCGTGCGGATGCGACAACAAAGCTCAGCTCGGCGTTGCACACCCAGTGCGATCAGGAGTGCAACGAAATCTCGGGAACGCACCCCCGTTTGACTGAACGCACCCCCGTGCGGATGCGATGACCAGCCCTAGCTCGGTGATGCACGCCCGTGCACCCCATGGCACACCCGTGCGAGATCGAATCTGATCAAGATCTGATGACGTCATGCGGTATGGTGCACAGTAACTTCAATAATGCAAAAGGTGAACGGCCGTGCCATAAAGTGCACGACCGTGCGAGATCGAAAAAATATAAAAAACCTACAGAAACATTCTGCTCGTAACTCTGGAATTTTGGAGAGCAATTCAGGCGATTTTCAGGCTCCGGAGGCTTCTGCTTTCACCCGGATTCAAGCCACATTGTCTCGTTTAGCTCGTTACTATCCGGATTCTTAATCTTATGCTTGTTTATGGTTTGGTTTGGTTTTCTAATCTTTCCATGATTTTGTTAATCTTTCAAGCATTTAGATTAATGTTTATGTATTAGTGTAGCCTTTGGGCAAAAACACAACAATCCCTTGCTTGATTATAACCATTAGTACGTTAATCTTTGTTTGTAATGACATTTTGAAGTATTTTCTATGTTAATCTTTGATGATTAGTTTGCAACCTTGTTATTGATATTGATTTCTTGATTATAAGTAATTGTGTTGGATGATTGGTATTTGGTTAGTTAAGATAGTTGAAAAATGAAGCTTAATTAATCTTGTATTAGTAAACTTTGAACTTGGTTAACTAGTTTAGCTTGGTTTAAATGTGTGCATCATGATACTAGAAATGGTTAGTGATTTAATAAAATGTAATTATTGTTAATCAAGAAAGCTTGTCGTCACGTAAGGACCTAAACGGGTTAAATTGTGTCGTTATAAATTCTTGCCATGATTTGTTAGCTTAGTTAGTAGTTTAGGCCAAAATTGCTATCTTGGTGAATTTATGTGCAAGATTTGTAAAATGAACTCGGTTGTGATTTAATCTAGTTTATGCTTGTCTCGGTGGTTGCATTGTGTTTATCGGTGTCGCTTTCCTTGATTAAGTGCGGTTAGAAAACTCCTAACGGATGACTAACTTATTTTTAAGAGATTTTCATAGACATTTATCAATTGCACGTTAAAGAACAATTTTAGGTGGTTAAAGTGTGTTTATCGTTTTAGCTTTCCGAATGATTGTCATGTTAGGATTCCCGAAAGGGATACTAATTGTCTTAAAATGGAAAATTGACCGAATGCTTCTAGTGCCAAAACCGACTTAGTTGACATGCTTTGGTTGTGTATTAAGCAAGGCTATTTATCTATTATCTATTATGTTTTATATGTATTGGTTTACGCTTACTTTAGTTTATTAAAATCAAACAACTTATGTTTTTACCGGTAGTTTAGTGACAAAGGTCTAGTATTATTTCTCCGCCCATTTCCTTGGATCGATACTTGGTTCTTACCGATACTTTACTACATATATGACGGGGTACACTTGCCTCTTTCGTGTGTGTTTTGATGTTGAAGTATAAATCACTTTTATAAATTTAAAACCGAATCGTATGTTTATTCATGATAAAAATATGTGTATATGCGCACACGTCATTACACCTTTAGTCCCTCAAGTTCATTTACTTATTTAACTTTAAATCTCACCCCTTTATTATTTATATTATGCATCAAATCCCATTAACTAAGTTAAGTTTTAAATAAACTTTTTAACTTATCAAGTAAACATTCTTGGGGTGTTACAAATGAATTAACCACTAATCGATTAAATATTCCATACCCGACCAAGCGGTAATAATTTACCGTATCCCAAGCCCGTATAAGGGAAAATAAGTTAAAAGTATTTACCTGAGCTTAAAATGCAAGATTTGTCTACTCAGCCGTATGATCTATTCAAACTAGTGCAAGTAGCTTTTACCAGGGCTCCTAACCTGGAACGAAGGTTTTATTAACCTATTAGATTACTAATGGGTCTTATTTAAGTTACAAACTTAGACCGGTTAGTTTAAAGAAAGGTTTATGGTACGAAACGCTAGATTAAGCGATGACCGGATTGGAATGTGATTTAGACCCGACAAGTATTGTTGGTGCACTACATCTGTCGACTTCGTCTTGTATCGAGTCTTAGACTAGCTAGAATAGATCAGGGCACGTAAATCGAGAGTATGATAGAGAGTTAGCAAGATTTCGCTTGAGTGATTGAGTATGTAAAGGATTTCGCTTGAAGCAGCTCAAGCGAAATCAACATGTTAAGATTTCGCTTGAGTTATGCTGAAGCGAAATCCCAATCTCTATATATAGGAGGTCTAGGTCAAGCGAAATTATAAGTTGTTTGTGTGAGATTTCCATACCGAAGTGCTGCCGATGTGAGAACTGATTGTAATTGCTTTCATATCAATACAAATCAGTGTTAAAGTGAAGATTCAGCTGTTTTATAGTCAAATACTTGTTTTCCGCACCTGTATTTGATGGAATTCTTCTGAACCGACTCATTTAGGTCGCGAACCCCTACATCTGTCGACTTCGTCTTGTATCGAGTCTTAGACTAGTTAGAATAGATCAGGGCACGTAAATCGAGAGAATGAGAGAGAGTTAGCAAGATTTCGCTTGAATGATTGAGTATGTAAAAGATTTCGCTTGAGTTATGCTGAAGCGAAATCCCAATCTCTATATATAGGAGGTCTAGGTCAAGCGAAATCATAAGTTGTTTTTGTGAGATTTCCATACCGAAGTGCTGCCGGTGTGAGAACTGATTGTAATTGCTTTCATATCAATACAAATCAGTGTTAAAGTGAAGATTCAGCTGTTTTATAGTCAAATACTTGTTTTCCGCACCTGTATTTGATGGAATTCCTCTGAACCGACTCATTTAGGTCGCGAACCCGATCCTTACAATTGGTATCAGAGCCAGTTGAGGAGTTCTGCAGGATTTCAGCTGAAATTGACATCGTTCTCTTATTTCTACACTTTCTTTTAATTGTTCAGAAATTTTTTACGGTCAAAATCAATTCAATTTCTCATGGATTGTTTAAAAGTACAAGATAACAAACCCTTGAAAGTTTCATGGCAAAATTCGACCTAAAAGTGATCAAAATTGACATTCGAATGGATTTCGCTTGAACGGATCAGCTTTGTTGGACGATTTCGCTTGAAGTTTCAAGCGACACATATCATTTCGCTTCAAAAATTATTTGTTGTCGCTTCAAGTATTTCGCTTCAGAATTCTCTCTTCAGACAGCTTCGCTTGAAATTGATTTCGCTTCAACTATTTCGCTTCAAGGTTTTCGCTTGAGGATTTTTCAGTTTGTCTATTTCGCTTGAAGGGTTCTGCTTGAAAGATAGTATTTCGCTTGAAAGTATCTGAAACATGGACAACGATTTCCACAATGCATTTGCAACATCATCTAGTTCATCTTCCATTGCTCAGAACATGAATTCAGAAAATGAAATGGGGACTACTCAGAAACCCCCGAAGCTTATGGGAATTGAGGAATACTATGGGTGGAAAGATAGATTCGAAAACTGGGTGCAAGCAAATCATTTAAGATCATGGGAATGTATTTTGACAAAGTATACTCTACCACGAACTGAAATGCAGACTGAAAAACAGCTTTCAGATTTTAGTAAGGAAGAACGGGAAATATACCGAGCTGAAAAGATGATGATCAGTTTGCTTCAACAGGCCATCAAAGAAGACATCTTCATACTACTTCAACATGACAAAACATCACAATCAATATGGGATGCTTTAAAAATCAAAGTTGAGGGCAGTACAAGTATGATTAAAAGCAAGAAGGCATTGCTTAAAAAAGAGTTTGATTTGTTCACAAGTTTGCCCGGAGAAGATACGAAGAAACTTATTGAACGATATTGTCACTTAGTGCGAACAATGTCGATGATGAACATCACAAAAGAAAATGAGGAATGGGTGGATAAACTTGCTGATGCATTACCTCAGAAAGAGTGGGGAACTTATTTGTTGATACTGAAGAATACTGGAGTTTATGATAGGTTGTCAATCTCTCAGTTCATTGAAAAGATTGAAAGTCAGGATTTGGAACAGCAAAAGATTGCAAGGATGAATAATCCAAGTGGTCAACAAGATGTAAAGATGTATTACAAGGGTAGTGTTCCGACTTCAGAAGCTGAGAGAAGTCCGAAAATCCAGACTGCTTATAGTGTTGGGGATTCTACAGAAAAGACTGATCAAAACTCAAACAAAAGCAACAGTGGTTTCTCATTGTATCCAAGTGTAAATCCAAAAAGCTCATCAGAAAGTTTTCAGTCTCAAAGCACAAAGATGGGAAATGGTTGTGTGATTCAATGCAATATAGCTCTAAATCTTCCAGAAGGTCAAAGTTTTTCTGAAGACATTGCAAAAGATCATATGGCATTACTTGGTTCCGTGCTTATCTCATATGAAGGTTTAGTGGCTGGTCGAATTGGAAATCCTATGCTTACTAAAGAAGATTACGATCAAATAGATGCTGAAGAGATGGAACTAATGGATATCAAATGGTGTCTTGCAAGTGTTCTTAGACGTGCTGAAAAGTTCAAAACAATTACTGGGAGAAATGACTTTCTTGATGCTTGTGTTTCTACTTTAGGTTTTGATAAATCTAAAGTTACTTGTTTCAGGTGCAGGGAAAAAGGTCATTTTAAACGAGAGTGCAAGAACAAAGAAGTTAGTGGTGCTCAGAATCCATTTGGAAAAGACGATTTCTATCGGAAAGCCATTTATCAGCAGGTTGGTCAATCACAAGATTCACAGACGGCTCATGGTAGGAAGATTGAGGATTCAAAGAGAGGATGTTTGGTAGATTTCAACTGGAAAAATTATATCTCTTCTGATAACAAAGCATGCATAGTTGATCAAGATGATGAAAGACTACCAGAAGGCTTCAGCTGGGATATGTTTGTTGATGAAAAGGGTGATTTTAAAGCTTTCATTGCCAAGATTGTCCGAGAGCCAGATTTGTTTGCTACTTGGATGAGATCTATTGGAGAGAATGTGAAAAGTGAAGATGAAAAGTCTGTGTCAACAGATGAAGAGTCAGATAGTACTGATAAATTTTCAGAAAGATCTGGAGAAATTTCAGAAAGTGCTGATGCTGAATTTCTAAGTACAGATGAGAGTGTGCAGAATGATGTTACTTCAGAAAAAGAAGTTGTTTTTGATCAAACACCATCTGATTCTAGTGTATCAGATGCTGATTCTGAAAAATCTGTAGAGTTTGATCAAACACCGATTGAGAGTAGCAGTGATGATGAGGAAGAAAAACATATTAATATTGCTAAAAATCATCTTTCTCCTGAAAGTTTTCATTTTTATTTTGCAGATCGCATGGAGAAACTGAAGGAGAAACAGGCTGCAAAAGAACAACAACAAGATGTGAAGGTTGAAACTGTTGTTCAAACTGAAGAAGTTAAAATTGTGGATGAAGAAAAGGTGACTGAAACTGAGAAAGTAATTGAAGTGGTAAAAACAATTGAAATTGAGAAGATTGTTGAAGTTGAAAAGCCTTGCAAGAAATGTTTGGAAACTTGCAAGAAGTGTGAAGAAAAAGATGTGATGTTGTTTGATCGGGAAAGATTGATAGAAAAGCTATTATCTGATATCAGCTATGTGAAAGAATCTTATAGTGTGTTGAACAGAACAGTGACAGGTCTTCAAACGACGAATTCTGAAAGAGAAAAGGCTTTAACGATGACGAATTCTACGTTGATGGCAAAGCAAAAGGCAATTAATCATTACATCGAAGAAAATGCTAATCTAAAGCAAGAGTTGGAAAAAGAAAAGATCGAGAATGAAAGGATCAGAAGGTTATTACTGAGTTATTCTTGTTCTGATTATGTCATTGATCGAGTTTATCCTACTGTTGCAGGTTTTGAAGCATTTCAGGATGAAAAGACAAAGAATGAGACTGGTAAGAAATCGACTGTTAAATACAACAAGTGTCCGCCTCCTATCTGGGAAGGATATTCTCCTAGAAAACCAAATGAGGAGCAAGTCGAAAAAGCAGTCAATATAAAGTTAAAATCCGAGACAACTGACGTTTTACCAGATAACATTGATATCACGTTTACCTCGTCTGATACTGATCATGAGTCTGAGTTAATCAAAAAGGTGGTCGATCAGGTGTTGGATACTGAGGAGGTGTCTGAGTCAAAGTTTGAGTCTGGGGGTTCAAGTTCGTCAGTCAACAATTCAAAGTTGTCGGAAAAACGGTCTTACAGTAAAGAATTTTTGCTATCAAAGGCAAATTTGGATGATGAAACATTTGAAGTTGCATATACTTTAAATGATTCGGACAAATTATACTCTGACAAAGAGTTTCCGATTAGAAGTGTTCGTTTTGACATGATCAAAAAGGTTTTCAAAATGACGGAAATTAATTTTTCTGAAATTAAGGATCTAAAATCTTCTGAAAAACCTAAAAAATACACTTCTAGAGTTCAACAAAGATTAAACAAGAAAAAAGGAAAAAAGGATTACAATTCTGGTTCTAGTTTTCAAAAGAAAACCAATCAAAATTGTAGTTACAAAAAGAAAGGTCTTGGTTTTATTCCACCTGAAAATTGTAAAAATGAAAAATATGTTAGAGATTTTAAATCAAAAATGACATATGTTGCAGGAAAAAGCTATGAAGAAGAGACAAATAGCTTATTTTGGAGAAAGACGAATCAAGAGTTCCTTGCTGAAAGAAAAAGAACAGGAACTGGAGTTTTTCAACCAAAAGACACAAGAACTTGTTTTCAATGCCAAGTGGTTGGACACATCGCTCACAATTGTCCAAACAAAGTCAACAGAAAACAGGGAGTATCTGAAAAACTTAAAGAAAAAGTGGTTGAAAAGAATGATTCACCAACTACAAACTTCAAAATTTTTGAAAATTCAAAGAATGAAGTTGGTGAAAGTTCTAAGAGATTGTACAAAAAGAGTGCAAAAGACAATCAAAAATGGATTGTTAAAAGATCAGATGCAAAATCTGACAATGAATCTGATTCCACAAAATCAGATGAGTCACAAGATGAGATCAAAGATTTGATGAATGATGTTGACATTAAATCACTGAGTGTGGAAGAGATTAAACAAATGGTTGATAAAGTAGAAATCTCAGATTTTGATATTGAAAAAACATTTAATGAAAATGTTAAGAAAATTTTTAAGAAAATGCTTGATGGGAAAGTAAAGGGGGTTAAAGATTTTTATGCAACTAAAAAGGCAACTTACAACCCTACTGCACAGGAATTGGAAGCCACCAAGTCTAAGAAGACTTGGGTGGAAGTTTGTTTCCCATGATAGTCTAAGGACAATGCCGGAGATCCCAAGTTTATATCGTGGATCAGGAATCGGCATCTTTCTAATGTTTGAAGTTTTTTGATTTAAAGATTTTGAGAGTGTTTGGATGTTTACAGGTTGTATGACTACGCCGGAGCTTCCAGGTTGGTAAGTGTGAAGCAGGAATCGGCATTTTGATGGGTAAAATGGTGATGTAGACGTAACATTCCTACAAGTGGTATTGTGTTCTACATGTGGTAATTTTTAAAATTGATATAGATGGTGCGTACATGCAAGTGGTAAATCAGGGACATTAATTTGTACTTGACTTGCTACAAGTGGTTAATAATAGACAATGTGATGAACCACACCCCGAATTTACAAATGATTATATCATCAAAACTTATTTTCAGGAAAAATCATTTTGATTAAAACAAACTTAAGTGTTTTGAAATCTAAATGAGAAAATAGTTTTGTGATAGGGGGAGTTCTGATTGTTTATGCCGAGTGAATGGCGATTTGATGCGATTCGATATCAGTTGTCATTTTATTGTACAGTTTATTTTCAAATTTCCTAAAATGTGTTTGCATTTTAGGGGGAGTAAAAATTTCAGAAAATCCAAAAACATTTGAAAATTTGAAAAAGACAAAAACATGATAAAATTCAAAAATGAGTTTTGTTGCATATAGAGGAAATGATAGTACATCAGTGGACTATCACAACATGCTAAAGAAATGTAAAGAAAAATGTGATAAACAATCTTACTGTGGATATGTCAGTAGGTTTTTGCACATTTAGTAGATTGTGACGAGATATAAACATAAATTTCAAACTTGCTTATTCTGTGGGTTAACACAAACTTGGATATATAGGTAACCCCTGAAATCTTGTTTGAAAGGTCCCTTATTCTGAGATACTAGGTCTTTATACTCAGTGATATCTGGGGTATTATCCCGGGACTTCTGATTTTGCGGAAGCAATGGCCTAGTCCCAGGAGAATACTTTACATTTGCTTGAAATATAGCTCACCCTCAGCTAAAAATGATGAAACATTGAAAAATGCTAATCATGGCTGTTGAAACAAAAGATCCTCTAAAGGGGACACACCAAAAGTCGAAGCCGTCATCTCTCTGCGTATACGGGAGTATCGACCTGAGCTCTCACGGCCCTCGTACTATAATTTATTCCCCTGACAGATATCATCTGTGGTATATTCACCTGTAAGACTGAATATTGGGATCTGGATACGGGAGTATATTCAAGTAGTGGGACACACGGATAAGTTCAAGTGCTTAAAACATTAACATCATATCTCTGATCAGTTGAACTTTATGTGAAAATTTAAGTGGACCAGTATACTGACAATCTAGGTAAATTGTTTAGAACTTAAAATGAAATGAAGCTTAACGGTGTTAGTGATCTGTCTTAGAAACTGATATGATCCTCTTGCATAAACTCACAAAAATATTGTTTGTAAATATTTCTTTATTGTATTTCTTTACATTCAAAAATTTCAAAAAGATTTTAGTGTGTTTTAGTATAAATTTTGTAAAAAATCAAAAAGATTTTCGACAACTGATATTGGAAAGCTGATTGTCAAAATTTCAAGTGCTAAACATGATGACTTGGTTGTGAGGGGGAGTGAATCTTTAAATGTCAATAGGTTTGTTAAAAGTCTTACAATTGTTATTTTAAAACCTACATTTGATTCATCATTGGTTTTTGATATGAGGGAGTTATCTGATTATATCAGATTGTTGGTGAATTTAAATTGTTAAATTTAGAAAATTTATTTCTGGGTTAAGATTGTTACAGGTGAGCCAGATTAATTCATTCAAAGCTTATGAAAGTCAGAATCTGATTATGAATCTAAAAGTTTGTTAGCTGCTGATGCTGATGAACTTAAGGAATCAAAAGATCTGATCAAGAGAATTAGATGAGATCCAGGCAATGATCTTGTAAACAACATTTGAGTCAGACATCGATCCTAAAGCAGATATTGCTGAAGAACAAATGAATACCAGCAAATCGTGAGGGGAAGTCTGATAGTGCCAGGTGATTCTGGAGAAGAAGATAGAGAGAGAAAAGCCCAGAGACTGATCAAGACTGAAGATGTGAAGACACAGTGTTATTGTGACTCGATAGTCGACTCGTCAACATCTGAGGGGGAGTCTGTTGGTGCACTACATCTGTCGACTTCGTCTTGTATCGAGTCTTAGACTAGTTAGAATAGATCAGGGCACGTAAATCGAGAGAATGAGAGAGAGTTAGCAAGATTTCGCTTGAATGATTGAGTATGTAAAAGATTTCGCTTGAAGCAGCTCAAGCGAAATCAACATGTTAAGATTTCGCTTGAGTTATGCTGAAGCGAAATCCCAATCTCTATATATAGGAGGTCTAGGTCAAGCGAAATCATAAGTTGTTTTTGTGAGATTTCCATACCGAAGTGCTGCCGGTGTGAGAACTGATTGTAATTGCTTTCATATCAATACAAATCAGTGTTAAAGTGAAGATTCAGCTGTTTTATAGTCAAATACTTGTTTTCCGCACCTGTATTTGATGGAATTCCTCTGAACCGACTCATTTAGGTCGCGAACCCGATCCTTACAAGTATGGAGACTTTTACAAAATGGGTAAACTAAATACATTCTGGATTTTGAAGTTAAAATGATAAGATTCGACCCGTTTCGGCTAATTTATGCAAACTAGTTACATAAACCGTACCAAATGCGCATATGCACTACGGGTAGCAGGATGAGTCATGTACAAGTTCCATAAGTTATTATGCTTTAAATATGTTATGATATTAGTAGGATATCAACAATTATGCCCAAAAAGATTTTTAAACCAAATTAAGTCCCGTGAGGGCATTTTGGTCATTTTAAGATTCATAAAAGAGGTTTAAACATAAACTGATGTTCTGGTATAAAATATTCTGTAAAAATATTTATTTTATGATTTTATAACAGTATGATATCATACATATGTGTGGTTTACCATTTATGGCCAAACTATGCACCGCAGGGGCATTTTGGACATTTCACATATGTTTTTAAAGGCAAAATTGGAAGTGTGAGTTCATCGCTTATACCTACTATGAAAGTATTAAAATTTATTTATAAATTCAGTAGATAACAAGTCTTAGGTATTAAATATGGTTTTAAACCATACTATGCACCTAATTAGCGTAAAAATCGATAATTGACGATATTTGCGATGTTTATGTGATTCTGAGATTTTGACCAGCCTTGTATGTTTAAATATTTTATTTTTCATATAAAGTCAGTAGGAAAAGGTTTGGCATGCTAATCATTTGTAAATCTCATTTTATTAATAAAAAGGGCATTATCGTCATTTATCGAATTTATACAAGAACCCAATGATATGGTCAGTATCAAATCTGACCCAACCTTCCAAAAATCTCTAAAAATAATATCATAATAGTAGGTAATGAGTTTGGTGCCAAAATTTGGGTCTAAACATGATTTATGCGCAAAAGCGTAGTTTAATTAAAAAAAGTTCAATTTTACGATATCTTGTATAACTTTAGTTTGAGACCAGAAAATGATGTCAAAATAATTTGGCATGCTTATATATCAGTAACAAAGCAATTTGTATACTCATATATCCAAAAATCTCGTTTTTACAATATAAGGGCATAATAGTCAAAATTAAGCATAATAACGGAAACAAGCAAATAACTCGGATTTCTAGTATGATCGTGTAATATAACCTTATAGGGTTATGCTACATTAATTTACGATCATAACAGGACCTTAAATCAGTAGAAAACTAATCTAATTAGTTTCATAATCCAAAGTCAACGCAGAAGTCAAACTTCGCGACTTTCAGTTGCGAACCGACCCTAAAACTGGAATTGATGAGCCGAACCTGTTTACACATCTTCTAATAATTATTACAAAGTTGTTTAAGTGATAAAACATATTTTAGAACATTTCTAAACTCATATCGCAATTATTTCAAAAACTGACCCGTTGACTTTTTAAAACAATATTACGTTGACTCGTCAATAGACCAAGCAAACGTGATTCTTAGGAGGTGCCCTTTTGAGGGTTTAACACCTACCTAATTACGATCACGTAGCCATGTTTGTTGCGAACAATGGCTTGACCGTTTACGGTCTAACTAAAAGTCAAAGCGTTTATCGTAAACGCTTGACTTTTCGGCTTTTTAAGCCAATTAAATTAAACTAGTCACGAAAGGACACTTACATATGGTCCTAGGGACTGAATATAACTCAGAGGAGGCTCCAAAATGTTCAGGGTCCTCCAGATTTGAGAGAGAGCAAAAATGAATGGAATGATGCAAGTTGGAGAAATGAAATCTAACTCCTATTTACAGATTTTGGAATGAAATATGATTATGCCAAGTGTTTCAAGGGTCTCTAGGATCCTAACATGTGTCTTAACAACTGTTAGTAATCAGTATGCAGCCCATGAATTCAGTTTAAATGGTTTAGATGTGTGGAGAACAAACCAGGACCAAAAACAGGAGCTTAAAACCAACTGTTGCTACTGTACAGTTCGCTCGCGACCCGCGACCTAAGCCGGCCCATCTTAAAAGTTGGCAGAATGTGCAGATTTGGTCCCTGAGTTTTATTTTGCACATATAAACAACTATAACCGCTGATAATGCTGTTTTAGGTGACCCGAAAAAGGGGCAGTCCAATGGGCTCGTGGCTCATGACTCACATCGGTCCAGAATGTAGTTTGGGGGTATGGCAGTAAAGGTCCTATTAAGTTTTTAAGTACTTCTTAACTTTCGAAAATGACATTTTGGCACATAACTTTCTATATATATGTGTAATATTAATTTAAAGTATAAGAACCTTTAACGGAAAATCTTAGGCATCCACAGGGATGCGGCCGAGCGTTGCGGAGTTCTCGATTTGATTAAAAAGGTCCTCAAAGGCGTAGTTTCGCTTATTGTCGCTTTTAGTCCTTTAATCGCACAAAGTAGCGCGTAATATCGTTAAACGACATCTAAGCCTTTCGTGGCCCATAATGAGTATTCCCGAGCATATGCTTAAATATTACGATGCTCCCGTTCGCTTAAATGGTCACCCAAAGGTGTAGTTTTAAAAGTTTATGCTTTTGGTCCCTCTAACGCGCAAATTTGCGCGCATTATCATTTTATTGCGTCAAAGCCCTATGTTATCCATATCAGGCATTCTCAAGAGTATTATCAAACATCACGATGCTTCGGGTTCGTTAAAAGGTCACTCAGAGGTATAATTAAACATGTTGACTCTTTTTACCCCTTTAACTTGCAAACTTGCGCGTAATTTCACTTATTGGCGTAAAAGCCTTAAATGGCCAATACTAGGCATTCCCGAAAGTGTAATCAATTATCATGAAGTTCTCGGTTTGTTAAAAGGTCACTCAGAGGTAAGAATTAACATGTTGACACTTTTAACCCTTCGACGCGCAAACTTTCAAATAATTATGCAAACGGCTCCTCTCGACCAACAAGTGGCTCATTTGTGAATACGAATACCATGTAAGGTTATTCAGAGGCTTAGTTTAAGCATGTTGACACTTTTAGTCCTTTCGCATTCAAAGTTTTTGATTTTTCGCAAAATTAGTCCTTTATAGTCAACGTTTGACTTCACTAGGGTTTAGTACACGTGTCAACACATCATTGGTCGTGATTTTACGAGGTGTTACACACCTTCCATTGATCACACCCAAAACAAACGCCATGTTTCCTAAATACCACTCACTTTAAAATGCCAAAAAAGTTAAAAAAAAACCACAGATGGCAAGTGTCGTTTCTTGGAGATTCAGTATTGTTCTCCATGAAGTTTCACTGAATGCATTCTTAAGTGAGGGGGGTAACTCAATAAGATTTTGCTGAATGAGATAGACAAATTTTCAAGAAAAAGAGATTGATGACAGTGATATGTCATTTGGTGTGATTTGTTTTTGAAGAAGGTTTGGATGAGAAGAAGAGACCCATCCAAGTGTAAATGTTATTTTAGACTCCATATTAAATGATGAAGAGTGGGATGAATATGAAGATGATCAACCAAGCACAAAAACCCACTCATAATCACACCCAGAAAATAGCATCCACAAATACAGCATCGATCTATGTCTCCAAAATCCACAAAACCACTTCAACAACGAACAACAATAGATCACACAAAAAAACAAAACGCCATATTTTACTGACTGATCAGCTTCGTCTAGAGCCGAGCATTTCAGCTGTGTAGGGAAATCGGCATCTATCTAAGGTATTCAAAGGTTTAAGGCACAAAAAACTTCAAGAAGAAGAAACTGATGACAGTGAAGATTTGGATGAGAAAATGGATAAGGATTTTTAATTTTTTTTTTCTTTTCTATCTTTTTTTTGGTGTCATTTTCTGTGGTTTGTTATCTAATTTTCCACTAATAAAATACATTATTTCTGTAAATTGCTTATAAAACGCCAAGATACCACAAACGCCAAAACTATAATAAAATTACTTTAAACAATTATTATTAAAAAATCCAAAAGTTTACTGAAATGTATAAAATAATGTGCTAGAGAATAGAACAATGTGCCGTCTTTATCTAAATGTATAACAACCCACCTAGAACCCTTAACGTGACCCTATATGTCCTAAAATATACTCTGTATGCGAGAAACGAGCCCGAAATACCCTTATATTTATAAAAAACAAGAAAAACAAAGTTTAGGAGACGCTCGCGGGGCGCGACCCCCTTAGCTTTGTGTGTCGCGGAGCGCGAGGACAGTAACTTGCCGGACAACCAAAATCGCCATGTGTCGACACGTGGCAAGGCTATACTCGATGACCCATCAACCCTAAACCCTAGTCTACTCTCTCGCGGGCCGCGAGAGAGTTAGCTGATGTCTATGCGGGCCGCGAGCCGCCATACTTCTGGCCTATAAATAGGGTCGATCGGCTCATTTGTTCAATCGTTCAGAAATCGAATTCTCTCTCAAAATTCTGTAGGCAATTATTATACTCGGGATATTATACCCCTATAAAGCGAAGCTCTAGCTCGTTGTAAGTATTATAACCCTGCTGTTACCCTACACGATCGATTTAGGGCTCCGTAACGCATGTCAAGGCTCTGCCTGACTCAGTCATTGGAGTTCTGTCTCGTGTTACACCGGATTGATCTAGGACTCCGTAATGCATGTCATGGCTCTGCCTGACTCAGTCATTGGTGTTTTGTCTCGAGTTGTACGGTTAATGTGATTTGGGTTATTTTACTAACACGTGTGCATTGTTTAATTTTAATAGATAATAACCAGGAGATACACTAGGAAGCTATAGTAATATCACCTAAGTCAACAATGTGAGTACATTCACTTTTCTCACTATTTGTGAGTACTTCTTACTTTTTGCCACCTTTTCACCAAAACCTCAAATGTTTTAATAATACTTAAACAATGATTCCGTCTTTGTATTCTACAATTACTGCCGGTATGTTGGGGTTTTGTATGCAAAATGTGAAAGACGTTACCATTGGACAAAGAGTTAGCCAATGAGTAATATGACCCACATGTCTGGTGTGGATAGTACTGAATGAGTAATTGTGTAGACATAAACATTGTAATCGCCCTCAATACTGTGAAAGTTATTTAAACTGTTTTGATTAAACTGGAATGCACTCGCCAGTATTTCTTCTGATAAAACATTTTTAAAACGCGTTTCAGGTAACAAAATGTGAAAGCCAATAAAAGCCAGCTGGAGAGCACTGAAGACGTGGAAAAGTGGCTATAGCAGTTACCTAAATAAAAAGTAGTTTTTGTTTTTAATAATTAGGGTTTATCCCTAAAAATGTATTGTGAAATGAACTTGGGTTTTTATCCTAATGATTATTATTATAAAAAGTTTGGTGTTTAACTCTGATAAAAATATTTCCTAACTATGGTCCTGATGTATTCCGCTGCTAAATTAATAAACACCGATACCACCATCTATCTGATCTCACGGCACTCGCTCCTGGGCAGGGGTCGGGGGTTGCGATAAAACGCCATTAAATACAAAATGCCAAAACCTAAAAGATGTGACGTGTTACAGCCTTAACAGATAAAGCTAAACAAACAGTAACTACAAACAGTAATTGAAACGATGGAAACTTTATTACTAACATTTATTATATTAAAAACCATGCCATGGCAATTGATTTTTTTTATATTTTCAAAACGCCATAATTATCTGTCACATTATAGGTCTGCATCCTACATGGCACGACAAAAGATACAAAAAATACATATAAAAAATATAATTACTAATGTTTTTTTAGCGCCGAAAACATATATCTACCTCGCGCCAAAAAATGTCATTATATAAGTAGAACAAAGTAAACAAACTTAACACGCCACACATTCTCTAAACACACCACAAATTGTCTAAAACGCCATACAACTTAAAAAAATGGCACAGGTTATTGCATGGAGATTTGAGAGGTCGGAGAGACGTTTCATTCTAAAGTTCTCTGACAGGAGAATAGTGAAGGTCAAGACAATCAAGGCCATACTTAGTATGGATGAAGTCGTTCAGAGGGATATTCTGGCCCTTGGGGTTCCAAGGGCCGACAATTGTGAAAGGACTTAAACGGTAATAAGAAGATTGAAAAGAAAATTTCCAGCAGATGATGATGATGTTGACGATACTGATCTACCAACAGTTACCAGTTGGAGTTTGGATGAACAATTAAGAACGGTGAAAGTGACTTATCAACAAGGGGTGTGTTATTCATTGACGATGGACGAAGTGCTTAACACAGATAAACTACACCTTCTTGAACAACTCTGTGATTTAGCACCTTCGAACGATGCAACATCTAGGGTTGTGATGATATTTAAATGTAGGATGCAACAAAGACTAAACGAGATTATGGCATTATACGCCAATGAACAAGATGATGATGGTGAGTCTGAAGAAAGTGATGAACCAAGCGATGGGTACATCTCTGATGTAATACCATCCACAAAAGACTATTAGTTTAGTTTGATTTCGTCTTAGTTGTAATGTTTTGAATTATTAATGAATTATAATGAATTTAAGAACGCCATGAATGCCAAGATATTTACATTTATAAGATACAAGGGATTAATTCAACTGGTCATATCTACAAAAATGCCAAAAAAAATGTAATGTTTGAATTATTAAATGTATATAATGAATTTGGGAACGCCATGGATGCCAAGATTTTTGAATTATTAATTGATTTTAATGAATTTAGTAATGCCATAAACGCCAAAATGTTTACTATGTAACCCAAAAACGATTAATTCATCGAGAGAGATCTAAAAAAAACAATAAAACGCCAGGTAGTTATTGTTTCTAACTACACGCCTGACGTGAGTGTGGGTGAGTATGTATTTTTAGATATATTTTAGCTCTTTTTACTCGCGAATTCAACCTTTAAATTTATAAAACACGATATAGTACTATCACCCTACACACACGTTAGGGCAAGTGCACCCATCGCGAACATAGTATAGTGATGACAAGATACCGAGGTCGTCCAAGGACACAAGAGCTTTTAGCACCGGCTTATCGTTAACGTCTAATCTAACCAAATTTTGATAAAAAGTTTTGAAAATTATAAAAAAGATAAACTAAAAAGCAAAAATAAAATATAAGGAAAAACAAATAGACAGGAAGGAATCACTTGGTTCCAACTCCTCTTTTATGTATCCTTTAATGATTTTCGCACTTTGGGCATTTTAAGAGATTATCTTTAAGTTATAGTAGTAGGCCCCCTTCCAGGCAGCGTTACCCTAAACCTATTGGTCTGAGTCAGCAGGGATACAGTCCCGTAAGGTCGGATTATTGAAAGATAATTAAGTAAGTTATTAATGCAAAAAGTGGTAGGCCCCCTTCCAGGAAGGGTTACCCTCAAACCTTTGGTCTGAGTCAGCAGGGATACAGTCCTAGCAGGGTTGGTTTAAAGTTTTAATAGTAGTTTATAGATAAGGGATTCAAGCGGTTTCTCACTTATCCCGAGGCGAACAGTACCGCCCACTCGTGAAGTCTTACTAAGCTTGAACCAGGTTCTCGCAGGATCTACACACTAAACGAGACATAGAATTACCCAACCACCCTTCTAACCCCCTTCCAAGTAGTTAACGTGCTTTATATAGACCGTAAAGACACGAATATGTGAATCAACAACATATGTAGAATGGTTAAATAAATTCGTCTTCAATATAAAAAACTAGTTATTAAAGTCGGTAATACATACACAAGTAAAAAGTAGCCAAATATTGGAAATCAAAAAGTAATACATAAAAGATTTGTCTTGACCAAGTGATGTAATAGTTTAGCCAAGCATGGCCTTTGTTTAACAATAACTCTTACGACCGATCTTGGATCCCGAGACTACTACACACTCTAATTGATGGAAGATGGATGATGGTGGTGGGTGTTGGTATTGTAGTGGTGGTGGTGAAGTGGTGGCAAGTGTGAGAAAATGGTTTGCAAAGAGATGGATTGGAATGAAACCAAGCACCCCTATTAATAGTTGAAATTAGACACTCAACACAGCCCGTGCCCGCCTGGCACGGCCCCGTGGCCTTCAATCTTTCTCCTTTTCATTAACTGCAGTGTCAGACCTCGTACTAACACGGCCCCGTGCGTCAACGGCATGGCCCGTGGCCAATGTTCTTGCTGTACTATCTCAAATTCTGCGAATCTTAGAGTTGACCACGCCCCGTGTTGCCTTAGCACGGCCCCGTGTTGATATTCCGATTTGTCTTTTTTGTTTTCTCTTTCTTCTGCAGAGAATCTTAACTGGGCACGGCCGATGCCTGGTGGGCACGGCCCCGTGCTAAAGCTTCTGATTCTTGTTATTTTGTTTATTTGGATGCGGATGGGGGCTTGGCGAGTTGTGTCAATCCTCCTTCTTTGTATTTATGTTGGTTTTTGTTGTTATTTTGCTACTTTTGTGCGTCTAAGCTCTTTTGACCCTGTAAATTAAAAAGGAATAAAGAAACAAGCTTTTTTCAACATTAGTACCGAAAAATGGTCGATTTTACGTCGTATTTGATATAATTTATATGTTGTATTTTACGCATATCAACGCGAAAAAAATCCGACATGCCAAAAATGACAACGGTGTTGTGAGAAACGCATTGGAAAAGAAGATAAAAGGACAAAAAAAACACCTCCGCCTTGATTATATCGCGCACCACGTCTTCAGCTAGGATCCGTTCTCTCTGTTTTCACACTTTCAGCCGTTTTCTCCTGATCCCGTTTCTATATATACATACATATATATATATATATATATCGGTTTTTATTTAAATATATTAGAAATATAAAAAAGAAAACTAAAAATCATTAAATTAAAAATGAGTAAAATTTCTAAATTGGCCCAAAGTTAACGTTAAGTTTAAATGGTGTTTGTGAATTGGATGAAAATGATAAAAAAAAAATCTCAAAAGTGAAGGATTGTATGTAAAAAAAAATCGTTTTGGATAAAATATGCCCAAACCTTTTTTTTTGGGACGATTTTGGAAATTTACTCTTTATTATTTTTTTTGTTTGCTTAATGAACTAAGCCTATGCCAACCAAATTCCCACCCAAGCTACATCGCAACGTGCGCGTCGAGTAGGCACTTGTTAATAACCTTGAAACTAAAAAAATAATAATAATAAAACAAGTTTTTTTTTTAAATCCTGAAAGTAAAAATACATGAATAAAAATAAATAATTAAATATATTATAAAAAGACAAAAGGGGTGTTGATATTTACACACCCCTCCCCTCTCCTCTATCTCTTTCTATATCTCTATATATAAAGAGAGAGAGACATAGAGTGAAAAGGATGTGAGAATAAGATTTAAAGGATATGGGAATAGAGTCATCCAAAAGAATAATGAATAAAAAGGGTTAAGTACAAAGATGGGTCCCTGTTGCATGTATTGCAAGTTTGCTCCATAGCTTTCTAAAACTACAATGGTGGTACCTGAGGTGGGATTTTTATAACTATGATGATCCCGGACATAGACAGGTTAAATTATCTAAGTTAAATTTCTTATAATACCCAATATACCCTAAGTTAAAAAAAATACTTTATTTAATATTTTTGTCTTAGGGTGCGAACCACATGCATCTCTTTCTCATCACCATCACTACCACCCACCACCTCCATACAACCGTCGCCGCAACCACCCACCACCAATTTCACCAAACCATAGCACCCACCATCATTTTACCACCATACTTCTCTGCATAGACTAATTCACCGACCACCGTCTTTGTCAGCATCACCACCGCGCTGGTAATCAAAGTGAAGAAATCTGGCGGTGACTTTGTCTTCACCACAACCGCACCCGGATATGAACCCTCACAGCATGTATTGATCAGTGGTTGAAGGTGATGGTGATGGAATCGGATCAGATCAGATCTTGACTTAATCTATGTAGACCCGGCAACATAGTCTATGATGGAGTTGAAGGCAGGGGCGCAGGTTAGAAGGGGCCGGGGGCGCCCGACCCCCGAACTTTTCGCTCAGTACTGTACGGTATGTAGTTTTCGTATATAATTTTTTAGGTATATACGTTTTCGACCCCCGGTTTTATAATTTTTTAGGTATAATTTTAGGTTCGGTGACATCCGTCCCCAGTCGGAAATCTCAAGCTTCGCCACTGGTTGAAGGTGATGGTGATGGAGTTGGTTTGCGTAGGGCTTGATTGGTGGTGTGGGTGTCGGTTGCAAAGCTACGATGGCGTGAACGAAAAAGTTGGGTGTGGTGGTTGTGGTGGCGATGTTTTTAGTGGTGGTGATGTTTTTTTTAGTTGTGGTGGTGGTTGTAGTGTTAGAGGGTGTTTGGGATTCCTTTTTAAAAGTCTTTTTTGACTTCTTTAAGAAGTTAATAAGTCAGAAATTATGACTTATTAATTTCGTCCCTTACAACACAAGCAATCCCAAACACATTATAAGTCATTTTTAACTTTTCAAGAAGTTAATGAGTTATAAGTTGATGAAAATAAGGAATTCCAAACACCCATTTAATGGATGAAGGAGAAGAAGGGGAAAGGTCGAAGAAAGAGTGGGACTGGGGTGGGGTCCACATGTTTTTTTTTTTTTTTTTTAGGCAGGGGTAAAATAGACATTTGTCTTCCACTTAACAAAAGTAAATGAAGGTTGTCTAGAAAAAGTACCTGCAATTAAGGAAGCAAAAGAAACAAAAAGAAAGTAAAAATATTTTGTGTTACAGAGTTTCATTTAAGGAAGGAAAATAAAACATGTCGTGTTCTCGAGTTTCATTTAAGGAAGGAAAAGTAAGAAAATGAAAGGAAAAACTAAGCTAAATTCTTTAGTTTTTCTTTCCCTCCGATTTGGGAGAAAATGGTGAGAAAGACATTTTTTTTTTCTTTCTCGTCCTTTCCTTTCTCACTTTTACTTTCTTTTCTTTTTTCTCGTTAAGTTAACTCATGAACGAACAGATAAGAGAGTGTAATGGAGGCATATGTGAAATCATGTTTACCTAACCAAAGTAACCATCCGTGTACTTACCAATGAATGAAAACAAAATTAACTTTTGCAGGATGAAAGTTAAAGCTTCAATTTTTTTTATGTTTTTTATTTTTATTTTTTGTCATTTCCTAAAATACAATCATATTTCACCAATCATCTCTGGCTTAGGACGAACTACTGAACCAGATGAGCAAACGAGTGATGATAACAGTGGACAGGCAACTGGAAGAACCGAACACTAGAACATAGAGACTAGATCACGTTCAGATCTGTATACTTTGGTCTGGTCGTTTAAATCCTACCATCCAGTCCTCAGTTAATTTTTCTTGAGGTTTGGAGTCAAAAATTTCCGGGGGTTTAGTGTCAACATTTTATGGGTCAGGTGGGATCAAAGCGCATATATACCAAAGAAAAAAAATCATTAGGTGCACACCTAGGTCCGCAAATGGGTGAGCAAACTTGCATTGTAATTTTGATCGACCCGACAAAAAAAACATGGAGGGCTCATTTGGTAGCAGTTGGAAACTGAAGGAATACACGTGAGCTGCTGGAATTCTTCTCTTTCATCCACAGTCCAGATTTCTTTAAATAATTGTTTTTGGCTCATATTTTTCTTCTTTAGCATTGACTTGACGTGTTGAAGACTTATAACAGATTCATTGGGTATTTTGAATCATTAGAGGTTCATCAGTCATGAAAGCATCGTGGTTTTCAAGTTTCTTCTTTACCTTTTCTCTAATTCTCATGTTATCACCCACCGCTCAGTCTTTTGGATCATATCCTACAGCAAATCTATCCACTACATGGACCATCAATGACTATCTGGGCAACCGATCCATGCTCCTTAGAGAGACCAAAGTAGGTCAATTCGGTTGTGGATTCTATTGTGAAGAATTCTGTACCTCTTACAACTTTGCCATATTCTTCTGGGATCAAGTCATATGGTCAGCCAACCCAGACTATCCGGTCGGGAAGAATGCGATACTGAGTTTCACTGCCGATGGAGAATTGGTCCTAACAGATGGAGATGGAAGAACAGCTTGGACCACCAACACTACAGGAAAATCAGTTGCTGGCATGAACCTAACTGATACCGGAAATCTGGTGCTATTCGATGACCACAACTCGGTAGTTTGGCAATCTTTTGATCACCCATCAGACACTTTGTTACCCGGCCAAAAGCTGCTACAAGATCAAAAACTGATATCTGGTGCTCCATCAGATGCAAAAAATATGTATTATTATCTTCAGGTTACGAATAAAGGTATATTTGCTTATGTTGAATCCATGTATTATGAATTAAACCCACCTCAAGCCTATTACAGCAGGTTTGTCTATCCACATGACAATGATACAAATGAAGGAAAAGGATACATTAGGTTCTTGAATGGGAGTTTGTCACTGTACATTCATTCTTCCGAGCCAAGTGATCCTGATGATGTGATTGCCATACCTCGAGCATCATCAGCTCAGTATATGAAACTCATGCCAGATGGGCATTTGCAAGTGTTTGAACGACAGTTAGAACACTGGGTGGTGGTAGCCGATCTTCTTACAGACAAGAATGCAGGATTATGTGATAATTACCCTTTGTCATGCGGAAGAAATTCCGTTTGTTTGAATAATCTGCAATGTTCTTGTCCTGCAGTAGAATATTTCAGACCAGTGAATGATCGCCAACCCAACCTGGGATGCTCTGAAATTACTCCTCTCTCATGTAGTTCTAAACACGATCAAGATTTTATAACACTCGAGAATGTCAAGTACCTAAGCCCTACGTCCAACTTGCAGGGGGTGAGTGAGGAGGCTTGCAAACAAGCATGTCTAAAGGATTGTACGTGCAAAGCAGCTTTTTTTCAGTATGATTCAAATGCTTCCATTGGAAAATGTTTTATAACTTCAAATATATTTACAATGAACACAAATGATTCACTTGATTACAATTCTTTAGCTTTAATAAAAGTCCAAAATGATCGTTCGTCTCATCAAGTTGCAACAATTGTAGGCTCTACAATTGGAAGTTTTGTACTTTTGCTTGTTGTAATCATAGGGTTTATTACGTACGTAGTCCACAAACAAAAAAGGGATGCCGAAATGGAGGAAGAGTATTTAGATCAAGTTCCAGGAATGGCGACTCGGTTTTCTTATGAAGAACTGAAAACCGCCACAGGAAACTTTAGTAAAAAGCTTGGTGAAGGTGGATTTGGATCGGTTTTCGAAGGAAGTCTCCAAGATGGCTCCAAGATTGCAGTAAAATGCCTTGAAGGCCTTTTACACATTAAGAAATCATTCTTGGCTGAGGTTCAATCCATTGGCAGCATTCACCATGTGAATTTGGTTAGACTTAGAGGATTTTGTACATGGAAATCACAAAGATTTCTAGTGTATGACTTCATGAGTAACGGGTCATTAGATAAGTGGATCTACCATGGAGTTCGGGAGCAAATACTCGAATGGAAATGCAGAAAGAAAGTTATTCTTGATATAGCCAAAGGTTTAGCATATCTCCATGAAGATTGTAGGCAAAAAATCATCCACCTCGACATTAAACCTCAAAACATACTTCTAGACGACGATTTCAATGCCAAAGTATCTGATTTCGGGTTGTCTAAGCTCATTGATAGAAATCAAAGCCAAGTGATGACTACGATGAGAGGAACCCCTGGGTATCTGGCTCCAGAATGGTGGAGCTCGATTATCACTGAAAAAGTGGATGTATACAGCTTTGGGATCGTACTCTTGGGGATCTTATGTGGGAGGAAAATTTTCGATAGGTCCCTGCCGGAAGAAAGCTGGCACTTGCTTTTTGTGTTTCAGAAAGGCTGGGAGCAAGGAACATTGTTGGATATGGTTGACGAACACAGTGAAGATATGCAGGTACACAAAACTGAAGTGGTGGAGATGATGAAATTGGCTGCATGGTGTTTACAAAGAAACTTTAAGAGAAGGCCTTCAATGTCATCGGTAGTTAAGGTCTTAGAAAGAGTAATCAATGTTGAATCAAACTTGGATTACAACTTCACAGATCCAGGAATTCAGGAAACAGAAGTTGGAGACCAAAATGATTTTACACGAATGTCGTCATCTCTTCTCTCAGGGCCAAGATAAGTAGTCATCAGGTTCTTGTGGATCATTTCTATGCAGTTTTTTTTTTCTGTTCCAATATCAACTAAAATGTTAGTTATACATATATTTTATATAGATATGGGTATATTTAATATTGTTTCTTATGCTCCATGTATGTCTTTGGTTATATATTGACGTTCAAAGTGGTTGTAGTGTTGTGGTTTGGTTGATTGTTTATCGTTGGTTGGGATCTGAGTTGTTATACATTGTGCTTTGAATGTTAAGATGCTGCTGATGTTTGGGATATATTATCTGGTTTGTGGGAACTTCCTATAAGAAAATTGTGCTGAATAGTTGTATTTATTTTTTCCACTGGGAAGGCTTGATGTGGTCAGCTAGACGAATTGTTCTTCATTGACTTTATTAAAAATACAAGATGGTTGTAATAAATTCAAATTATAACGGTTTCAGTAGCGGACGCGGTCCCAGAAATTATTTGCTGGGGTGCGGTCAGGTTTTTTGCCTAAAAATACACTAAAATTGTTTTTTCGAAGGGTGCGTCCGCCCACCCACCAAGAAACTTAGGTCCACCCCTGAATAGTTTTAGCTGCTTATATTGTCACTGTCCTCCAGCCGACCGATACAAATGACCCATTTTAACCTATTGTAAATAATGAGTATTGAAACGCTTATATTGTTACTATATAAACACGAAAATATGATCTATTATTGAAGTTCAACGATCCCCCATACGGTGGAAAGGCTATGGCTATGGTGCAACTGAAGGCCTCAGAAACAAAAATAAATGTTGCACAAAAGCCGCCCTCAGATGAAAAAGTTCCTTCACATCAAACTAGTCCAAGAAACCATGACTCAGGCTATCAACAACTGAAACTTTGTGAATTGGATACAACTACAAAACATATAATTTCATTAATGATAACAGTAAGGTAACAAAAAGAATCATACATAGGTTGCTTGCGCCACATAAAACGACTACAAATCCTCATTTTCTAGTTTCTACAGCATGCCTTAAATAGGTGGTGGTTCTCTCACGCAATCCAAAGCGTCTGGAAGAAGCCTTGGGTTAGCCGGCTTTAACCCCTTTCTCAACCACCAGTTCAGAAGAGCTAATTCGATCTTCCGCACCTGTAAGATAAAACAATAAAAAATGTAGTGGCCATAGCATCAGAGCATTGCAGCTGAAGATGGGCCAAATTTTCACTTGTATATCAACATAAAATATATGTGCCTATAACTCATCAAGATAGTCATGGACTCATGGTAACGTGATACGGAGCTGATCCAAGGATTGGCACTCGTAATTGGAGCAACAAGATCAAAGTAAGTGAGCTAGAAAATAACCTAGCTTTATATGGACATTATAGGCCCGTAATATGCACAAAAATAGCATAATAGGTCCAACACTGTGACAAACAGCCATAGGTGGTCTGCCGAACGTTTGGATCCAGTTGCCCTCATTTGGAGCCCCGATTTTTACGGGTTTCCCCAAGTTCGTAATTCTAACTCATTCCACTTTTATTGTAAAACATGCGACTCTAGGAGTGCTAAGCCGGTCGTATTTGCGGGCTGGTGGGTCAAACTAGACACATACCTAAAAAATTGACACTAGCCCAAAAATCGTGTTAGATATATAACCCCGAACACAACACAGATATTTGTGGGTTGACAAGTAGACAAACCATTTAATATCGAAATATTTTATTTTGTACTTTTTACATATTAACACCATAGATTAAGAGCAACTTTTATTATATATCTCTATTCATTACTTGATGTTAGTAATTTGCTTTAAATATTTATTTTCATAAATCATTTTCTAACCTGGTTCAAACGAAACCACATAGCATTGCCAGTAAACATCTTCAGCATTCATATAGCATACGAAGCATAGTGTACATGTAATTATCACAATTATGTTTCTTATACGGACTTTGACACACTATGTGACTGAACATCTGGTGCCAGTTTTGCCGTCTCTTTTGTATGAAGCTACCTATAGATACTCAAGTTTTAAAATATAATGAAGATAATATATGGAAACATACCTGCTTAACAATGAAGGACTCCTCTGCAAGACTCAGCGGGGAAGTTAATATAGTAAGAAACCCGTTTCTGTTTCCATAAACGATATCTGTGAAAGGGCGATCACCCACCTATGAAAAAAACATTTTTGTATAATAGTTTATTTGATTTTCACAAACACCATATTGAATATTACGAAAAAACCCTTGCTTACCATGATGAGTTTGGATGAATCACATCCAAAATGTCTTTCAATCTCTTCAGTTGAACCACCCGGTTTCTTCATCTCTAGTATCAACATTCAAACAAAACACAAACCATGAATTCATCATCACTTTACAGAAATCCAAGATTCACATAGCACTGTCACCGCCAGGCAGCGTTGTCGGGTCGCTAGCTTGGGAAGAGGGATCCCTTCCGCGGTCAGGGGTACCGTGCAATTACCCTTTTTTTTCCTTTTGCACTTGTAAACATGTAAATTTTGATTCAAATGAATGACACATGGAACTAATTTAGCAACTTACTATGTCGAATCACTCGAATTCCGATGGCAAACTCAACTGCCCTAGCTTTCCGACCATCAGGATCATACTCTTCAAGTCCTATAATCCCAATTAAAATCAGCAAACACATCACAAACAATACAAAACAACACAAACCAATCTGTCAACTTTAACTTAGATTACCAGCGGAGTTGCTAAAAACCGCTATATTATTCCCAAACACAGATTTACAAGACTCCACAGACGCGGTAAGCGGCCCCAACAAACCCAAAGAGTAAGGAACAGTAAGAGTATTATCCTTATCAAACACAACACCTTCAAACCCCTTTCTCTTCAATGCAGCCCAATCAATATACCTTACATCAGGCACCCATACATGAGGTATCATCCAATTTCTATTTCTAATAATCACCGAAACCGTAAAAAGAATCCCTTTGACGTTAATCCTCTGTCCTACCGCTGCTTTTAAGTCTGCCCACCACATGTTTGTGAAAATGCCGCTACTAGATTCACCCCTATCTCTGTCTCTATCTTCTTCAATTTCACATTCCCTTGGTGGGTTGTTCAGATTAACGGAAGAAGAGTTGTAAAATCGATTAAAGAACTCACTGTCATTAATGTCATGATGTTGATTTTGGTGTTCATCAATGGCGGGAAGAGAGTAAAAGATTCCGGTGGAGGAATGGGATGAGCGAATTCTGGGGTTTGACGGACGGTGACGAAGATGATGATGATGATGTCGATGTGATGAATGAAGGATGATTGGGTGAGTATGGAAGCAACAATGGGAAATGTGATGTGGGGGAGAGAGTGTATACAACATTTTATTATGAGGGTGTTATTATTATAAACATGATAGCATGAATAGAAACTCATTTTTCTAATCTAAACCCCTCACTCACTCTTTGGAGAATTTGTTTGCAATTGAGAGTGATCTTGTGTAAACGATTGTGGCCACTGGTTAGGGTGTGGGTCTACCATGTATTTGGTTTGATTTTAGTGGAGAATATTGATTTAAGAGTGTCTCCGTGGGGTGACTATGTAATGGTTGTCTTAAAACCCAAACTATCCAAAGATTTGTAAGGCTATGTGTTGTAGGTTTGGTTTAAAAGGTGCAAATTTGAAAATTTGCCTGGAATGTTATAATTGGACAAACCACAGAGACGAAAATGGCAGTTAACTATTTTTTAGATACAACCAATCATATATGGTTACTTCAACCAGATATCACATTTCTAATATAAAGTCCCACAACACTCCTTTATTGTAACACCTCGAAAATTCACGTCCTATAATGTGTTGACACGTGTCATAAGTTTGAACGTGTGAAAGAATGTTCTGAAAGGACTAAAGTTGACAATCATAGAAAGTATGTAAATATACGAGTTCTAAATGTCAACAGTGAATAAATATATTGTACATTAACCCTACATGATGCTCATACCTTCAAACGAATAAATCATGGATCATACGAAGCTAAATATGAAGGAAAGTGAGAGATTACAAACTACATGGGTTAAATGTGTCAACATGTTTAAGTTATACCTCTGAGTGACCTTTTGATAAACCCGAAGCTTTGTAACGGTTAATTATGCTCACTATAATGCACGATATAAATTTCATAAAGTTTCGTTATTGTATGAGAAAGTTATGATCAAATTCGTATGCGAAGGGTTAAAGAGTTAACGTTGAAAGTTATGACTTTTCGGGTTAACCAGAAATGTCCAGGGACTTGGCAAAGTGGGTACAAGTCTTAAAGCCCTTGTAGGTAAATAAGAAGGGGTCAAATTGCAAGAAATAAGCTTAGTTGACCTTTCGAAGACCCAAGGTACAAGATGCAAAAACTTGAAAATGTTTAATTCTGATTTCAAGGCCCAAGCGGGCCGCGTAAGAGATGTTAACATCTTACGCGGGCCGCGTCAGACGCCCAGTATAAGAAAAACAAGACAGCAGCCTGTAAACGCGCATAACCGACCCAAAACAGATATTTTCTCATCATGGGCGACCCCTAAGTGACTCCTAGAACCTTAGGGACATCTGTTGATGATCCATTATCACTTGTAGCTCTTGTTGTCAAAGATCTAAGTGCTTTTGAGCACTATAAAAGGCCATGATGTTGCAACAAGTTCTTCACACCTTCCATCTGCACATTGGAGCATTTCTGGAGCTAAAGACTTCTCTCTAAGCTTCACAAATCGTGCATAGGACTTCAGTAAGTTTGCTTAACCTTTCTTAGTTAAGTTTTTGCTTAGTTTAAGCTTAAAAGTCAAACCGTCGTAATTAACGGTTGACTTAACGATTAATCACTAATGGTCCAGTGATTAGTCGAATTGAAAGTAGTTATAAGTTGGTAATTATGTGGGTAATAAACCCTTAAAGGGGTTCCCCCTGATTCCCACTCTAACTAGGTCAAATGTCGGGTCAAACTTGTTATTAAAAAGTCAACAGAATGTTTATTTTCTAATTTATGCATAATTAGCAATGTAGAACACATACAACCTGTTTGATCATTAATATAACTTAGTAATTAGTGTAAGAACATGTCTAAACATGTTCAACCCGACAATTTTCAGTAGAGACCCGGTTCGGAACCGAAAGTCGCAAAGCTTTGACTTTTGCTTTGACTTCAGTTCTGACCCGTTTTGGTATGTTTTAGAAATGCCTAAGAACTCTATTTGGACCAGGTTACATGCTAGTATAACCCTCTGTGATTATACACCATGGTTCATTAGTTAACCAATTAATACGCATGATTCCGTTAATTGCCCATATGTTGACCATTATGCCCTTTTCACCTTAAAACGTGATTTTTGAAAATGTAAAAGATTAGAAACCTTAGTCACTGATATATAAACTTGTACCCAAAGTTTGACATCAGTTTGAGGTGTAGTTTGAGAGTTATGCTCATTAGCGTAAATTGAAAGCTTTATGTTAATTAAACGACATAATTAGCGTATGGCCTATCTAAGCCTACTTTTTGATATCAAACTTATTACCCACTGATGTAATATATTATTTTGGGATTTTTGAAGATTTTTAATTAATTTTAGGCTGAGCATAACTTATAGTCGTAGGCTTAATCCGGTAATTGTCGGTTTTGCCCTGACGGGCTATAAAATGAGTTTTACATATCTAATTGACTCCAAACCTTTTGCTACTGATTACATATGATAAATAAATTATTTTAAGCCTTCTGGAATAATAAAAATATCAGCTTTATGTATAGAACCCGGAAATGGCTTATAATCGCCTTTTTAAGCGTTTTTAAAGCATAGTATGTACTAGAACTATTTTAAACATACAAGGGTTGATACCTACTAATATTTTGGGAAAATTTTAATATTTTAACAGTAAGCAAAAGTTGTTTAACTCAGACTTCAGTTTTGAGCTTTACGGCTTATGTGAAATTACCAAATTGCCCCTACGGTGCATAGTTTGGTTATAATTGATAAATTTCACATATATACTTTACCCTACTGTTATAACTTAGTAAACTAAGTATTTTTGCTGATTATATCAGGCCTGTAACTCAGGTTAATACTTAGACTCTTTTATAACCTTGAAAATGACCAAACTACCCCTACGAGGCATAGTTTGAGTTTAAATTCGTTTCGGGCATAATAATAGATATCTTACTGATGTCACAATATATTTGAGGCATATTAACTTAGGAAACCTGTATATGGCTCTTATGGTTACCCGTTACGCCTCTTGCGCGTTCGGTTCGGTTTATGTAACTAGTTTGCATAAACTAGTTGAAACGGGTCAAACCTTATCGTTTTTATCTCAAAATCCAGAATGTGTATGAAATACCCATATTAAGCAAGTCTCCAAACTTGTTGGGTCTAAATCACATTCTCTTCCGGTCTTCGCCTAATCGTGCGTTTGAACCGTATAATTAACCGGCCTAAGCTTAGGCTTAATTAAAGACCCGTTAGCATTCTAATTGGTTATTTATATCATCATTCCAGACTAGAGTCTTCCTGTAAATTGTACATATGCTTACTTAAGTGAATACGGCTGAGTTATTATAATTCTTGCTATTTAAGACAGGAGCTAGCTCAGGTAAATACTCTTAACTTATTTTCCCTATTACGGGCTTGGGATACGGTAATATAAATACCGCATGGTCAGGTATGGGATTCAAAGACCAAAAAGTCGGGAAATCCAAATAACCTGTTTTTAATTCGTATTGCTTGACTGAAACATTGGGGGTTAATGCGACCGTGTCCTGGATATCCTTGACTCATTAAATGCAATGGCCACGACCTAAGCACGGGGTGTAGGCATACACCTGACGGATGCCATATGTTTATTAATTAATTGTACCCAATAAGGGAATAGTGGTGTGTCGGTTAATCATGAACCGGCATAGAACCGGGCCCCGTATATAGAGCAAGTTATGTAAAACTGATAACATGAGATATGGTTTGTCCCAAGTATAAAAGATAAATTTTGCCTTGTGCATTTTAATCAAAGTGTCAAAATATTGTGTGCCTGGTGCATCTAAATCAATTTTCTTAAACTCTTTTCAAATGAGTCGGTTGAGTGTATTTACCAGTGAAAACTGACGTATTTTCAAAAGTCTAAGTGACAGGTACAAGTACGTAATAGGCTGGAAGCTGCTCAGGACGTTAATAAGGAATCTTGCAAGTTCTAGGCGTCTAAAGTCTGTTGAACAATATTTATGTTTTAAGATCCGCCTGTGGATCCTTTACTTTCCGTTGTAATACTTGGATATTACATTTTATTCGGATTGTAATACATTTATCTTTTGCTTCCGCTGTGCATTTATATATTGTGTTGTTTGACTATTATGTTGCCAACCACGTCACGATACTCCCCACCGGGCCCACCGGTGACACGTGGAAATCCGGGGTGTGACATTTATATCCCCTTCTACCAAGCCTTCGTGACGTCACGTGACATCATTTAATCTTAAAGCCCTTTTGGAGCCCCATCTTCCAAACTCACATCAAAATAATAACATATCATTGTAAAGAGTCTAGAGCCTAATATTTTAGTGTTGGAGAGCAACTATTATGTATATTTAGTTACAAGGGAAACTATCAAAGTATTTGTAAAGGAATGGATTAAAATAATTTCAACTATTACCAATTGGCCGATAATAGTTTAAACTAACGAAATATTTCGTGACGGTTTCACCTTTAACATATTTTTTCTCCCAACGGGCCTTTTTTTCTCCCGTTAGTGAATGATGACGTGGATGTCTACCATTGCACCACCACCTACCGCCACCATTACCATGGCACACGGTGAAGATGAGCCCTCCAGTGGCCGATGATGGCAATCCGATAGCGGCGGTGGTGAAACTTGACCTCCGACACCCCCCTTCCTCGTTAGATGAAACGGACCACCACACCATTTTCGGGTGGTGGTGGTGGTGAGCGACGGCAGCAGAACCAGTAGACCGTGATGAGAGAGAGACTAGAGTGAGAGACAGGAGAACCAGAAGCAGAGTGGAACGGCGATGAACCGCCGTCTGCGGCGGAGCCGCGGTGGTGGCAGTGGCGGTGGTGCTTTCGTCCTCTGACAAATTTTCCGGTAACACCCTTATTCCATTCACTTTGTTTTCATTTTCTGATGCACGGATTGTGTGATGATGATATTGGATATCCGGCGGTTTTAGTGTTGAAGATGATGATGTTGGTTTGGGTTTTCATGGAGTCTCGGGTCAAATCCATCAGGTCCAGGCTCGACTCAGTTCTATACGGCTCGACTCGGCCCAACTCGGCTCGACTCGGTGCTTCACGCCTCAACTCAGTCAACAGTAGCTGACTTGGTCAACTCAGTTGACCCGGTCAACTCAGTCAAGCGGCTCGACATTTCGAAGCGAAGACTTGGTAAAAATTAACAACACGTTTATTTTCTTATTTTTTTCATAGTGTTAACTTTACGTGACAACAAGCTCGAATCGATTAAATATTAGTTGACATCTTGAAAATATTCGACAAATCTTATTTAAATATTGTTATTATTGTTTGATAAATTGTTGAATTTTGAGATATAACGACAACTTGCGATGTCGGGGGCGTCCAAAAACAGAGGAAACTCTGCTCGTTTTTCGAGAAAACCCGTAAACGAAACGCGTTTTAAGACAAAACTTTTTGGATCCAAGGAACTTTTATAAAGACAAATACAAATATAAAACTTCTTTCGACGACACTTTACAACATACGAAGTGGTGATTCTTTTGTAAAAATAAATATCGTTTATATATAGTTATTCGAACATCCAATAACTCGGATTTCCGCTATAAAAGTAAATATAGTTATATATTTATTTTGAATATCCAACAACATGAATTCGTTTTATAAAAATAAATAGTTATATTTTTATTTCAAATATCATAACGCACGAATTCTCTTATAAAATAAATATAACTTTTATATTTATTTCAAACGCCTCAACGGCATACGATATATAATACGAGTTTATTATATATTCTTTTCATAAAACACTCGTCACATACACATACGACTTCTCGAGACAGCTAACGGGATTACAACGATATATTTATATTCTTTTATATAAATATTTATATATTTGAAATCTCTCGAGAACTAAGTCTTTCCAAGACTTGTTAATTGTTACCGACAATAAACAGCTAAATAAGTTTAACTTAGTCATTTTCGTTAAGTTTTTAACTTACCATTGAATCGTTCGGTTAACGATTCGGTAGAGCTCGATGGCACGTAGTTTAGTTACTGCGTTTATTTAGAAACTTATAAGATATTCCGTGTTAGGAATATTGTAGAATGCACGCTAGCAAGTCACGTCTTGGAAATGACATCACGAAGTCGTAATTAGCTAGCTTTGCACAAGACAATCCAGGTGAGTTTATAACCCTACCTTTTTACAGTTTTACATCTTTCTAAATGTTTTCGGGGTGGAAAGACATGCACATTTTGCAAAGCATACAAGGTTTTCAATAAACATGAATTACATATTTCCAAACCATTTTACAGACAAGTTTTAACGGACATAAATGGTTTACGAAAAGCTTATGTTCCATACCGGTTTTTCAAGCAAGAGTATTTTTTGAAATGTGCATACACAGATATTCTAGTTTCTAAAATTTGGAGAAATACAAGTACAAAGAGGTACATCAAACTAAGAAATGATACATAGATCACGTGGCGAATATGGTACTATAAGCACCATTAATCAACAATATACCTAGACTGCAGAACAAAAGGTTAGATCTAATGGGTTTCAGGCAGCCACACTCTGGGCCACGTGCTACCTGGAGTGCTTTTGTGTCTCTAGTCGTGAATCGACAAGTAAAAATGCCTAGGTTTGGTGGCTTCCTATGTCGTTACATATGTTAGTGGCCTCGCGAACCATTAGCGATCTCGTATTCCTTACATTTACATAATACAGTTTACATATACGCTTTACAAATTACATACCATGTTTTATACGAATTCAAAGCATAGGATTATGCATGCATGTTGTCAATGTCAGGGTGGACATAGACGGTTTCACAAACTTTACAAATACAAGAGTTTACAAATACATGGTTTTACGAACATAATGCGTTACAAATACAGAGTTTCCTAGGCTCGAACCTCACCTGATAATTTCGGGGTGTGACAGATTGGTATCCGAGCTATAGGTTACAGCGAATAGGGTTGTCTGTAGAGATACCTAGGCTCGAACCTCACCTTTATCTGGGACATCGATCATTAAGACTTTAAATACATACAGAACGCCTAAGACTCGAATATGGTCTCCAACCGTTGCCGAAAAACAAACAGTCAAAAAATTTTGCTTTCAAACATACGCTAAAGTGGTGTTTTACACACGGTACACAAAACAGTCGCATACAGTACATAAAACTCTGAGAGTTTAGGAAACATGCATTTAAGACCTTCGGAAACTCGTGTTGAAGTTCATTAAAGGTCATCACGTAGGAACCACGTTTATTAACTCGGACAAACGCCATTATTATGTCGTCCATGCTATTTTAAGTAACCGAGCAGGTTGCCTACGCAAAACGAAGTACGGGCGCGCAAATTACACGAAACTCAACCTACACGTCAACGGAGGTTGAAGTATGTCATATACGAATATCGAGGCAAGGTCTTTGAGAAGACACGATGGCGCGACTGAACGACGCTAGATTCCGTCAGCAGGAGAACTACCGAATCTTGACGCGGCAACTTGGCACGCGGTCCTGCAATGACACGAATCACTCCAAGGAGAAGACGTATGTCTACGCATTCCCCCTATCGCATTAACGACGAATACGCCATGTTCGACATTCCATGGTAATGTCCCTTAACAACCGGTTATCACATGCAACCCCAGGTAAAGTCCTTAAATTTCTTTTATTGAAATTCCGACTTTTGCATCTAGTGAGTAGATTTTCACATCTCTACTCCTCTTAATGATCATTGTATCACAATCATTTCTTTCATTATAGCGAATACTCATTGCTTCATTTCTTGAAAATTCATATGTTACGCATGCATCGTTTGTTACGCATGTGGTTTCGTTTCGAATAAATCGTTTCATTAAAGTTCAAATATTATTTCGCTAAATCTAATTATTGATTTTTTATTCGAATGACCCACATTATTGTAATTGTTGGCTTCTTGTTATCAAGGCAACACATTTTCTTGAAATTTCTTTTCTTTTCAAGTTACATACATGGTTTTTCGTTGTGACCATGCCGAAAGTTTTCTTGACGATACATGTATTTATTGTCGGCTTGCGCCAAAACCAAGTTCAGTTGTTTGAACTTGTTCATTACGCTTATTCAATTCAAGACACCATATGATGTATTGAACACATCATATTCAAATTTGTTTTAATAAGCGCTTCATTTGTTCCGAGTCGTAGTAGACTTGCTTGGTCTACGACTCCAATAAGTCATTTATTGATTTGCTTTAAATCTGCTTTGATTTATCATGTCACAGCAGTCTTAACACAATCGTGTGATAAGACAATGGTACACAAAATTCAGTTCATATTCCGGTGTACCTCCTAACGGTTCTTTCATTATCGATCGAATGTTTTGCGATATTCATTGCTTCTTCATCTTCGATCGAAAACATTATTTCATTGATGTTCTATTTTCAGTTGAAAATCCTTTGATGTTTGTTTGGAACAAGCGTTCTGATTTACCTCGTTGAACCTTCATTTGATTCCAAACACGGTGAACTTGTTCGGTCACCGCTATAATTGAATTATTCTGATCACTACGACACCTTGTGGCGTCGGTAGAACTTGCAGCTTGGGCTGATCATGATCGAGCGCTTCATGCAAAACTATTTCATTGAACTTGTTGATTCTAAGTTCCATTTAGTGGATGTTATCGTTTCTAGAATTCATTTGCATATTGTAAACGTCCACTTGGAATTCTATTGGTTGAAATTCCTCTTTTATTGGACCCCTGTTAACTTGGTCACACTGGTGACTGTATCAGTATGTCTCGTTTCCTTTGACATTATTCTTACGCATAACGTAACTCTAAGGAAGTTAACATAGTCTAAATTTCGAGGACGAAATTTCATTAACAGGGGGAGAATGTGACAACCGGTGATTTACGGCTCTTAATCACGTGAGTAATAGGTGATTAACGCGACAATAAATAGTGTTTACAGCACAAATTAACTTAATTAGGCCTTTGGAGTGCCCAGGAACGTTTATCCGACTTTACAGTACGCGTATGAAGATTCACGTGGAATCTGCAGAACATCAAGCGAAAACGGACTGAAACCGAACAAAATACTGACAACGCCGACAAATATTAAATTTTTACGATATATTTAATCCCTAATTAAATTTTTCTAAATTCATAGGCGAAACCGGATTAAAGACGACAACGAGGTAATTTTACGCGATCTTTACCGTTATCAACGCACAAACGCGACTACGACAGATACCGACATTATTTTTACACGTTTTAACTCTGAAATATTATTTTACTAGGCTACGGTGATTTCGGTTTTAAAAACGTTTCTCGTAGGAATTACGGGCCACTTACACATGAGATGGGCTTGTGGGCCCTGGGCCCAAGCCCAAAACCCACAAGCCTAAATCTGCACATAATATATTAGATCTTATCAAGATCTCTACAAGATTTGAAAATATTTGCAAAATCTCTACAAATCTTATAAAATCCCTACAAAAGATTTTGTCTCAAAAATTTGGAACGCACAAGATCTCATCAAAGATCTCAACCCCTCTATAAAAGACCCATACCCCTTCCACCCTCTCGATTTAACCTGCAACGCACAAGAAGGAACTCATCTTTCCAAAACACATACATTTATTTCCTCAATCTCTACTCCCCTCTCTCGATCTATACATATACAAACACAGAGAAATCCATCAGGTCCATGCTCGACTCAGTTCAATACGGCTCGACTCGACCCAACTCGGCTCGACTCGATGCATCACGCCTCAACTCGGTCAACAGGAGCTGACTCGGTCAACTTAGTTGACCCGGTCAACTCAGTCAAGCGGCTCGATATTTCGACGCGAAGACTTGGTAAAAATTAACGTCACGTTTATTTTTGTTATTTTTTTCATAGTGTTAACTTTACGTGACAACGAGCTCGAATTGATTAAATATTAGTTCACATCTTGAAAATATTCGACAAATCTTATATAAATATTGTTATTATTGTTTGATAAATTGTTGAATTTTGAGATATAACGACAACTTGCGATGTTGGGGGCGTTCAACAGGAGCTGACTCGGTCAACTTAGTTGACCCGGTCAACTCAGTCAAGCGGCTCGATATTTCGACGCGAAGACTTGATAAAAATTAACGTCACGTTTATTTTTGTTATTTTTTTCATAGTGTTAACTTTACGTGACAACGAGCTCGAATCGATTAAATATTAGTTCACATCTTGAAAATATTCGACAAATCTTATATAAATATTGTTATTATTGTTTGATAAATTGTTGAATTTTGAGATATAACGACAACTTGCGATGTTGGGGGCGTCCAAAAACAGAGGAAACTCTGCCCGTTTTTCGAGAAAACCCGTAAACGAAACGCGTTTTAAGACAAAACTTTTTGGATCCAAGGAACTTTTATAAAGACAAATACAAATATAAAACTTCTTTCGACGACACTTTACAACATACGAAGTGGTGATTCTTTTATAAAAATAAATATCGTTTATATATATTTATTCGAACATCCAATAACTCGGATTTCCGCTATAAAAGTAAATATAGTTATATATTTATTTTGAATATCCAACAACATGAATTCGTTTTATAAAAATAAATATAGTTATATTTTTATTTCAAATATCGTAACGCACGAATTCTCATATAAAATAAATATAACTTTTATATTTATTTCAAACGCCTCAACGGCATACGATATATAATACGAGTTTATTATATATTCTTTTCATAAGACACTCGTCACATACACATACGACTTCTCGAGACGGCTAACGCGATTACAACGATATATTTATATTCTTTTATATAAATATTTATATATTTGAAATCTCTCGAGAACTAAGTCTTTCCAAGACTTGTTAATTGTTACCGACAATAAACAACTAAATAAGTTTAACTTAGTCATTTTCGTTAAGTTGATAACTTATCATTGAATCGTTCGGTTAACGATTCGGTAGAGCTCGATGACATGTAGTTTAGTTATTGCGTTTATTTGGAAACTTATAAGATATTCCGTGTTAGGAATATTGTAGAATGCACGCTAGCAAGTCACGTCTTGGAAACGACATCACGAAGTCGTAATTAGCTAGTTTTGCACAAGACAATCCAGGTGACTTCATAACCCCACCTTTTTACAGTTTTACATCTTTCTAAATGTTTTCGGGGTGGAACGACATGCACATTTTGCAAAGCATACAAGGTTTTCAATAAACATGAATTACATATTTCCAAACCATTTTACAGACAAGTTTTAACGGACATAAATGGTTTACGAAAAGCTTATGTTCCATACCGGTTTTTCAAGCAAGAGTATTTTTCGAAATGTGCATACACAGGTATTCTAGTTTCTAAAATTCGGAGAAATACAAGTACAAAGTGGTACATCAAACTAAGGAATGATACATAGATCACGTGGCGAACAGGGTACTATAAGCACCATTGATCAACAATATACCTAGATCGCAGAACAAAAGGTTAGATCTAATGGGTTTCAGGCAGCCACACTCTGGGCCACGTGCTACCTGGAGTGCTTTTGTGTCTCTAGTCGTGAATCGACAAGTAAAAATGCCTAGGTTTGGTGGCTTCCTATGTCGTTACATATGTTAGTGGCCTCGCGAACCATTAGTGATCTCGTATTCCTTACATTTACATAATACAGTTTACAGATACACTTTCCAAATTACATACCATGTTTTATACGAATTCAAAGCATAGGATTATGCATGCATGTTGTCAATGTCAGGGTGGACATAGACGGTTTCACAAACTTTACAAATACAAGAGTTTACAAATACATGGTTTTACGAACATAATGCGTTACAAATACAGAGTTTCCATATAACATGACAAGAAAATGATTTTAAATTCGTTTTCTCAACAATACTTCAAAAACCGGTTATTCAAAAAGATTTATTTCAACTCTTTTACAAACAAACTATGAACTCGCTCAACTTTATGTTGATTTTTCGCATGTTTCTTTCTCAGGTTACTTTTCAAAGTAATGGCACGGTTGGAATAGGAGAACCATGTGGAGTCGAGTGCTTAGTGGGCGTTCGCATTCTAAAAGTCATAGCTTATTTGCTTCCGTTGTGCAATGAAGATACCAGTCCAGTCACGCCAGCTCTGATAATTTTGGGGTGTGACAGATTGGTATCAGAGTTATAGGTTACAGCGAATAGGGTTGTCTGTAGAGATACCTAGGCTCGAACCTCACCTTTATCTGGGACATCGATCATTAAGACTTTAAATACATACAGAACGCCTAAGACTCGAATATGGTCTCCAACCGTTGCCGAAAAACAAACAGTCAAAAAATTTTGCTTTCAAACATACGCTAAAGTGGTGTTTTACACACGGTACACAAAACAGTCGCATACAGTACATAAAACTCTGAGAGTTTAGGAAACATGCATTTAAGACCTTCGGAAACTCGTGTTGAAGTTCATTAAAGGTCATCACGTAGGAACCACGTTTATTAACTCGGACAAACGCCATTATTATGTCGTCCATGCTATTTTAAGTAACCGAGCAGGTTGCCTACGCAAAACGAAGTACGGGCGCGCAAATTACACGAAACTCAACCTACACGTCAACGGAGGTTGAAGTATGTCATATACGAATATCGAGGCAAGGTCTTTGAGAAGACACGATGGCGCGACTGAACGACGCTAGATTCCGTCAGCAGGAGAACTACCGAATCTTGACGCGGCAACTTGGCACGCGGTCCTGCAATGACACGAATCACTCCAAGGAGAAGACGTATGTCTACGCATTCCCCCTATCGCATTAACGACGAATACGCCATGTTCGACATTCCATGGTAATGTCCCTTAACAACCGGTTATCACATGCAACCCCAGGTAAAGTCCTTAAATTTCTTTTATTGAAATTCCGACTTTTGCATCTAGTGAGTAGATTTTCACATCTCTACTCCTCTTAATGATCATTGTATCACAATCATTTCTTTCATTATAGCGAATACTCATTGCTTCATTTCTTGAAAATTCATATGTTACGCATGCATCGTTTGTTACGCATGTGGTTTCGTTTCGAATAAATCGTTTCATTAAAGTTCAAATATTATTTCGCTAAATCTAATTATTGATTTTTTATTCGAATGACCCACATTATTGTAATTGTTGGCTTCTTGTTATCAAGGCAACACATTTTCTTGAAATTTCTTTTCTTTTCAAGTTACATACATGGTTTTTCGTTGTGACCATGCCGAAAGTTTTCTTGACGATACATGTATTTATTGTCGGCTTGCGCCAAAACCAAGTTCAGTTGTTTGAACTTGTTCATTACGCTTATTCAATTCAAGACACCATATGATGTATTGAACACATCATATTCAAATTTGTTTTAATAAGCGCTTCATTTGTTCCGAGTCGTAGTAGACTTGCTTGGTCTACGACTCCAATAAGTCATTTATTGATTTGCTTTAAATCTGCTTTGATTTATCATGTCACAGCAGTCTTAACACAATCGTGTGATAAGACAATGGTACACAAAATTCAGTTCATATTCCGGTGTACCTACTAACGGTTCTTTCATTATCGATCGAATGTTTTGCGATATTCATTGCTTCTTCATCTTCGATCGAAAACATTATTTCATTGATGTTCTATTTTCAGTTGAAAATCCTTTGATGTTTGTTTGGAACAAGCGTTCTGATTTACCTCGTTGAACCTTCATTTGATTCCAAACATGGTGAACTTGTTCGGTCACCGCTATAATTGAATTATTCTGATCACTACGACACCTTGTGGCGTCGGTAGAACTTGCAGCTTGGGCTGATCATGATCGAGCGCTTCATGCAAAACTATTTCATTGAACTTGTTGATTCTAAGTTCCATTTAGTGGATGTTATCGTTTCTAGAATTCATTTGCATATTGTAAACGTCCACTTGGAATTCTATTGGTTGAAATTCCTCTTTTATTGGACCCCTGTTAACTTGGTCACACTGGTGACTGTATCAGTTTGTCTCGTTTCCTTTGACATTATTCTTACGCATAACGTAACTCTAAGGAAGTTAACATAGTCTAAATTTCGAGGACGGAATTTCATTAACAGGGGGAGAATGTGACAACCGGTGATTTACGGCTCTTAATCACGTGAGTAATAGGTGATTAACGCGACAATAAATAGTGTTTACAGCACAAATTAACTTAATTAGGCCTTTGGAGTGCCCAGGAACGTTTATCCGACTTTACAGTACGCGTATGAAGATTCACGTGGAATCTGCAGAACATCAAACGAAAACGGACTGAAACCGAACAAAATACTGACAACGCCGACAAATATTAAATTTTTACGATATATTTAATCCCTAATTAAATTTTTCTAAATTCGTAGGCGAAACCGGATCGAAAAACGGATTAAAGACGGCAACGAGGTAATTTTACGCGATTTTTACCGTTATCAACGCACAAACGCGACTACGACAGATACCGACATTATTTTTACACGTTTTAACTCTGAAATATTATTTTACTAGGCTACGGTGATTTCGGTTTTAAAAACGTTTCTCGTAGGAATTACGGGCCACTTACACATGAGATGGGCTTGTGGGCCCTGGGCCCAAGCCCAAAACCCACAAGCCTAAATCTGCACATAATATATTAGATCTTATCAAGATCTCTACAAGATTTGAAAATATTTGCAAAATCTCTACAAATCTTATAAAATCCCTACAAAAGATTTTGTCTCAAAAATTTGGAACGCACAAGATCTCTTCAAAGATCTCAACCCCTCTATAAAAGACCCATACCCCTTCCACCCTCTCGATTTAACCTGCAACGCACAAGAAGGAACTCATCTTTCCAAAACACATACATTTATTTCCTCAATCTCTACTCCCCTCTCTCGATCTATACATATACAAACACAGAGAAATCAAACTCCTCACAAACAAGGCCCAACCCAGCCACACCCCTCCCCCCCCTTCTCGCCTCTCTCGGCTCCGACGGAAAACAGATGGCCACCACTCTCCGGTGGTGGCACACGGTGAAGATGAGCCCTCCGGTGGCCGATGATAGCAATCCGGTAGCGGCGGTGGTGAAACTTGACCTCCGACAGCCCCCCTTCCTCGTTGGATGAAACGGACCACCACCCCATTGTCGAGAGACTAGAGTGAGAGATAGGAGAACCAGAAGCAGAGTGGAACAACGATGAACCGCCGTCTGCGGCGGAGCCTCGGCGGTGGCGGTGGTGCTTTCGTCCTCCGACAAATTTTCCGGTAACACCCTTGTTCCATTCACTTTGTTTTCATTTTCTGATGCACGGATTGTGTGATGATGATGCTGGATCTCCGGCGGTTTTAGTGTTGAAGATGATGATGTTGGTTTGGGTTTTCATGGAGTATCAGGTCAAATCCATCAGGTCCATGCTCGACTCAGTTCTATACGGCTCGACTCGACCCAACTCGGCTCGACTCGGTGCATCACGCCTCAACTCGGTCAACAGGAGCTGACTCGGTCAACTTAGTTGACCCGGTCAACTCAGTCAAGCGGCTCGATATTTCGACGCGAAGACTTGGTAAAAATTAACGTCATGTTTATTTTTGTTATTTTTTTCATAGTGTTAAATTTACGTGACAACGAGCTCGAATCGATTAAATATTAGTTCACATCTTGAAAATATTCGACAAATCTTATATAAATATTGTTATTATTGTTTGATAAATTGTTGAATTTTGAGATATAACGACAACTTGCGATGTTGGGGGCGTTCAACAGGAGCCGACTCGGTCAACTTAGTTGACCCGGTCAACTCAGTCAAGCGGCTCGATATTTCGACGCGAAGACTTGGTAAAAATTAACGTCACGTTTATTTTTGTTATTTTTTTCATAGTGTTAACTTTACGTGACAACGAGCTCGAATCGATTAAATATTAGTTCACATCTTGAAAATATTCGACAAATCTTATATAAATATTGTTATTATTGTTTGATAAATTGTTGAATTTTGAGATATAACGACAACTTGCGATGTTGGGGGCGTCCAAAAACAGAGGAAACTCTGCCCGTTTTTCGAGAAAACCCGTAAACGAAACGCGTTTTAAGACAAAACTTTTTGGATCCAAGGAACTTTTATAAAGACAAATACAAATATAAAACTTCTTTCGACGACACTTTACAACATACGAAGTGGTGATTCTTTTATAAAAATAAATATCGTTTATATATATTTATTCGAACATCCAATAACTCGGATTTCCGCTTTAAAAGTAAATATAGTTATATATTTATTTTGAATATCCAACAACATGAATTCGTTTTATAAAAATAAATATAGTTATATTTTTATTTCAAATATCGTAACGCACGAATTCTCATATAAAATAAATATAACTTTTATATTTATTTCAAACGCCTCAACGGCATACGATATATAATACGAGTTTATTATATATTATTTTCATAAGACACTCGTCACATACACATACGACTTCTCAAGACGGCTAACGCGATTACAACGATATATTTATATTCTTTTATATAAATATTTATATATTTGAAATCTCTCGAGAACTAAGTCTTTCCAAGACTTGTTAATTGTTACCGACAATAAACAACTAAATAAGTTTAACTTAGTCATTTTCGTTAAGTTGATAACTTATCATTGAATCGTTCGGTTAACGATTCGGTAGAGCTCGATGACACGTAGTTTAGTTATTGCGTTTATTTGGAAACTTATAAGATATTCCGTGTTAGGAATATTGTAGAATGCACGCTAGCAAGTCACGTCTTGGAAACGACATCACGAAGTCGTAATTAGCTAGTTTTGCACAAGACAATCCAGGTGACTTCATAACCCCACCTTTTTACAGTTTTACATCTTTCTAAATGTTTTCGGGGTGGAACGACATGCACATTTTGCAAAGCATACAAGGTTTTCAATAAACATGAATTACATATTTCCAAACCATTTTACAGACAAGTTTTAACGGACATAAATGGTTTACGAAAAGCTTATGTTCCATACCGGTTTTTCAAGCAAGAGTATTTTTCGAAATGTGCATACACAGGTATTCTAGTTTCTAAAATTCGGAGAAATACAAGTACAAAGTGGTACATCAAACTAAGGAATGATACATAGATCACGTGGCGAACACGGTACTATAAGCACCATTGATCAACAATATACCTAGACCGCAGAACAAAAGGTTAGATCTAATGGGTTTCAGGCAGCCACACTCTGGGCCACGTGCTACCTGGAGTGCTTTTGTGTCTCTAGTCGTGAATCGACAAGTAAAAATGCCTAGGTTTGGTGGCTTCCTATGTCGTTACATATGTTAGTGGCCTCGCGAACCATTAGCCATCTCGTATTCCTTACATTTACATAATACAGTTTACAGATACGCTTTCCAAATTACATACCATGTTTTATATGAATTCAAAGCATAGGATTATGCATGCATGTTGTCAATGTCAGGGTGGACATAGACGGTTTCACAAACTTTACAAATACAAGAGTTTACAAATACATGGTTTTACGAACATAATGCGTTACAAATACAGAGTTTCCATATAACATGACAAGAAAATGATTTTAAATTTGTTTTCTCAACAATACTTCAAAAACCGGTTATTCAAAAAGATTTATTTCAAATCTTTTACAAACAAACTATGAACTCGCTCAACTTTATGTTGATTTTTCGCATTTTTCTTTCTCAGGTTACTTTTCAAAGTAATGGCACGGTTGGAATAGGAGAACCATGTGGAGTCGAGTGCTTAGTGGGCCTTCGCATTCTAAAAGTCTTAGCTTATTTGTACCTGTGAAATAATGTTTGTAATTTCATCAAGTTCCGCACGTTCCTGCTGTGAGCCGGGATCCCGGATCCAACACCAACTGATTATGTTGGCTGTATTGTCTTCCGGTCGCTTGATACGGTCTCGGACACTGCATCCTTTGAACTTTTCCAGCGAGTAGAGAGTAGGGAAAATTGTTTTGAGTGGTGCATCTAGAACCCATGCGTCGGTCCCGAACTGGACATCGGATCCAAACCCGACCTTACATTTAAAAAGATTGCTGAGGTGTATTTCTTTTTCCCGTAGCGTTACTTCCTTCTTTATAATATTGTTCCAAACGCCTGTTAACCCTTTTTTTGAACGAAGAAAATTACCCAATTTTGGGTTGAAGTGGATACAGTTGATAATTATTCTCCAAAGTCTATTGGGTTCTGTTTTGTATCTCCACGCCCATTTTGACAACAAACTGCAATTCATATTATGTAGTGTATCCAAGCCGAGCCCCCCACATTTAATCGGTCTAGTAACAAGATCCCAACGAACCCAATGCATCTTGCTTCTTGTAGCAGTACCACCCCACAAGAAATTTCTTCTAATCTTTTCTAATTTATTTAACACATTCCGAGCTGCCTGGTAGAGCGAGAAGTAGTACAAAGGTAATGAATCTAGAACCGATTTGATTAGCGTGGTCCTACCCCCAATCGATAAGGTGTTTGCCTTCCAAAGAGATAACCTTGCTTCGAAAGTTTCAATGACCGGAGCCCAGTTGTTATATTTGTTCATATTTCCCCCGACCTTGAGACCAAGGTACATGAAAGGTATGGAACCGGATTTACACCCAAGCCGATTAGCCATATGATCACATTCATCCGATGTGGTTCCCACCCCGTAGAGACACGACTTGAGGAGGTTTATTTTTAATCCCGAGACTAGGAAAAAACATCTCATAAGTCTTCTTATGTTGATGATGTTTGCTTCCTCCCAAGCACCCAAGAGCATCACGTCATCCGCAAAGATGAGGTGTGACATGATGGGGCCATTGTTCGGAAGAGATACCCCTTTTATAATGCCGGCCGAAATAGAACTCGTCATGAAACTAGATAGAGCTTCCATAACGAGTATGAATATGAAGGGCGAGAGTGGGTCGCCTTGCCTAACCCCCCTAAAGCATTGGAATTCCTCGGTCGGGGAGCCATTCACAAGGACCGAGGAACGAGATGATGCAAGTATACCGTGTATCCAAAGAATCCATCTTTCGGGGAAGTTCATTTGTCGAAATACAGACACAATGAAACTCCAACTAATCGTGTCAAAAGCCTTTTCGAAATCAATCTTGAATAAGAACGCCTTAGTCTTTGCGCGTTTTATCCAAGAGATGATTTCGTTTGTAATGAGGGGCCCATCCAGAATATTTCTATCTGACAAGTAAGCCGATTGTTCTTCCGATATTACCGACCCAATGACCATTTTTAGACGGTTTGCTAAGACTTTCGAGATAACTTTACTGATGCACCCAATAAGGTTGATTGGCCGGAAATCATTTAGGCTTTCCGGGTCATTAACCTTAGGGATAAGAAGAGTAATAAACGAGGAGCTACACCCTTTTGATAATGTACCCGTATCGTGAAATCGCACCAGAATTTTATGGAAATCCTCCCCCAATAGTGTCTAAGGAATGTAAAATTGAAACCATCCGGCCCGGGGATATATGTAATTTTTATTAATAATAATTATTATGAAAAAATGTGTTTTATTTTTAGGAGTTAAATCTCGGAATATTTTAAGAGATTAGACTAAGGGGCTGTTTGGTAGCCTCTTAATGACCATTCAGATGCTACCTCTTAATGGTTTAAAACCTCTGAATGAATAAAAGGTAACCTCAAGTCTGAATGGTTAAGAGCTAACATTTGAATGGTAAACCATCACATGTCACATTCTTCTACCTTCTCATTGGTAAAATTCTTAATGGTTCCATTAAGAGGTAGCCTCTTAACGACCATTCAGAGGCTACCAAACAACCCCTAAAAGATAAATCTCACAATATTGCTACAAGTGTCTTGGTTGAATATTGAAGTTTTACCAAGTCTGGCAAAACGGGTGAGCCGGATTGGATTTTGGATTAAAATGGGTTCATAAAAAAAGGATCACTTTAAAAGTATCAGTTTGGTTTTGTTCAAAACGGGATCTAATAAAAACAGGGCCGGCTCTTGGGCCGGCCAACCCGTGCCGTCGCTCGAGGCCCAAAATTTTAAAGGACCCGAAATGTTTTATAAGATTTTATATATATAGTAAATTATATATTTAATATACACATTCATTTATATCACATAAGAGTGATGGTGGTGGAGGGGAAAAATCATCTCAAAATAACATGGAGGTCTTAAGTTCAAGGCTTGGCTCCACCACCAAGGTCTATTTTTTTAACTCATTTTCTCTTACCACAATTTTGGGCCTAGTTTTTTTATTTCACCCGAGTCCTAAATTATTTTGAGAGTTTTGAAAGACGGTTATAAAAATAGGTTCAACTTGAAATGGATTGTTTTAGAAAAGAAAGGGTATCAAAATTAGGTCCATTATATTTGTTTTATGGTTGCTAGTGACAATAGATAATAACTTTTCTTATGTCACTTGGTTTTCTCCTTTTATAGAAAGTATAGATATGTCCTATGCCTTAAGAGATAGAAAGGAAGAGAGTGAGGAGAGAGATATATAAATAAATAAATAATATTTTGTTCTTTTTAATTGTCAAAATGGCTCCTAAGGTTTAAATGATGCCAAAATGGCCACTGATGTTAGAAATGACATTTTTCCCTAAGGATATTGGATTTAAATAATCTCAACTTTTACTAGTTGGTCGATAACACCTCCAACTTTCGATTTGTACCACAATACTCTCAACTTTCAACTTATTTTCGATTGGCACTCCAAACTAACTGAACCCTAACCCAGTTAGTTTTTTGATGATGTGGCATCTGACGTGGTAAATTTTTGTTGACATGCCATCTGACATGGCACTTTTTGCTGACACAGCATCTGATGGCATCTTACATGACCTTTTTTTGCTGACGTGACATCTGATGTGACACTTGATTAGTGATGTGACATCCGAGGTCAGCTAACTGTGTTAGTGTTCAGTTAGTTAGAGAATGCCAGAGGAAAATAAGTTGAAAGTTAAGAGTATTGTGGTATAAATTGAAAGTGTTATCAATAAATTAATAAAAATTAGAGTTATTTAAATCTAACATCCCTAGGTCGGAAGAAAAAAAAACATTTTAGGGCCGTTTGGAGAAAAAAAAATGTTTCTTTTGAAAGTGGCAAAAGTGTTTGCCTCAGGGGCCATTTTGGTAATTTCCTCAAAAAGAAAAGAGGGAGAATTTCTGATCTGATGCATCATCACCCTTTTGGAGTTAGTTAACTGCATCACATACACAACGACCACCGCCTAAAATCGATTTCTTGGATCTTCAAAATCATATTTTGAGTCATTTCAACAAATATCAGAGCTTAAACTTCATCGTGCCGTCAAAATCAGGTAAAAAAGCTGTGACATTTCATGTCATTAAACCCTACTACAAGCTATAAAATAAACTCTTTTTTTTTAATTTTCCTAAAACCCTCTTGATTTAAGCCTAATTTCATTGGGCTTTCTTCATAATTAATCATTGTATTCTCTTGTATTGAACCGCTAGTTGTTGTAAAGGGTATTAAAGAACCTTTTTTTATATGCGTTTGATTATCTTTTGCTGTTAGTTTTCTATGCACACCAGCTGTTTGATGAAATGTTTACATGACAGTTTGGGAACAAGCTAACACAAGGGAAAAGTGTATCATCAGCAATCGTCAATTGTCGAGCTCGAAAGCAACGTTAGAAGATCGACTTATTTGCTAAGAATCAAACTTAAGATTAAGCACACATTATCTTAGGCAGTGACTATGTCCCGCGGGATGTTTTTAAGGAGTATATACAGACTACAAAACTTATCCAGAAGCAGGTCAAATATTAATCCAAAACAGGCAGTTCTTGCAGCTTTTCAGCCCCTTCTTCACAACAGGCCTTATGCAAACTCTCCACAGCCTGCTGCTTCTGCTTCTTCTGTGAACCAAACTGAACTAGCCAAATTTGCAGCTATAGCCGATAGTTGGTACGGTCGTTTACTTTTCTTTATTATTGGCGGTATTAAGAAATTGGTTCCTTTAAATATCACCATTGTTGATATGTTTTTTATCAACTTTTTGATTCTCTTTTTGACGAAAGATATTGTTTGTGTACAGGTGGGATGTGGAAGGACCTTTTAAGCCCTTGCATATTATGAATCCAACACGGCTAGCTTTTATTCGGTCCACTCTTTGCCGACATTTTGGGTATTCTTTCATTTTCATCTAGCGTTTGATTGATTTTATCTGTGGGTAGTTGTTTTTACGCATGATTTGTGTTGCATCATAAGGATCCATGATGACTACATTACCACATAAAGAAAATCTCCTTGCAGTTACAGTTATGCATTTGTTTATGTTCCATTTTATACATAGCAGTTACTATAAAGGTTTTTACTTTTCTCAGCAAGGATCCATTTTCTGCAAAACCATTTGAAGGACTAAAGTTTGTAGACGTTGGTTGTGGAGGAGGTATTTTATCTGAGGTATATGTTCATACTCAAGCACTTCATTTTATATGTGCATGTTTTCTCAGTGTCGTACTTTTTTGTATCTATACTTATTAATGTAATGCTAACACGCTGTCATTAAGTTCATACTCAAAGACATGGATGTGAGAAAAACTAATCTCTGCAGTAATTGTTAATGATAGCACTAAGAAGTTTTAAAAAATTAACCTTGAAGACTTGTCTTTGACCAAAGTGGAGCTTATGTTCCCACATATGTTTCATGATATGATTTGTACAAACTTCACAAGTTGAATCTGTTTCCTTGTACTACAAGTGAAGCAAGATAAATGTAACATAACTTATTTTTAACTTTCTGTTGACTTTGTCTTGTCAGCCTTTGGCTCGAATGGGGGCTTCAGTGACAGGAATAGATGCTGAGGAGAAGAATATCAAGATAGCACGACTTCATGCGGTATGATTAGTTGCAATGGCTTTATATCTGCACACTGATTTGGGAATACACATGTACTTAAATATAAAAGCTGGACTGCATAATGACATTATCATGGGTACATAATGACATGTAATCCACCACAATTCTTGCTTTTTCCTAGGATTTGGATCCAGTAGCTTCTTCAATTGAATATCGTTGTACAACTGCTGGTACCACCTATACTTTATGTCTTTATTTAAGTTTTCCTTTGATCATTTCTCATTCCTTAATCTTTAAATGCCTCATCATTTAAGTTTTATAATGTTCTTGTCCTTTTCGTGAAGCCAACTTCCTTTGATATCCATCTTTCCTAAAATTCAAATTTACAACGGTGTTTGTGTACAACTATGTGAACAGAAAATTTGGTTGAAGAGCAGATGAAATTTGATGTGGTTATTGCTTCAGAGGTATGATGGTTCCATAGTCCATCTATATTATGCATCTTTATTTAAAAAATAGAGTAAAATGCCATTTTCATCCCTAAGGTTTAGTCAGTTTTGTGACTTTTGTTCAAAGGTTTGTTTTTCCATATCTGGATCCAAAAAGTTTAAAATCTTGCCATTTTCATCAGGCTCGTTAACTTCATCCATTTTTCTCCGTTAACTCAGGGGTATTTCCGTCTTTTTACTTACTTTGTTTTGTTTCGAAACTTGTTTCATCCATTTTTCTCTGTTAAGTCAGGGGTATTTCCGTCTTTTTACTTACTTTGTTTTGTTTCGAATACTTGTACATAAAGTGAAAAAAGACCGAATTGCCCCTTAAGTTAACAAAAAAGACGAAAATACCCCCGACTTAACAAAGAAAAATGAATGGAGTTAACGAGCCGAGAAAAATGCTCGGATAGTCCCTGTGGTTTGCTTCATTTTCACCTTTAGTCCCTAACTTTCTAAAATTACACCTATAGTCTCCAACTTTTGAAATTTCGTTCCCGGATAGTCCCTAATGTGGATGGGGGTTAGTTTTTAGTGTTAAGTGGATGTGAAATGACTATAATGCCCTTACTAATAAAATGTTTTAATTATTTAATATTAAAAGAAATATTTAAATGGGGTCCACCATCCTCATCTTCTTCACCCCAACCAACCCCAAACCTTATCCCACCATCCTCATCTTCTTTACCCAACCCACCCCCAATCTTACCCATCATCAACCCACTGCAACTCCACCACCACCCCTCAACCACCTCCACCCCTCAACCACAGCCTCCACCCTCTGATTAACTCCTGAGTCCTGACTCAATTAACCCCAAAACAACACCACCGAGAACTAATCCATCTGATTCACCACTGTCCTCAACCCATCGCTACCGCCATTCATATAATTCTTCACCTCCATCTTTATCATCTCTTGCATCACCGACAAAAACTCCGCATTAAATGTCGTCACCACCTTCTCCAGCGCCGCCTTTGGGACTGGCGTACGATGCGTAACTGCCAAGATGAGCCTGTGGGGCATTTTAGTAATTTCACATCCACTTAACATCAAAAACTAACCCTCATCCGCGCCAGGGACTATCCGGGAACGAAATTGCAAAAGTTGGGGACTATAGCTGTAATTTTAGAAAGTTAGGGACTAAAGGTGAAAAATGGGCAAACCACAGGGACTATCCGGGCATTTTTCTCTAACGAGCCAGAAGAAAATGGCAATATTTAAAACCTTTTGGATCCAGTTGCGGAAAAATAAACCTTTGGACGAAAGTCGCGAAACTGACCAAACCTCAGGGATGAAAATGACATTTTACTCTAAAAAATATGATAAATTGAGTTATTTTTTAATAACTAAAATGCTTTAATTATTTATACAATTCTCAGGTGATTGAACATGTGGCAGATCCGGCTGAGTTTTGCAAATCCTTGTCAGCATTAACCGTGTCTAATGGAGCTACTGTAATCTCAACAATTAACCGGTCTATGAGAGCATATGCAACTGCCATTGTTGCAGCTGAGTACATCCTGCATTGGGTATGCAAATAAGAGTCTAGTTACAGTTATTACTTATTACCGTTTCTATATTTCTTTTTGCTTCTAAATTTTAAGGCTCTGTATGTTAACAGCTTCCTAAGGGCACACATCAGTGGTCGAGTTTTTTAACTCCTGAAGAACTAGTATTGATATTGCAGCTCTCTTCTATCTCTGTAAGTAAAATCTGAGCTCGTTATATCATCGTAATCCTTTTTATTTAGTTATTTAACTGTATTTCTGTAGGTTGAAGAGATGGCTGGCTTTGCATATGACCCGTTGACTGGTCAATGGTCTCTTAGTGATGATATTGGTGTCAATTTCATTGCATTCGGTGTAAAAAACAGCCAATAGTTTAGCAGTTTGACCAGGTTTAGAATGGTATTCCCCTGTTTTATATCTAGTTATTCTTTATATCAATAAGTAATCCCTTTGGTGGGGGTTTTTTTTTTTTCGCAAGGGATTTTGTCTTTTGGACTTTTTTTGACAGAATTTTTATTTATTTGTGGACTAACATGATATATTGAGAAACTTGGTGTACGCCATTTTAAGACTATTTTTGCAAGCATCTTATTATCATAACAACAGGTGTGGAAATTCAGAATGGTATAATTCACCTAGGACCTTTTCTGAAACACGTTGAATATCCAGGGATGTCATATCTCTTAAGTACCGGTTCGGTACGGACTTATGTACAAAATGCATAAACTAATAAAAAACAGCGAGAGAAACGAAGTCGGTTACATAACCATCTTATGTATCACATTTAAAGCAATATGTATAAATGTATTATGTTGTTCTTACCGTTCTTCGTATATCATCGGTTCGAAAATAAACACCCTATCCATTATATTTGTTTTATGGCTGCTAGTGACAATAGATCAATAGCGATGGTTTCGACGTTGGAGGTGGTGATGATGATAGTGGGTATGATAATGGCGGCTGAGATAGAGGCGGAGGTGGTGACAACGATGTGGTGGTGGGAAAGGGGGTGGTAATGAAGGTCACAATGATGGTGGTGGAGGTGGCGACAACTGTGGCGATTTTGGGAGAGGCAGTGGTGCTAGCGGAGACAATGACGATTGTGGGAGAGGTGGTGGCGACTACACCTATGAAAATAAATATGATGATGTAAAATATGATGGTGGTTTGATGTTACTCTTGATGATTGAGTTATACAACAATCAATACAAGACATGACAGATTTTTTTATTTTTTATTTATTTATTTTTTTGGTGCGGATAAACGTGTCCAATAGTCAAAAAGTAAATGACAGAAAAAAAAAATTCTAAAAAAGAAAGGGGTGTGATAAATACACCCAAGATAAGGCTGTTGGGTATGGTGACGGAGATGAAGCCGGCGACGGGATGAAGACGGAGGGGGCGGCGTGGGAGGACGGGCGTCGCCGAGGGGGGCCCATTGTTTTGCTCCGTCCTGGACGTCGGAATACCGACGGAGACGACACCATGTCATGAAGACGGAGGGGGGCGGCATGGAGGCTGGAGCGGCGCCGAGGGAGGACGAAGCTGGTGACGGTTCCATACCCAATAGCCTAAGGATTAATATACCAAAAAGTCAAATTTAGTAATATTAACTACTTTATTATATTATTTTATTATAAAGTCAAAAGTAATAATTATGCTTTATTTTAAAATCAAAAGTAATGATTATTTTTTTTAAGTTATTTTATTTTATAATACTTTTGTTACTTTTTTATATTTTGTTATACTATTATCAGTATTAATATCAATATTAATAAATAAATAATCAAGACACTTTATTAGGCTTATCCGATGAACCTTCCGATCAAATGACGGTTCCGGCAAACTCCGGTGAACATGATAGACAGATGGCGGTTCCAATGAACTCCGGTGTACATGAACCTTCCAATCAAAGAAAAGACCAAGAAGGGACGACAAAACCTTTTGTAGTAGGGTTACTATTAAAAATATAATGTAGGATTATTTACTTATTTTTAACTGTCTATTTTTTCTAGAAAGTAAAAAGTATATTTTCTTTTCTAATGACACAATTTTCGGGTTCATTGGTCGGGTTGAACTCGCCAACCCACGAACACGACCCGTTTAGCATCCCTACATCAGATCTTTAAGCGGCGGCAAAGATGAAAGAAAAAACTGCAAAAAAAAAGGTGAGGTGCTTAGTTTGTTTTTAAATTATGTACGTTTTTTTTTCCTTTAATTGCATTATGTTATATCCAATAAAATTAGGAATAAGAAAATAATATATAAAATAAGTTAACTTGCGGGTACATTTAACAATACCCAAAAAGAAAATATATAAGTCAAAAGGGAAATAGAAGACCATCTCTCAAGATAAAGATAACAAACAAATTAGCATTCCCAAGAAATAATATTAAAAAATTAATAATAATAACAATAACAATTTCAGTATAAAACTCCTGCAGATCAATCTTACAAGCAACAACTCGCTCTTTGGACACATAACACCCGATTTCCGGCATCAAATCTCAATTCTCCGATCAAATTCTTCAACAAAATGGGAGTTGATGCATCAGACAATTCCAGTATTGCTGCTCGTGGAAGATTAGCTGTTCTATCCGCTCATCTTTCCGCCTGTGTCGAATCCAACGCTTTCACTCCGATTCTGGACTCATCACCGGTTTCTGCACAAGTATATGTAGCACCACCGCCCAATTTAAAAGGATCGTTGACGATCGCCGATGAAAGAACCGGTAAGAAGTATAAAGTTCCGATCTCCGATGAAGGTACCGTCAGAGCTACCGACTTAAAGAAGGTATACGAAGTTTCATGCACTTTGTTCATCTTAATTAGGGTTTGTTAGTTGTTAAGCCTAATTAGGTTTTGTTTAGTGATTATTTCTGAATTTTGAGGTGTTTGATCAAATTGTAGAATCTAATTAGGTTTTATTTAGTGATTTTTTCTGAATTTTGATGTGTCTGATCAAATTGTTAAGTCTAATTTGGTTTTATGCAGTGATTTTTCTTAATTTTGATGTATCTGATCAAATTGTTAAGTCTAATTAGGTTTTATTTAGTGATTATTTTTGAATTTTGATGTATCTGATCATATTGTAAAGTCTAATTAGGTTTTATTTAGTCATTTTTCTTAATTTTGATGTATCTGATCATATAGTATAGTCTAATTAGGTTTTATTTATTGACTTTTTTGATATTTGATGTATCTGATCTAACTGTAAAGTCTAATTAGGTTTTATTCAGTGACTTTTATGAATTTTGATGTGTCTGATCATATTGTAAAGTCTAATTAGGTTTCAGTCAGTGTTTTTTCTTAATTTTGATGTATCTGATCATATTGTGATGTCGAATTAGGTTTATTTAGTCATTGTTCTTAGTTTTGATGTATCTGATGATTCTGATCAAATTGCCAAGTCTCGTTTGGTTTTATATAGTCATTTTTTTTTCTGAATTTTGATGTATCTGATCCAGTTGTGAAGTGTAGTTATGGTTTTATTTAGTGATTTTTCTGAACTTTAATGTGTCTGATTAAATTTCTAAGGGAATTTTGATGCGATGAGATGGTATGATTGTGTCGAATTAGGTTTATTAAAACCTATATAAAGAAGCAACATGTATATGCATAATGAGTTGTAACCTATGCTTTGGACGTTTTCCAAAAAAAAAAAGTTGATTTTCTACTTTTCACCCAAAGGTTTATATCTTTTACAATTTTAACCCTACATAGTTTGGTTTTATAACTTTAACCCAAAACTTTTTATTATTTGCAATTTAACTTCACAACTTTTTTCACTTATAGTTTTCATCTTTCGCAAATTTTCGTTTTACGTATAGTTCTAAATTTTTCGAGTTAATACGACGCTACGTGCATGTGTGGTTCAACGTTTTTACCTCTATTTTTTCACGTTTGAAAGGTTCGTCGCAACACGCATATCCTAGGTCGAGTCAGTGTTGGTGGTCGATGACGGTTGTGTGACATTAGTACTATTTGACACCGTTTTACGCCCCGCCGCAACACGGGGTGTGCTTTGAGGGTTTTCTAAAGAAAAAATGGTTATGCATATGGTTGTCGTAACGTTGGCTTTGGGGGTTTTCCAAAAAAACTGATTTTTTTACTTTTCACCAAAAAGCATGTCATAAATTACTTTTAACCCAAAACTATTTATTTTTTTTACTTTTAACCCAAAATTTTTTATGTTTTGCAATCTATTCTCAAAACTTTTTTTACTTTCAACTTTGGCCTTTTATAGTTTTCATTTTCCGCAAATTTTTCGCTTTATGCTTGGTTCTAAATTTTGTGACTTAACACATTGCAACGTGCGTCTTTGGTTTAACGTTTTTACGTTTCGTTCTAAATTTTGCGAGTTAACACGACGCAACGTGCTTGTGTGGGTAAACGTTTTTACATCGTCTATTTTTTCCCCGTTTGACAGGTTTAACATAACGTGCGGGTCCTAGATCCACTTTGTTATAACTAAAGAATCCCCGCCGCATTGCGGCGGGTCGCAATCCTAGTTTGTATTAATTTGGGGTATGAATTTGATAGTTTTTTTTAAGAATGAAACTAGTTTTGAGGCGAGCCTAAAGGTTTAACTTGTTACAGATAACAACAGGAACCAATGATAAGGGCTTGAAGCTTTATGATCCAGGCTACCTTAACACGGCCCCTGTTCGTTCATCGATCTGCTACATTGATGGGGATGAAGGTATCCTGAGATACAGAGGCTATCCGATTGAAGAGTTGGCAGAGAGCAGTTCCTTTTTAGATGTAGCCTACCTTCTAAGTAAGCCCTACAAATTTAACCACACCGATATCAACTGAAAACTGGATATATTGTATATGTTTTCAGTAAGATCTTTGTTGGTGATGTGTGTGACTGCTTATTGTTCACTAATGTATGTTTTTGCTTTCAGTGTATGGGAACTTACCTACTCAGAGCCAATTAGCAGACTGGGAGTTTGCTGTATCACAACATTCAGCTGTCCCCCAGGGAATTTTGGTAAGATGGTTTTTTTTATATTCAATCGTGCATGCAAATTTGGATAGAATATATTGAGACGCTAGTAACTACTAAGTGTGTCAAAGTCAATATATATTATCTTGAGTGAAGGGAGTGTGTGTATTACTATAAGTTTTGTGAATATTTAAGAGCATATTCATTAAGCTTGGAAAATGTAAACTTTGTATGTGTTCCTTTTCTAAACAACCGTTTTCTTTGTATAACAAAATATTATGTTGTATCTAAAAGGCATAAAACTTGTTTGGCAGGATATTATACATGCTATGCCTCACGATGCTCATCCAATGGGTGTTCTGGTGAGTGCAATGAGTGCGCTTTCTGTATTCCATCCTGATGCAAACCCTGCTCTTAGAGTAAGTAATCTCTCATTCAAACATGTTTACATTTTCCCATTGTCTGCATTATTGGTGACTTTCTTGTGTAATTGCCTTGCAAAATGGGAGTGAGAGGTTGCGGTAACGGTGGGGTCTATAGAGTCTTGTGGTGTTTCAGTGTTTGTTATGTAGTCAGAAATCACTATGGGTATGGGTATGGGTAATGATAACAGGGTGGAATAGGAATGACGAATGAGTATGGATTTCTAGATACAATACTATAGGTGGGTATGAAAGATCCCCAAGCTTATGGGTATCAACCCCGCCCCCTCAATTTTACAAATTGAATCCGTAGGTACTTCAATGAGAGCAAAAGAAATTGTATTTAAGATTTTAATTGATTTGCGACATTTGCTCAAAGAAAAGAGTCCATGTACACCTGCACTTAACTATAAAAATGGTCACTTTACATTTTTCTTCCTTGTCCCAAAGCAGTGTTCTATGACATGTTTTTTTAACATCAAGACGAGTTTGATGTTCCTGAATTGTTCTTCCATTGTATTGATTGTCCAATAACTTTTCGATGCATAGTATTGGGAAGCATTACTTGTAATAACTTGTATCACTACTTCATCTGGTAACATGTCTTTAACCTCTTTCACAAAAGCGTTTGATCTGTTTAATTCGGTTATGTAAATGCAAAAAATTGATATATTGACAATTTGACATGGTTCAAAAGTTTGTCATCAAAGCTACAGCATTGTCATCTCTACAAATTAGCATTATTTATTGAAATGCTAAATCTGACTTATTGACACAGGGCCAAGATCTGTACAAGTCTAAGCCAGTACGAGACAAGCAAATAGTGCGCATACTTGGCAAGGTTTGAATATTAAACATCTGCATCCCTTTATTTCTTACATTTTTCTTTATGACAAGGTAGATGTCGAAAGATAGGCTGGTTGGATAAAGGGTTGACACATGTGTTTTTTTAGTACAGATTAAAACTTGCTGGCCCTGGTTGGGTTGACCCTTAAAACTCTTTTTGTCCGTTTATTTTAAACAATAAATGCTTCAACTATTATTTAAAAAATAATATTATCATAATAATGATCTAGATCTTATAAATAAAAATAACTCAAAATTACTTCTTTTGACCTCTGTTACAAGGTATTGGGGAGTTGACGTTTTTAACTGTTGAGCACTTTGTTTATATCTTTTTATCTTTAAACATTGAGCTTGTTGGCTATTGATTAATGATTAATGGTCAGGCACCAACGATCGCAGCAGCAGCTTATCTAAGGATGGCAGGGAGGCCACCTGTTCTTCCTTCCAGCAACCTTTCTTACTCTGAGAATTTTCTATACATGCTAGATTCAATGTATGTTACTATTCCGTGTTATTAATGATCGTTTTTTTTTGTTTTGCAACTGCTATGTCTCAAAATTTCTGTCACTTGTATAAATTACTTTTGAGCTAAGGGTTTCATTTAATAATACTTGCAGGGGTGACAAATCTTATAAACCCAATCCCAGACTTGCTCGAGTACTCGATATCCTCTTTATTTTACACGCGGAACATGAGATGAACTGCTCCACAGCAGCAGCAAGACATCTTGCATCAAGGTAACCACTTATATTTATTTTATTTTACTGTTGCAACCTTATGTTATAGCAACTTATAATCAGTGATGTATGTGCAGTGGGGTTGATGTATACACTGCTCTTGCTGGAGCCGTTGGAGCACTATATGGGCCTCTTCATGGTGGAGCCAATGAGGTATGTTTGATATTGAGTACAACTGGCAATTTTCGTTTAGGTTGACCTGTTCCTGTAAACACTTTCTTGTCCACACTTTTATTAGATACTTTTACCAATATTTAATACGTTACATAAATTAAATTATCACAATAGTAAACTAAATTTATGATTCAATAATATAGGTGGTTGTATGCATTTAAAATACACTTTGGGCAACTCTCAACCCATTTGACCTGTTTTTTTCTCCACTAATAGAACATAATAATATTAATGGATGAACCTGCAAAATGAAAAAAAGTGAAATGGCTAAAATGAATAGGACTAAGTTCTCATCTTTTGTTCTTGGTGTCATAGGCGGTCCTAAAGATGTTGAATGAGATTGGAACTGTTGACAATATCCCAGAGTTCATTGAAGGTGTGAAGAACAGGTCAGTTCTGTTTGTCTGATCTAGTTAGGGGGGAAAACGAGCCGAGCGGCTCAAGAAAAAGCTCAAAACGAGCCGAGTTTGAGCCTAAAATAAAGCCCGTTTATTTATCGAGCCCGAGCTCGAGCCTGACATATGAAGCTCGTCAGGCTCGTCGAGCCTTATCGAGCCTTAGTGTAATATTAGTTTTCATTAATATTTAATAACATTTACCCCCTTTCTAATGTTTAGTAAACGAGCCAAGCTGAGCTTATTTAAACTTTTTACGAGCCGACCCCCCGAGCCTAAAAATAAGCATGTTTAGTGAACAAGCCCGAGCATGAGTTTCACTTATCGAGCTCACGAGCCTAAACGAGTCTATGATTTATATTGTTTTATTTAATATATTAATTAATAGATAATAAACGAGGCGAGCTTGAGATACTACCAACAAGCCGAGCTCGAGCTAGAGTCTGGTCGAGCTCGGGCTCGGCTTGTTTGTAGTGTGCACCCCTAGATCTAGTTGCTGATGTGTGAATTTAATAATGTTGGTTTTCCATGGTTGGTTAAAGAGTCCTGATCATGTACTGTTTGTGTCAGGAAGCGGAAAATGTCAGGTTTTGGGCACCGTGTGTACAAAAACTATGATCCCAGAGCAAAGGTTATTAAAAAGTTAGCAGAAGAGGTTTTCTCGATTGTAGGCAGGGACCCTCTTATTGAGGTATTTCAGCGTTTATATAAAAGTTGTATTTTCTAATTCTTATTATTTAGAATATTATTTGATTTACATGCTGACAACAGGTGGCTATTGCTTTGGAGCAAGCTGCACTATCGGATGAGTACTTTGTTAAACGAAGGCTGTACCCGAATGTTGATTTCTATTCTGGCCTGATTTATAGGTATATCTTTTATTAATTTTTTTTTTATAATTTTCATCCAATTCTGCTTGCGATTTTTTTAAAAGTTATTCTATTGATGTGTTACTTTTTTGAAACAGGGCAATGGGTTTCCCAACTGAATTCTTTCCTGTTTTGTTTGCGATACCTCGAATGGCGGGCTATCTGTCACATTGGCGAGAGTCGCTTGATGATCCTGACACAAAGATTATGAGGCCCGCACAGGTTTGTTTTCTTAAAAATATTTTAGTTTTGATATACATTTTTAACTTCTTCCAACATTGATTACATTTTGGTGGGATATAATTAGGTATACACGGGTGTATGGATGCGGCATTACATTCCTGCCCAAGAACGTATGTCATCAACTGGTGTTGTGGTGGATAAACTAGGACAGGTGTCCGTCTCCAATGCCACAAAGCGGCGATTATCTGGCTCTGGGGTTTGACCGGCCTATATTTGTGCGTTGACTTTCAGGAACGCTAGAAAGGCCGAGTGTAAGGGTTTACATGTTCTTATGATTAATCTATTTGATTATTGTGTAATGCTAGCAATAATATGTATGATCAAGTTCCTGTTGAACTCTTGTCTTGATATATCAGTCATGGTGACGGTTGAATATATGAATTTCAATACATGGTTTATGGATTAAAGAACCTTGTTGGAATATGTCTCCGAGCGTTAATACAGTGACCTCTGCATATATGAATTTTAATACATGGTTGTTCATGCTGCTCTTGCTGATCCTTTTCCTGTCCGGTTTTGATTACCAGTCCGTCCTATCTAGTATGTGGCCCCAAACCATACCTTTTGTGTACTAGCACAAATGGCCTATGTTTAATTGTAGTTATATGTGATTCCATGTATTCACCAGATGGTAGGGCTAAACAAATACTGCAATATATCTATGGTTTTTGAGTATCCCCAAATGCTAGATTTTTCAAACACCTACAAAAGCGTCACTTCAGCTACTATATGAATGTGTGTGTGAGAGAGATGTGACCTGAGAGTGGGGCGCTTTTGAAAAACCGGACTAGCTGTTCCAGATGAGTAACAAACGGCTGAAACAATGGGGACGTCCCTTTTTTGGGCAATGTAGGCTATCTGTTACATTTCGGATGAATGTTGGGAGTTGATCTTAGGGATGGATTCAAGTCGGTCACAAAAGTTAAATGTAGAAACTACGCCAAAATCCTTACAAATCCGTGGACGGATTTGGACGTCGCAAATAGCCATTTTTGTCGTAGCGCGTGCAAGTATTAGCTAATAATGTTGATCCAATGTTTTAACACATACGTTTTACCAATTCTTGAAAGGAGTCTCACTCTTCATTTTGGGATTTAAACCATCCGTCTCTAAGAACAAAAACAATTTTATTCTTTTTGGGATTTAAGTATTTAACCTATCCGTAAATGTCGCTAACGAAACATGTTTGTCACTGAAATATTTTCTCAATGATTTACATTGATTGTGGAATTTTTGTAAAGCAATGGGGAAAAGCTGAAAGACTTTAATAACGTGAAAGAAGGGCCAACGCAACAATTAAACCCAGTTATACGTCGAAAGTAGATTACAAAAAATCTTGCATTTAGATATCAACAACATAAGAAACAAAGTGGTACAAAAAGAAGTTTGATAATTTGTCTACAAGTGGCAAAGCAAGACTAAAAGAAGATGCATCCAAGTTAAGAAAGAAAACACATAAAACAACAATGAAACATTAAGAAGGTTCATAAAGTCATTTAGAAGAACTTCATGGTAATTCACCTAGGACCAGACAGAACAGAAGCCAACAATGGTGTCATATCTTTCTTATGCTCGACTGCTGTGTTTAGCAGTCTAAGATCAGTAAAGTTGTAATCCAAGTTCGGTTCTACATTCATTCGTCCTTCTAACACATTAACCACCGATGACATTGAAGGCCTTCTCGTATAATTAGTTTGCAAACACCATGCAGCCACTTTCATCATCTCCACAACTTCTGAACCGTGTGTCTGCATATCTTCACTGTACTTGTCGACAATATCAAGCAACGTCCCTTGTTCCCAACATTGTTGAAAGACGCCAAGTAAGTGCCAACTTTCTTCCGGCTGAGATCTGTCAAAGTTCTTCCTCCCACACAAGATCTCTAAGAGAACGATTCCAAAGCTGTATACATCCACTTTTTCGGTTATAACTGAGCTTAACCATTCAGGAGCCATGTATCCCGGGGTTCCTCTCATTCTAGTCATCACTTGGCTTTGATCTCTGTCGATAAGTTTAGACAACCCAAAATCAGATACTTTGGCATTGAAATCTTTGTCTAGGAGTATGTTCTGAGGTTTAATATCTAGGTGAATGATTTTTTGTACACACTCTTCATGAAGATATGCTAGACCTTTGGCTATATCAAGAACGATTTTCTTTCTGCATTGCCATTCAAGTATGTGTTCGCGATTTCCATGGTAGATCCACCTATCTAATGATCCGCTACTCATGAAATCATACACCAGAAACCGTTGTGATTTCCAAGCGCAAAATCCTCTAAGTCTGACCAGATTCACATGGTGAATGCTTCCAATGGATTCAACCTCAGCTAAGAATGATTTGTTAACCTGCCCGAGACCATCAAGACGTTTTACTGCAATCTTGGAGTCACCTTCAAAGGTCCCTTCGAAAACTGATCCGAATCCTCCTTGACCAAGCTTTTTTGTAAAATTTTCTGTGGCGGTTTTCAGTTTTTCATAGGTGAAACGAGTGGGCAGTCCTGGTACTGCATCTATATACTCTTCCTCCATTTGAGCGTCTGATCTTAGCTTGCGATTTAAGAAAGTAACAAAACCTACAAGCACAAGCAGAAACAAAGAACTTCCAATGATGGAAGTTATAACTACTGCAATTGGCCGACTTTTTTTCTTTGGTATTAGGGATGTAGCTGGAGTAGATTTTACATTCTGGACTTATATGAAAGTTGAAGCATTCATACGAAACTCGTCTTGATCAACACTAATCATTGTAAAGAGCTCAGAAGGTAAAGAACATCTACCGTATGAAGAATCTGAAACAGGCATAAATACAGCTGCTTTGCAGGAGCAACTGTCGAGACATGCTTGTTTGCATGTCTCCATACTCACATCCTCCATGTCTGGGGGGGAATAGCTGGAAAGGGAGACATTCTGAAGTGAAATAAAAACATGATCTTGGGAGTCATTACATGTGAGAGGAGTAATTGCAGAGCAACCCAGGTTCGGTTGCTGATCGTTCACTGCTTTGAAATAGTCTATCGTGTGAGGGCTTGGTGCTGGACAGCTACACAGTTGCTTATTCGAGCAAATGGCATTTCTGCCACAAGCCAAAGGATAAGTACACTCTCCAAATCTTTCATCCGTAAGTAGATCAGCCACCTCAGACCATCCTTCTTTCAATTCAAACACTTTCAAATGCCCATCAGGCATGAATTTCATATATTGAGCCGATGATGCTTCAGGTATAGCAATATAATCATCACGAGAACATGGCTCTACACAAGCAAAGAAAAAAGACAAGCTCCCATTCAAGAACCTAACGTATCTTCTTTCTTTATTTAAATAGTAGTTAAAGATGATGGTTTCGTAATAGACTTGAGGTGGGTTTGATCCTGCACAAACAAACAGTCCTTGCTCAGTTACTCGAAGAGAATACAAATCTTTTTGAGCCCTCCAATTGGTTGAAGAAATACTAGGTATCAGTTGCTGTCCTTCAAACAATCTTTGACCGGGAACCAAAGTGTCCGTTGGGTAATCAAAAGATTGCCAAACCACAAAGCCATTGACATCAAACAACACTAGGTTTCCAGCATCAGTTAAGTTCATACCAACAACTGATTTCCCAGTTGTGTTGGTAGTCCAAACTGTGCTTCCATCAACATCCCGAAGGACCAAATCCCCAGTTGCCGTAAAATTCAGTAATGCACCATGACTAACTGGATAGTCACGGTTTGCGGACCAAACGACTTGAGGGGGGGGGGGGGGGGGGGGTATAATATTCATATAACTATCAAGCTCGGTAGTTGTAAAAATGAAGACAGCAAAGAGGTAAGATGTGCAGGCTCCATAGCAGTAGAAACCACAGGCGAAACTGGCCTCAAATATTGCTTTATCTCTAAAGAGGATGGGTAGTATCTTTATGTCACCACTGTAATAAACCGACAGATCAGGGACAGTGTTGTTCCATGTGGTGGAAAGATTTGCAGTAGGGTAGTCGGTGGTGGAATTATATACGTGCTTCTGGGCAGTGGTTGAGCAGCGATTGAAGATGAGAAAGAAGGCAAAACAATAACAGATGATCCATGCTGGCATCATAATGTTAACCAACACACAAGATGATCAGCCTGTAATTAATGAAGATATACGCTTCATGATTTTAATATGAGATCTACAGTGTAGAAAAGTCAATGTAGCTGACTCATATGAGACCAAGTAAACTTTCAACTTAACAGAGACCGTGTCCTAAGGGCTAAGCATATGATGGATTAGTCATCATTATTTTTCTACAATCATTTAATATCATGAAATACAAGGCGTATATTTCATCTCACAAAATGTAATTAATGAGGTTGGGCAGTGGTTGAGTAGCGATTGAAGATGAGAAAGAAGGCAAAACAACAACAGATGATCCATGCTGCCATCATAATATTAACCAACACACCAGATGATCAACCTATAATTAATGAAGATATAACGCTTCATGATTTAAATATGAGATCTACTGTAGATAAGTCAATAAAGTTGACTCATTTGAGACCAAGTTTCCCTTAATAGATAAAACCGTGTCCTAAGGGCCAAGCATATGATAGATTAGTCATCATCATTTTCCTACAAGCATTTAATATCATGAAATATAAGGTGTATATTTCATCTCACAAAATGTATAAATAATAAATAAATATAAATAAAGAAACCTCCCACGATAACCATAGTTACCATTGACTTTTCTGCTGTGAGGTAGATTGTCGAATAAGAGTACTTTATTATTACATTAGGAAAGCCTGTGAGGGAATCCTCTAAACCGGTATTAAAACAACTTATTAGGTTGCTATAGGTGTCTTCTCGAGAAGGGTGTCCTGTTCGGTTATCCTTTAGGTTTAGCATCTTAAGACCCCAGTTTCCACATTAGTTCCATAATCGATAGAACGTGTCAAGCATGTGTAGGATTCTAGCCTAAGTAGTATGTTCCCCATCATTTGAATTTGTCCTCAGTCTTAGTTTGCAAACACCATGCAACCACTTTCATCATCTCCACGACTTCTGAACCATGTGTCTGCATATCTTCACTGTGCTTCTCAACAATATCTAGCAAAGTCCCTTGTTCCCAACATTGTTGAAAGACGCCAAGTAAGTGCCAACTTTCTTCGGACCGAGATCTATCAAAGTTCCTCCTCCCACACAAGATCTCTAAAAGAACAATTCCAAAATTGTATACATCTACTTTTTCAGTTATAATTGAGCTTAACCATTCAGGAGCCATATTCCCTGGGGTTCCTCTCATTGTAGTCATCATTTTTCTTTGATCTCTGTTAAGAAGTTTAGACAACCCAAAATTAGATAATTTGGCATTAAAACCTTTGTCTAGAAGTATGTTTTGAGGTTTTATTTCAAGGTGGATGATTTTTTGTGTACATTCTTCATGAAGATACGCCAATCCTTTGGCTATATCAAGAATGATTTTCTTTCTGCATTCCCATCCTAGTAGGCGCTCTCCATTTCCATAGTAGATCCACCTATCTAATGATCCGTTATTCATGTAATCATACATGAGAAAGCGTTGTGATTTCCAAGCACAAAATCCTCTAAGTTTGACCAGATTCACATGGTCAATGCTTCCATTGGATTTAACCTCAGCTATGAATGATTTGTTAACATGCCCAAGACCATCAAGACATTTTACTACAATCTTTGAGTCATCTTCAAGAGTCCCTTCGAAAACTGATCCGAATCCTCCTTGACCAAGCTTTTTACAAAAATTCTCTATGGCGGTTTTTAGTTCTTCGTAGGTGAACCGAGTGGGCAGTCCTGGTACTGCATCAATATACTCTTCCTCCATTTGAGCGTCGGATCTTAGCTTGCGATTTAAGAAAGTAACAAAGCCTACGACCACAAACAAAACCGAATAACTTCCAATGATGGAAGTTAAAATTATTGCAATTGGGCGACTTTTTTTCTTTGGGTTTTGAGACGTAGAGGAACGTGATCTTAGATCAAAATATGTAGTATTATATAATAAATTGTGTCGGGTTTTAGCGTATTAAATATATTAATTCATATGTTTTATATATTAATTGTGTTGTAGTGTTTTTGTGATTAACAGGTATTAAAACAAGTAAACGAAAGAGAACGATCTAAAAAGCGGGTTCGACAGGTTGATACAAGGTAAAATGCGTAATATGGTGAAGTTGGAACGCATGGTGATGTTGCGGAATGTTTGAGGATGATAAACGAGACACACTACATTGTTCATGAGCCGTTTCGAGTCAAAAGATAGTTTGAATGTACAAGAAATGCAAAATACTGAAGTATAGGGACCTGTGCGTAATTAAGTGAAAGTTGAATTGTATGTCAAATATGAGGACATCACATCATAGCTTACGGGTTGTGGAGATTGGAAAAAAATTGTACAACTACCAAACGCAGCCTACGCTCGGAAAACGTAATCTACGGTTTGCCATGCATGAGTTTCCAGCGAGTTTGTACCGTAACCTACGGTTAATACAACGTAGGCTACGGTGGATATAAGGAGTATCACGTGATTATTGGGGTACTCATAAAGATCGAGATACATATGACAAAGGGCACTTGACATTTTGATCGCAAGGGATGTAGGTCCCGATTCTCGGAGGATCGATTAACGAAACCAAATCCTTGTTTATCACAAACACGGTCACGAGTGCGGAATCCCCGTGACGATGCCAAACCAGACACAGATAAGTAACTGTAACAACCCTCGGTAAAACCAACACCCTCATAATATTTCCGACACCCTATTATATGATAGAATGTCTTAATATGTCTTATATTATACCCTGTATGTGAAAACCGAGCCCGAAATATGTTAGAGTTTATAAAATAAATGAAAAATATGAAATATTGAATTGAGGCGGGCCGCGTAGACCCACCCCAACCTTTCACGCGGGCAGTATCAGGGTTTAAACCTGATATCGTTGAATCCTTTAGTTCAAGCGGGCCGCGTAAGAGTTCTAGATAGTTAACGCGGGTCGCGAGAGATCATGAAACGCGGAGACATCCGGTGCTGACACGTGTCGACATCGTGTCGGGTCTACTTGGTGACCGGGCTAAGCTATAGTGTTGACCAGGGTTGACGCGGGCCGCGTAACCCTGGCCTGTGTTTTACGCGGGCCGCGTGAGAGTCGTATTTCAGCAATATAAATAGCAGGCATCAGTTTTCGTTTTCCGTCGCTCATTCTCAATTCTCAATCTCGAATTTCTGAAGTTATAAGCATAATAGTTGGGTATTATACCCCTAATTAGCGAGGTTCTGCTCCGTTGTAAGTATTATAACCCCAGTTTCATAATAGTTACGCTGCCCGATTGATTTAGGATTCCGTAACAACTGTCGTGGTTCTGCCCGACGTAGTTGTTGGAATACCGTCTCGGGGAGGGTATCATTAATATTTTCAAAGGGTTATGATACTAACCAATGTACATTTGTATAAATTATAGATTATATCCAGGAAACCCTTACAAGAAGTCTAAGATAGCAAAGTGAGTTTATCCTCTTTTTGTTAATCTTTTTGGAATGTTTTACAAAACCTTAATTGTTTTACAATATGATTAAGCGGTGATTGAGTCTTTGTAGTTCTTCAATTACTGCCGGTATTATGGGGTTTTGTATACAAAATTTATTACTACTTGCGAGTAGTAAGTCGGGAACGACAGTACATTACCATTGGACAACGAGTTAGCCAATGGGTAATTTGACCATAGCCATAAATCCGGTCGAGTGGCAAGTACTGAATGAGTAATTGTGTAGAAATAAACAATGTGATCGCTCTCAATACTGTGTTAATTAATAAAATGTTTCTTGATTAAACTGGGATTCACTCACCAGTATTTTCCGCTGACAAAATATTTTTAAAACATGTTTCAGGTAACACAATGTGAAAGCCAACTGGGAAAAAGCCAGCTCGAGAGCACTGACGGCTTGGAAAATAAGTGGCTATAAAAGTTATCTAAGAAACGATGTTTTAAATTAAATAAAATAGGGTTTGTCCCTATAAATGTATTGTAATAAGAAACTTGGGTTTTTCCCATGAGTTTATTAATATCAAATATGGTGGTTTTACTCTAATAAACATTTCCTAACTACGGTCCTGATGTAAATTCCGCTGCAAGATTTAATAACTGATACCACCACTACTGAGTTTGCGTCCGCCCGTTCTCGGGACAGATAAGGGATCAGGGGTTGCGACAGAAGGTGGTATCAGAGCCTAGCCACTGGTCTGAGCCAAAGAAGTGTTCTGCTGACACTTAAATTTTAAATTTTATGTTAGGAAATAAATTATGGAAATATATGCATAACTGTATTTATTTGTTATGTGTTATTTGACTATCTGTTAATTTACAGTATGTGTGATCAAGGACCCTCAGACATGAATTGTCTATTGTCTGAATCACCTAAGAGTGAAGGTACCTCATCACAGCCTGCCCTTTCTGGGTATTCTGCTGATCAGGAAGAATGAGTGTTTACTTTTAGAGCTCAGTTAGAAGAGCCATTCCCTAATAAGAAACGAGGATGGTTCAGTAAGGAAGCTTTTGCTCGTAGGAAGAGAATGCGAAAATTGCAACAGCAAAGAGTTCTAGCAGCTGCTAAGCGTAGAACAGATGCCAATACGCAGGATATGCTTAATAGAAGCCTAGCTAATTTTCATATCTTAGCTACAACTGCTGCTGACCCAAGTCTGGAACAATTAGTAGCCCCACAACCACAAAACCCAGATCAACCTATGGAGATAGAAAACCAGGAAAACCAAGTGGAGATGCATGACTTTAATCCAGAAGAAATTCCTAGGATACCTGCACCAAACCCCCTAGACCCAAATTACGACCCCTGGTGGGACGAGAATAGGGACTTTTTGCAACGTTACCCTATCCAGGAATACCCACCCATACAGAACATAGAAGCCTATCCAGGTATGGACCCTTTAGATCCCTATTACCAAGATGAATATATTAGGGAAATTTTAGAGGATCCTTACCGATTTCAGGAACTTTCACCCCCATATCAGGAACCTGCAACCCAGATTCCAAACCCAGTCTGAGAACCTGCACCCCCAATGAGTGCAGAAAACGTCTAAGAACTTAGGACTTTTGGGGAGGAAATTTTAGAAAGCAGTGAGAGAATGCGTCGGGTGGGAGAGAGTCTCGTATGGAAATACGATGAACGTAATATAGATTTTTGGATAAATCCATATCCGTGAATGAGATGGTGAAACGATGATAGTAGTAATAATATTATAATAATAATATAATAAAATATGTGTGTACGGATGCATATTATTATTAGTGTAATTTTCTTTCTGTTGGTATTGTAATCTTTATTTCTATACTAGTGTGTAATAGACGCATAGTATATGAAAATAGAGTACAAGTCGCAATGATCGACGGTTTTGGTTAAATTGCGTGTCATGTGATTAACTATATTACCTGTTATTTGTGATATTAATATGGGGTAAATGTTTAGAATTCAGATGGCCGACGAAGAAAATCAAGGAAATCTGAATAATGATAACCAGAGTAACATTAACGTGGTTAATGAAAATCCAAGCATCAATAACAATAACAACCAAGTGGACAATAGTGCTATCCAACACATAGTAGCACAGGGAATTATAGATGCAATGTCATTTATTCTTTAATCTGTTAAAGATGCTGATAATAAAAGTAAGCATAGCAGTAAGCGACCTGTTGAACCAGAAAACAGTGTAAACAATGGACCTGTACTTCAATTGCCTATTCCTAAAAGAAGAAGAACCATGCCTTATGGTTGTTCTTATAAAGAATTCTGGTCTTGTAAACTAATGGAATTCTCAGGCAACGAAGGGGCCATTGCAACCTTACGCTGGATAGAGAAGACTGAGGCAGTCTTAAGGAAAAGCAAGTGTGCTAAAGAAGATAGGATATTGTTTGCTTCTAACCTGTTTAAGAATGCAGCACTAGAATGGTGGAACACTATCCTCCAGACAAGAGGAAGTGATTAAACCTACAATATGGAATGGGAAGAATTTAAAAACAAGGTAGAAAGGAAATTCTGCCCACCCAATGAGAAGGAACAGATAGCAAACAAATTCCTAAATCTTAGGATGACTGGTGTGGATAGTAAGGGATATACTAAGATATTCTTTGAATATGCTAGAATAGTGCCAACCCTTGCTTCACTAGAACCAGTGTTAATTTCCCGTTATATTTGGGGATTAATTGGAGAGATAAGACATGTAGTCAAGGCAGCTAGGCCTCAAACTATAGAAGAAGCAGTAGAACTGGCCAATACATTGACTGATGAATTAGTCCGTACCCGAGAAGAAGATCAAAGGAGGAACCTAACCCAGAAATTGACTCAAGAATTTCGTTCTGGAAATTCTAACCGTGGAAGAAATGTAGGTTCTACCTCTGCACCCTACTGTAAGCATTACAAAAGAAAGCATTCAGGAAGATGCTCCATATACTGTAACTTTTGCAAAATATCGGGACACAAGGAAGAAAATTGCAGGAAGAAAGCGAACATCCGGATATGTTACAACTGCGGAGAACAAGGTCACATCAAGCCTAATTGTCCAAAATTAGCTCCAGCCACAGACAACAAGAATGCCAAAAATGTTAGAGCATTTGTTCTGACTGCAGAAGAAGCCAAAATGATCCCAGATGTCATAGCTGGTACGTTTTTAGTTAATGATATTTTTGCTAAGGTATTATTTGACTCTGGTGCAAACCAAAGTTTTATCAATACTTCGTTTTGCAAAATTCTAAATCAGTCATTAACTAAACTACCACAAGAATGTCTAGTAGAGACAGCCAATGGAGAAACTATTAGGATTTCTGAAATATTGCAAGGAGCAAGAATATAAATTTTTAACCAAATATTTAGGGCAAATCTATATCCCATGAATCTGGCAGGATTCGATGTTGTTTTAGGAATGGATTGGTTAATAGCCAATAAAGCCAGTATTTTATGTGATCAAAAGTTAATTCAAGTAAATTCACCAAAAGGTAAAATGATCACAATTAAAGGAGATAAGCCCTCTAGATCCACAAAATTCATATATGTGATGAAAACTACAAGTTTTATAAGAAAATGGTCCATAGTGTATTTGATTTCTATAATCACTAACACTAAAGGAAAGGATTTAAAAGATATTCCAGTAGTATCTCAGTTTTCAGATGTCTTTCCAGAAGAATTGCCAGGGCAACCTCCGGATAGAGAAATTGAATTCAGAATCCATTTGCTACCAGGAACAGCACCAATTGCCAAAGCACCTTATCGTTTGGACACCTGCAGAAATGCAAGAATTAAAGAAACAATTAGATGAATTGTTGGAGAAAGGATTTATACAACCATGTTCGTCGCCATGAGGAGCGCCGATATTGTTTGTTAAAAAGAAGGACGGATCAATGCGTATGTGCATTGACTACCGTGAATTAAACAAAGTCACGATTAAGAATCGGTACCCATTACCGAGAATCGATGATCTGTTTGATCAACTACAAGGAGCTCGATTTTTCTCTAAAATCGATTTAAGGTCAGGATATCATCAATTAAAGGTACAGGAAGAGGACATTCCTAAGACCGCATTTAGAACAAGGTATGGTCATTATGAATTTACTGTCATGCCATTTGGTTTAACCAATGCCCCAGCTGCATTTATGGACATGATGAACCGAATATGTAAACCATATTTGGATAAATTCATAATTGTCTTTATAGATGATATTCTAATTTACTCTAAGAGTAAAGAGGATCATGCAAGACATTTGCACGCACTTTTAAGTTTATTAAGAAAGGAAAAGCTTTATGCTAAGTTTTCAAAGTGCGAATTTTGGTTAGAACAGGTACAATTCCTTGGACACCTAGTCAATCATGAAGGAATTCATGTGGATCCAACAAAAATTGAAGCAATTACTAAATGGAAAACCCCTGAATCACCAACCGAGGTTAGAAGTTTCTTAGGATTGGCCGGTTATTATAGAAGATTTATTAAAGATTTTTCTAGAATAGCCATTCCCTTAACTAAGGTGCTGTTTGTTTTTTGGCCAGAAGTACTTCTGGCCACTTATGCCTGCGCCGCGCAGACGCGGGCAGACGTTTGGATGCTGCAGATTGTTTATTTTCTCGCAGACCTTTCATTAAAAAAGGTCTGCGAGACCTCTTCACCACACAGACATG